>ONZH01024311.1:0-42133 GCA_900303285.1 Rhinella marina
CACCGCACCAGCAGAACAGAATAGCTTTGTCAGTTCATTTGTGACCCAGTCATCTTCAGGATGCAATGTGAATCACATAGAAAATGAATGACCTTATTCTAAAGTATTTTTGTCCGTCAACGTTCAGTGGTCAGAATACCGGGATATTCAGGAAATCAAATCATTCACAAAGACAAAGAGACACTTGTTAAATAGACTGATACAAGGCATTCTCTCAAGATGATTGTGAAGTGGCTACCTCTCTATCTCAATGAAAGCGCAATCTGTAGCTAATGAATGGGACATTCCTGCCGCTCGAAAAGGCAAAGTTGAGAATTAAAATTGAAGAAGAGAATTCAAGCATTAAAATTGTATCTTCACAGATGTATCCGGGCTCGTCTTGTTACTGAACACAAATTATTATGAGACAGTATTTTAAGTGTGGTTATGTATGGTATTTATCATCTGCTTTGCTACAGTTTTATGGTGTTTCAAAAAATTGCAAAAAATTTACAAGTGACATCAGCAAGATAGTATACAGAGGTACCATGATCAGCTACTTACTAGCCACCATACCTCATCACCACCAACATCATCTGGGGAGAAAAATTGCACTATACATATTTACTGCTGGATGTACTACAACTCCTATTTTGTGTTTAGTAATGAGAGATTTTTAATCTTCTACTTCTGGCCTGATTCCACAAGAAGCAACAGACTGAGGGAGTACACTCTCACCTGGGCCACTACCACTCCCTTCCTTTGCATGGGCTTCTCAGGGGCTGCACATGAGACAGCATCCCTGGGTCCTGTGGAAAAATAGAACTGGCCAGCAGTCCAAATAAGAACAAGTCCTTCTACCATTCTTCTTTGTGGCAGCGAGGCCACATCATGAAGCAGTACAGTGTCCTTGTCACCATCATCAGCTACTTATTCTCCTGTTCAGACTCCTCCTCCTTGTACTCCATTCTACCCTCAGACATCCATAATGGAATGCGTGAGAAAACTATTTGCAACCAACAATTGGCTTACGTATGTGCAAGCTGAATTTTCACCAGGCCAAATTGCTGGCGGAGCAGTTGCTATCGTTGTGGCTATTGTGGTTCAGTTCCATTCTTTAATATTACTGCTTCTAGCCAGCTGTCTGTAAAAATTGTCTCATTTTAAAAATGTTATGCAGTTCCATGTACATGAAGCAGCATCATCATATCCACTATGAATATAACATTAGCCAGCAGTCGAAACATGACAGTCCTTCATTCTCTCAGTCTTCTCTGTGGCAACCAGGCCACATTCACAACCAGTATAGTGTCCTTGTTATTGTTTTTGTTCTTCTACTCAGAATCCTCCTCCTCTGCTCTGTCATCAGTCATTAATACTGGAATGTGTGGACAGGAAACAACTCTACATGTTTAGCAATTGGGTTGTGACTTGGCTTGGCTTAACTTGGCCAAGTTTATGGAAGTGCAGTTGCTGCCCTACCACTTAGTTGTTGTAATTATGGTGTATTTCTGCTCTGGAAAAGTGGCTGAAATTGGCCCACTTTGCTATTGCTATAATGTCTTATCCAGCCTCCATCATACTGTCAGAGAAGGTATTAAGTGAGGCAGATAGCATTTTCATACCCAAGCAGGCAATATTGTCCTTCGCAAGTGTCCAAAGCATTACCAATTAATCAGGTACATGTATCTGTTAGGATTTCCACACAGTGAATAGATATGCCATTGCTGACAGTAGCTATTTATCACTGGCCCAATGTTGCAACTGCCACTGTCTGCCGCTTCATTGTGTTTGATACTTTACTGTAGTTCCTGTTGCCGCAGCTACTACTGCTCCTGCTACCACTATTACTACCCGTAAATGGCTGCACATCTCCTGCCTTGTCTGTGAGGTTCTGCACTACACTGCTGCTGCTCCCAAAAAAGGGGAATTTTTGGGTACTTGTTTAGAACGAGCCACTGCGTGTCTATTAACACCGGCAGGCATCTGTCCCCAATAAGAGACAATTTATGGAATTAATTTTAACGTAAAAAAGCATAAAAAATGCGGCACAGTGTTTTTTTTAAACAGGCGATTAACACTGTCAACTATGCGTTCACTCAAAGCTATATATGTCAGGTCAATGACACTATTTACTATTGGTTTAACTGTGTAATGCGATTAAAATGGGGAGAGAGAAAGAAAGAACAAAAATAAAATAAAAAAAACACAAACAAACCAAAAAACGACAAGAATTTTTTTTTTTTTTTTTTAAAGAGTCCTATTAGTCTTCAGACGTCAGATACCAATTTTCAGGCCAACTGGAGCAGTTTTAATTAAGGTAGAATCAATTCAGACCTGAACACACGCCAGACAGCATCCTGTATTGCGGATCCACATTTTTGCAGATCTGCAATACTATGGCCGTCTGAATGAGCACTTAGACCCCCCCCCCTCCTCCGCTCTGTCAGTCAGTAATGGAATGGGTGGCCAGAAAACAATATTACAAGTTTAGCAGTTGAGTTATGACCAAGCTGAACCGGGCTAAGTTGCTGGAGGTGCAGTCGCTGCCCTATCACTTAGTTGTGGTAATTGTGCAGTTCTGTTCTGGAAAAGTGGCTGGAATTGGCCCATTTTGCTAATCCTATACTGTCAGAGAAGGTATTAAGTGAGGGAGGTAGCATCTTCACACCGAAGCAGACAATATTGTCCTTCGAATAACAGCCATAAAAGCATAACAAATGCAAGGGCACAGTGTATTATTAAACATTAAACTATGCATTTACTCAAAGCTATATATGTCAGGGTCAATCTGACATTAATGACTATTGGTGTGTTTGTGTTATTGAGATTAAAATGGGGAGAGAGAGAAAGAAAGAACAAAAAAAAAAAACACAAACAAACCAGAAAACGACAAGAAAAAATGAGTCCTAGTAGTCCTCAGGTGTCAGATGCCAATTTTGAGGCCAATTGGAACAGTTTTGATTAAGGTAGAATCGATTCAGACCTGAATTTAATTTTTGGACCGATTCAGTGAGTCGGACCCTAAACAAATGTCAAGAAATGCACTTATCTCTACTATGTGAGCAATGCTTTCCATACTTTTTGGTGATTAAGTTTTTCTGTTTTTCTGGCTCCTCAGGAAATAATAGAACATGTCCTATTCTTGTCAGCAACAGTGGCAAGAATAGGAATTTTGAATGGGGCACCCGGCCATGTGTTCCATATACTGCGGAACACACGCCAGGCAACATCGTGGTATTGCGGATCCGGATTTTTGCGGATCTGCAATACTATGGCCGTTTGAATGGGCCCTTAGACCCCCCCATCCGCTCAGTCAGTAATGGAATGGGTGGCCAGAAAACAACACTACAAGTTTAGCAGTTGAGTTATCACCAAGCTGAACCAGGCTAAGTTGCTGAAGGTGCAGTCGCTGCCCTATTACTTAGTTGTGGTAATTGTGCAGTTCTGTTCTGGAAAACTGGCTAGAATTGGCCCATTTTGCTATTGCTATACGATCCTGTCCAGCCTCCATCATACTGACAGAGAAGTTATTAAGTGAGGCAGGTAGCGTCTTCACACCGAAGCAGACATGACAAGCATAAAAGCATAACAAATGCAAGGGCACAGTGTATTATTAAACATTCAACTATGCATTTACTCAAAGCTATAAATGTCAGGGTCAATCTGACATTAATTACTATTGGTGTGTTTGTGTTAATGAGATTAAAATGGGGAGAGAGAGAAAAAGCAAACATTTGAAAAAAAGATAGTAGAAAGAATCATTAGTATATATATTTTTTTTTTTAGAAAAGTAAAGAGTTATTTTCTTGCTGCATAAATGCTGTTTACACCTCAGGTAATCAAGTAATTTGCACACAGTGGGACTCATGGGACATCTTTAAAAATAGCAACAAGGGTCATTAGTTTGATGCATGTGAATAAAATAACTAGGAAATATTACCTGCTTGATATACATTTTTACACAGTTCAAGCAAAACATTAAATTGAGAAAATAATGCAAGTTTGCAAAAAAACTAACATAAAAGCCTAATTTCCACTGTGGAGTCATGCAAAACAGAAAAAGGCTGATATACTGTAAGAAATGCAGCTTTATTTAGAAATAGTGAATACCCTGCACACAATTGTGGGGGATTTATCCAAGGCCAGTGCTTTAGATTTCTGGAGTATAAATGTTGCAAATTTTGAGTAAAGCTCATTTACATAAAAAGATATGCAAAATATGACACTTTTGAGAAGACAAGTGTATTAAAGAATATTCCAGTTTTTGTAGTTGTTCCGCAGGATAGGGGATAACTATTAGATTGGTGGGTGTCCTACAACTTGAGCCAACACTGATCACGAGAACGGGGACCCCATGCCCCTCAGAGCCGCCTGAAGCAATTGGAGTGGCAGATAGATCATGTGCACCTGATGCTCCATTCATCTCTATGGTAGTTTCGAAGTCAGCCGAGTAGAGCTCTCAGCTATTTTCAGAACTTCCCTAGAGATAAATGGTGCAGCAGTTTGCATGCCTGACCTTCCACTGTATTCATTTCAGAAGGCTCTGCGAGGTATGGACTCCCTGTTCTCAAGATTGGTAAGTGTCTCAGTGGTAAGACCCCCACTAGTGTTGAGCGAGCATGTTCGGCGGAACTCGCTGTTTGGCCGAGCATGCCTACACTCGGCAAAGCTCGAGTCCCCTAGACGGATCCGTCATGACCCCAATGCAAGTCAATGGGGACGGATCCGTTTGGTGTGACACACTAGTAAACAGATCCGTCCCCATTGACTTGAATTGGGGTCATCCGTCCTTGCCTTTCCCTGGCAGCTCCCTCCTCCCGTCCAGCAGGTGGCGCTGTGGTAAAAATTACCACTCTGCGTGCTATCTTCCTGCTGGAGCAGGTGGAGAGCTGCCAGGGAAGGCAAGTATGTCTGTGTGCTTTTTTTTTAATTTGGGGAACTTGTGTAAACCAGACACCCCACCCCGCTCTTCCGAGCGGGGGTGCCTGGTTTACTCCCATAGACTTCAATTATGCTCGGGTGCTCGGCCGAGCACTCGAGCACCCCTGAGTGCTCGGCCAGAGCACCCGAGCATACGAGCACCTTAATGCTCGATCATCACTGACCCCCACCAATCTAATAACTTTAGGGTAGCAATCACAATGAATTTGGTGCATGGCACTCCAAACAATTTTTCAAATTAAAGGGATAATCGGTGAGGGTAATTTTTTATGCTATTTTTTTGGAGTTTCTGCTGTTTTCTTAGTCATTTTTTTGCACAAAATTTAACACATATTGCATTCCAGTTCATCATTTTGGTGCATTTGGAAAAATCTACATTTTGTGGAAAGTGCTTAGGTGATGGTTTTAAAAAGTCACAGGCCAGGTGATACTTTTGTTACAATTTGATATCAACAGTTGAAACAGTGGCCGATCAGTTCTTCATTGGAAAAAATCCCCACCAGAGGCTGTCTATAACTAGAACTCGTTTGGATGCCCCAATTACAGTGAAATGATGCACAAATAACATTTTGCATCATTTTCATCATTTTTTCTTGGGAGACATGCTTTGTTGCAAAATGTATTAAACTGTATTAAACTGTATTAAAATGTATTAAAATGTATTTAATGTATTATAATGTATTAAAAATGTATTAATATAAGAAAAAAGTTAAAAAAATGAATTCAAAATGAAAAATAAAATACAAATTAAAAAACTACAAAAAATAAAATTGTATCAGAGGTCTTCTAATGAGTTTTGGAGGAAATATTATGCAGCACAAATATATTTTAAAAATGAGTAAAAAAAAGAAATAATAAAAATATAAATATATATGTGTTCGGATCTGTATGACGGCTCATTTGTTGTGGGGCGATCTATTCTTTCTATTGCTACCGTTTTGGGGTGTGTTTGTATTTTTGATCACATTTTATTAATTTTTTTTTTGTGGGTAGTGAAGTGACCAAAAAAGTGTCAAATCAGCGATTTTGAGTTATTTTTTCTGTTTTGCAGTTTGCCGTATGGGATATCATAATTTAATAGTATTGCGATTTTGCATCAACTTTGCCCAAGATGTTTATTTTTTCATTGTTTATGTATTTTATACTTTTTATTTTTTTTAAATATTGTTAATTATTTTTGTTTTAAACTTTTTAATAGATTCCATAGGAAACTTTAATAAGTAATCATTAGATTGCCTCTTTCTATGTGGATTATACTATGTTCCTATGGAGCTCTGCCACAAGTAAGCTCTTCATGATTTTTTTTTTAGGCTTCGTGATTTTTTGAAGGCTTTTTGAGACCATATTCAATACAAAATTGTGTGATCTAGCGGAATAACGTAATATATATAATCATAGGATAAACCCTTAAATGAAGACTCTTTGAAAAATGGCTTTTCATTTTAGATGTAGAATTAAAAAAAAAATAACGTAAAGGTGAACATACCCTTAAAGGCACTTAACTACATCTCTTTTTTGCTAACGTTCATAAAATCTTAGATAATTCTATAAAAGCGTAAAACATTTTCATAAGTATAAAGAATGCTCGTATATCAGAGCTGCTCTTCACTTCACCTTGTTAAGATCCTTCTCATGCAAAGCGATGGAAGAGAATGTTCCCAGACCTTTATTTATGCTGATTGTTCCACCGATTTGCTTTATGAGCTATATAAAAGCATCATGAGCATTTCTTTAATTGGCCACAGAAGTTCTTTAAAAGTCACTTGAAAAAAAAAAGTATAGTGGTTTAATATATAAAATTACTTTTAATCAAAGCCAACTGAGGCAGCTTTACGAGGTATTGAAGACATCAGTAATCTCGGTTTTGTGCAGTAGAGTTCATGTAAGGATACAGTCATCCTCCTCCTTGTAGGACCTATACCTGTCTGAAGTTACCAAGCAACAGCAGACGCCTACCCAAACCTGAGCAGCTACAAGAGGGCGTCGGAGCGTGCTAATCTGTTATAATGCTTCTCCTCTTCATTAATGGAGAGATTATTACTAGAAGATCTCCTCTCCTGAGGGAATCAGTGCTAATAATACCGGCTGCAGGATGTACTAAGCAAATACTCTTAATCGTGCTTTAATGGCCTGCATCAGGGAGAAGATGTCTTGGCCAGCCTCTCTGCTTCCTCACCTTCTATGTTTGCTTTCTCTATTTCTTGTGTGCTTTAGTATAATATCACATTTATTTACTGGAGAGCAGAGGTTCATGAAGTTCTTAACTCAAGATCCACATTCAATATAACATAAATACATGTTAGACGCAAATTCTGATCTCTTTTTAAGGCTATGAGATTATCTATCTATCTATCTATCTATCTATCTATCTATCTATCTATCTATCTATCCATCCATCTATGTATTATCTATCTATCTGTCCATCTACGTATTATCTATCTATCTATCTATCTATCTATCTATCTATCTATCTATCCATCCATCTACGTCTTATCTATCTATCTATCTATCTATCTATCTATCTATCTATCCATCTACGTATTATCTATCTATCTATCTATCTATCTATCTATCTATCTATCTTCTTTATATCATATCTATCTATCTATCTATCTATCTATCTATCTATCTATCTATCTTCTTTATATCATATCTATCTATCTATCTATCTATCTATCTATCTATCTATCTATCTTCTTTATATCTATCTATCTATCTATCTATCTATCTATCTATCTATCTATCTATAGTACAAAAATTACAGCAGCACTAGTCAGCGTCAAATCAATGTTGGGTGCAATACCTCCTGGTGCCAGGATCTTAAACCAGTCAAAATAGATGCAAAAAGCGAGGCAGCACTCCAATCGGTGAAATGGTGTTGGACACTTTATTCCCACAAATGCAACGTTTCGGTATTCTCAATGATACCTTTCTCAAGCATAACAAGTATAGTGTGACACAGCAATATATAGTGAATCAAGGCGGAGTCAAACAATCATGTGACAAACAGTGGAAATCACGTGATACAAAAAAATTCTTCCAAAAATACTTATAGTGACATTATAATGAATCAAATACTGTGTTAAAGTGTACGTATCCATATTATAGTATATATATATATCCATATACGTGTACCATCATAGGCCGAAAAACAATGTCCGGCTGAATCACCTGTGTTGTTGAATATCAAATAGTCATGTGCTGATACAGTGCTCTGTTAAAAAAACATTAAAAACATACATTGTAGTGAGCCATCAATGATGGGGGAAATACCTCAATACCACGCTATGTCCGGCGTTCATGAAACCAGTCTGCGCATGCGCGGGTACTCAGGTCACATGATCCGGCCCGATGCCGTACGGGCGACTTCCACTGACGTCACGGGGAGAAGGAGATCCCCCGGGCACGTCACGGGAGTCTCACCAGTCACGTGACACGGAGTCTTTTAACCCATGCACGTCCTATACTGGGACCAAAAGAAAGGTGATTCTTGTCCACTCCTATGTACTGGCATAACTTAAGCCCATTATATGGGTCAGTTGTCAGATGCCTCAGTCTGTAGGATGCCCGATCTTTGTTATTTATAATAGTAAGGCACATATATGTACCTAGTTGTTGGGAGTGATCCAAGGAATGGCAGGTCGGCCCGCCGGGTCGATCAGCCATTCCTGATGTCACTGGACGGCGGATCTTTATATCATATCTATCTATCTATCTATCTATCTATCTATCTATCTATCTATCTATCTATCTATCTTCTTTATATCTATCTATTTATCTATCTATCTATCTATCTTCTTTATATCTATCTATCTATCTATCTATCTATCTATCTATCTTCTTTATATCATATCTATCTATCTATCTATCTATCTATCTATCTATCTATCTATCTATCTTCTTTATATCATATCTATCTTCTTTATATCTATCTATCTATCTATCTATCTATCTATCTATCTATCTATCTATCTTCTTTATATCATATCTATCTATCTATCTATCTATCTTCTTTATATCATATCTATCTTCTTCATATCTATCTATCTATCTATCTATCTATCTATCTATCTATCTATCTATCTATCTTCTTTATATCGTTTCTTTCTTTCTTTCTTTCTTTCTTTCTTTCTTTCTTTCTTTCTTTCTTTCTTTCTTTCTTTCTTTCTTTCTTTCTTTCTTTCTTTCTTTCTTTCTTTCTTTCTTTCTTTCTTTTTCTCTGTCATAGCTTTATAGGTCTGCTTCCCCCTCCCCCTGGCTTCTTTTGTTGGGATGCAACAGCCTTAATGATGGATTTGCTAGGGTCAATAAAGACCTGTTTGCCCCTTTTGGTGTGGCACATAGTACTATTACCCTCCAAACAATATTTGTGCTTCATGGTTCTCCATATAGTATGAGTCTGTGGAGCTAGAACCCAGATGACACCAGTGCCGCTGGGGGAGGTGTAAGCCATTCTTCTATGAAGCTTGTAGAGGTCAGTGCAGCTCTTTGGCATCCCACTGATGGGGGACACAGCTTCTGTGCAGGGGACATACCTTTCCTGGTGAGGAGGACACGCCATCCCTGGTACAACCCTCCCATACTGTCTCTGGAACTGCTGTTTACGTGTTGCTGAAGCTGTAAGATATCTTCTGGTCTGGTTGCACCCTCTACAGCCATGATCTCCCTGTGGCACATGGTTCATCAGTATGTTTTAGACTTCATATAGTATGTTCTGTATATATGGAGATCGTAATACGGCATCTGATGGAATGAAATGTATAAAACCAGAGTCTCACGTAGGTACAATAAGCCAGCATAGTCTTACATAGACGCCATACAACTCTGAGCTTGCATGAAGCCCTAAAACCTCAATGTGCTTGTTGCCTTGTCTCTTTTCGAACTAAAAGTCTCATACAACGTCCACCATAAAATCTACAGAAATGTTTCATTGCCTCTTTGAGGTGAACCAGACTTGTCATATGAGCTGTAACCCATTCTGTTGAAAACAGATTAAAAGAGACATCACTCGATGGAATGTAATGGGTCATGTCAGAAGCTTTGAGGACAAATCTAACGTTCTACATGAAAAAGGAGAAGGCATATAAAAAAGCTCTTAATTCCAATGAAATCACACTTGTAAAATGTTTATAAAACTCATTACAAGATATCAAAAGGACTCCGGTTTGGTAGGGATAGAAACATCTGAAAAAGAAATCAGAAAGTGCCTAGAAAGATGGAACGCATCTTGTCAGATTCACTGGAGGGAAGGCGGCCGTACATTGAAAGCTTCTTAGTTACATTATAGAAGTTTACGTGTAAGTCACACTCTGCTTGAGGCGTCTGAACATTGTGTGAGGACACCAGAACACGATATTACAGCAGAGCACATCACGTCACATATCCCTTCTTCTAGAACAATTTATTCTTGCTCAGATGTATACCTGACAGTCCTGAGAAGAGGCAATCAAAAGGAGGAGACCAGGAGGAACTGGGAACGGAACAACTGGAGATGAGTGAATTTCTTAAAATTTGATTTGGGCTTCTTTCGTCTGAAATGACCTGATCATTTCTGAATAAATTTGACCAGACTCGAAAGTGTTCGAGATTGCCTGGAAAAGTCTTTTTCTCCCTTTCTCCATTACCAGGGCTCTAACTGTAAAGAATGCTTTCCTGATTTCTAAATCACCTTTCCGTTACACATAAAGAATGTCTCCTGGTTTTTTAATGAATTAATCATGTGGCAGTTCTTTGCAGTGGCCAAACTAGTGATGATTAGATTATTGAAAAGTTTGATTTGGCTGCTTCGACAAATTTTACTAAAAAAATTAGCTTTGTGGTGAATTAATTCATCAAAAAGCGCATTTCTTTGTAAGTAGTGGATGCAATGACAGGGAGCGGTACCCCTCAGATGATCGCGGCATCTGATATACAATACAATAACAGAGTGTCAGAGAAATCTTACTTACCTGATTGATTTGCTAGTGATGGGCTGGCCGCCGCCATCTGGCGAGATGACGCCCTGATGACCTACGTGATCACGCCAGCCGGTGTGGTGACATCATACATCACCGCACGCGGGATTTCAGGCGAGATCTTCAAGCAAGATGATGGCGAATGGCCCATCGCAAGCAAATGGATCAGTTATTTTTTTTTTTTTGTTTTTACACTATTTCAGGTTAAATCTATTCACTACCACAAAGCACGAAGAAATTCGGCTTTGCAGCCAATCGACCAGACCAGACCAGACATTTAAATGAGGTCACCTGTAGGGTAATTTCACACACAGCTGTGTTATTGGGAAAAAAAAGCACTGTGGTTTTTCATTTAGTTTTAGCCAAAACCAGAAGTGGATCCAGAATGAAGGAAAATCATTTTTTGTATTTTTCTTCCTTTTGAATGTCTGGCTTTGGCGCAAAAAGACTTTACAAGAGAAAAAAAACACACCATGGGGGGAATCTACAGTATCATGACGGTATTATCGTAATATCTGAAGATTTGAAGTCAGCTTTGCTTAAAGGGGCTGTCCCACAAATAATATTCTACAGTTTTCAAACCAGCACCCGGATCTGCATACTTTTGTAATTAAATGTAATTAAAACTTAAAGTACAGCTACTGACCGCGATATACTCAATTCCATCCTTCAACTGCCGCTAGCTGCAGCAGAAGGGACACACCCTTGAGACTATTTTGAGACTTTTTAAGTCAGAATTCAGTAGTTTTACCAACCTGAACAAGACCAATTTTTTTAAGCCTCTTGTTAAAAGAGAAACCTTCCATTCCATGTAATAATCTGAACCCTTTCCTTTTCTCCTATATCCTTTTTAGAATGTGAAGCCTAAAATTGAATTTTATGGTGTCTACTGCTGCTTCCCTATCTTGGGTGGGTGCGGGCGTTGTTCCACTCACCCTGTGTGCATATTTCTATAGAAGGGGTTAACCTTCCCTCATGCTTTCTGTTCAGCTGCAGGTAATGATTAACACTACTATTTATTATGGCTCCTTGTTCCTCACCTTCGCCTGAGCAAAAAAGTTTCTAGTTGTCTAGTATACCAGCAAAGGTGCGCTATTTCTGTCCATCTACCATGTACTGAATTTCTGCCTGTCTACTGACTCTGATTCTCTAACACTTGCCCTGACCCTGGATTAGCTTCTGAGATACATACAAACTCAGCCTGCCATAACCTCAGCCTGTTTCCTGACTATGAGTATTTCCTGATCTCTTAGTGTTTCGCACCATGTGGATCAGCTGCCAACCACACCAGAACTACTCCAGGAGGTAGCAGCCTGGTAGGTTCTCTGCAGTGAAGTCCATTTCCCAGTACAGAGGTTAAAGGGTGAATACCAGGGAATCACCAGGACAATGCGTTTAGCCCAAAGCCATAGCGGTTAGTTGTCACACTGGTTTCACACCACCTGCCCTTTACACTGAATTTTGTAATGATGCTTCAATTGATAGTATGTGCCTGGGTGAATTGGTGAGTGTGGAGTCAGGGGCGAAGACAGCGGCTGGTTGTCACCTCTCGGTAATGCCCTACATGGTGGCCAGTGTCCCCAATCTTCACTGTATTACCACAGTAAAACTGTTTCCCAGGTGGTGTGATGTGACTCTACCTTTAATATCCTTCAGGCTGCAGAGACGATCTAATGGCTTCTCAAATGCAGAGTCTCTCTCTCTCTCTCTACCTTTCTGCAGGTGTTCTTACCCTCAGTAGGCCTCAGTCCTTGTTCCCAAGCTGGGATCCCAAAGACCAGTAACATGAGCAACTTATTTCTCCATTCTAAGTCTCAGCTACCCTGTCTCATCTTGATAGCTAAGCAATCCAGCCCCTGAAGGGTATCCCAGGCCATCAATGTCTGATCGATGGGGATCCAAGAACAGGCATTTCCGCTGATCTGTTTTTTCAGAATAGCTCTGGCACTGGAAGTCAGTGCCAGAACTACACAGCTCCACCCATTCACTGTAATGGCTGTGTAGTTTCGGAGCCGACGTTACTGCAGAGCAGATGATTGTCGGGGGTATAGGGCATTGGACCACTGCCAGTCAGATATTAATGGCCTATCCTGAATATAGGACATCAACTGTAAAATCCTGGAATATTCCCTTAGGGGGAAATACATTTGAGAAAGAACTACTCCAGTAACTCAAGATAACATACAAAAACAGTTGTAACACAGACCAGAGCATGGTGAATTAGTAGGTATACAGGCATTCATGAATAATACGTTTTCATCAATTTTTCACATTAAATACTGTGGGAGGAATTCATCATGAGGAGACTATTTGAAGTCAGTTTCTCTTGAGTCTGCATTGGCATACTTTACACCAGATGTATCAAAATTTATCAAAGCTATTCCTGTTTTCCTACTCCACCTTGTAATGACATGGCAACTTTTTTTAAAGTCTCAGTGATAAATCTGGAGTGAAGCTCATTAATATAGGCAAACACACTCACTTTACCTCCCTTATTTCAAAACTGGTGTGAGTGGTGTAAAAACGTCTCAAAAATCACATAACGTAACAGAAGCCCCATTTTGTGACTTTTAAGCCAGAATTCTGCAGTGAAGGCATGATAAATAAGGACTTGTATGTTTAAATTTAGTCAAAAAGAAGGACTACCAGTCCTGGCTAGAGATGAGCGAATCAAAGTTGACGAAGTGGAATTCGATCCGAATTTCAGGAAAAAATTAAGGAGCACCCACAATGCCATGCATGCAGCCAATCAGCAGCCATCCCTTGTGATGTCACAGCCCTATAACTAGTCTCAGCCATCTTGGGTTCTGCTGTTTTACAGTGAACTTAGTGCAGGGAGAGACGTTACAGGCACTTGGGACAGTGATTAGGAAAAATTATATAAAATATAAATAAATAATTATATAAAATATATAATAAAAGGATTATTAAAAAAATAAAACATTTGAGCAGTTCAGTGAAAGATTATTCATGGTGTAGGGAAAGGATAGGGAGGAATTATCCACACTGTAGGGAGAGAACAGGGACTAATAGGACAGTGTAAAGCCTGGGTAATAGGAGCTATTCTATTACACCTTGCTGCCCTCATTGGGGTTACTAACAGTGATCAATTAATACAGAGTTTAGGTTGTTTTAAACAGTAATTGCAGTAATCCTAGCATCTGTTATTGAGGTGAAAGTGCTGTCTGATACAACCAGTTTTGGGGTTTCCTAATTTTAAATATATAAAAGTACTTCCATTAATCCTTGCTTTTGGGGCGAATTTGCAGTCTGATACAACCAGTTTTGGAGTGTGATTATTTCATGTATAGAAGTACCTCCATTAATCCTTGCTTTTGGGGTGAAGGGCAAAATAATCAGTGAAGTCAACAAAAACTGCTGACACCCACTCTACTCTGTCGGGGGGGGGGAGGGGGCTCCACTTGTATAAGCGTTTAATAGAACAGGTTCTGTATCAATCTATGTGGAATCAGCTGACGACGGTGTAAAAGGAGTGCGTGTCTTCTTGGAGCTAACATTGACCTATAAGGCTTAGTTTACACTTGAGTTATTTGGTCAGTTTTGGTCCCAAATATCATTGTGCAGTGATTCTAAGAGCGACGCCTGTCATCTGCATACTGACTCACAGTATTGTTTCACTACTACAGCTGACTTCCTATACCTGTTACTGCAAGGCACAGTGTTCTACACCCCTATACAGGCCCTCTGCAGCTGGGAAATAGATTAGCTGTTTTTTAATGCGATTCACCACTAATAAATTTGGATTAAATCAAATCTTTTTGGGAAATTTGGCGAACCGTCCAAATCAAACTTTTGAGAAATTCACTCATCTCTAGTCATGGCTATTCAGCCTCCATTTTCAAGGTGCCAAAACATCCTATGTACAACCTTTGATCTTTGTCTATTGTAGGTTAATTTTTACAAAACAGGAACCCCAAAAGGTAAGATTGTTTGAGCCAAAGGAGCAAGTTTTATTAAGCACATTGTGTCACGGCGAGCCGGCGACGCGCCTCATCCTTACTGCGCAGCCGGTCTCTCGTGTCTAACCCTGAACAGGTAGTTTTCCCTAGAAACCAGAGTACTGGAGGACCCAGCAACGCCTGCTTCCTCCATCCCCTGGACAACAAGCAGCAGGGGAGCTGAGCACCGACGCCCATTAGTCAGTGCTCATGTGTTTTCAGTTTCTGAGTTGGGTCACGTGATGCTGGCCACGTCACATAACCCATCGCCTGGGCCTATTTAAGAGCAGGCAGCCTGCTGGTCACAGGTTGCCTGTTATTGTTCTTTCCAGCAGTGCTAGCGTGTTTTGTGAGTAGTTATTTCAGCGTGTATCGGACTTCGGCTTTTGTACTTTGGACTTTGCTTTCTGTTTAATCCCTGGTATTGACGTGACCTCTTGATACGACCCTTTGGCTTGGCTGACCCTTCTGCATTGTGTTGTGTGTGTTTTGTCTGTGTTATTTTGTCCCTTTGTCTTCCCTTTACGCCCCTGCACTTACGTAGGTCAGGGCCTGTCGACCATTTATGCGCCATTGTTTAGGATGGGCCGTGTAAGTAGGCAGGGACAGCGGTTGGGGCTACAGATAGGGCTCACTACTCCCCCCCTTCCCTGTGACACATTGATTTTTTTTTTCTGGAGATGTTATTTAGCAAAGCTCTACAAGTTATAGGATGACTTTACATATTTTACAATCTTTTTTCTCCTCCAAAAAAGTATGAATTATTAGAATTTTGGCCATTGGGGCACCATGTTGTTGGGTCATGTGTGGTTGGCATATGACAGTAATTGTAATTAGAGATGAGCAAATCAAATCTAATAAAGTGGAATTCGATCCGAATTTCAGGATAAAGTTGATTCGCCACAAAGTTGAATTTCCCCACGTTTCGTGGTAGCAAATCGAATTAACCTGAAAAAGTGTAAAAAAAAAAAAAAATCATACTTACATCCTCCATTTGCTCGCAAGGGGCCTGCCGCCATCATCTTGATGATATCGGGCCAAAATCCCATGCATGGTGACGTCATCTCAGGCCAAGCGAAATTTTGCACTAGTTCTTCAAGTAAGATGGTGGCGGCCAGCCCGTCACGAGCAAATGGAGGTGGTAACTATGATTTCACTTTTTTTAATGTTAATTTTACAATGTATTATTACTCTCAGATGCCGCAATCATGTATGAACGCGGCATCTGATTGGTACACTGATGGAGAGCGGTCCTATCGCAGCTCCTTTTCATTGCACTCTCTACTTACAAAAAAAGGCACTGTGTTACAAAGTAATTCATAACTAAGCAATTTTTTTGTAAAATTTGCCAAAGCAGCCGAATCGAATTTTCCAAAACTTTGCTCATCTCTACTTGTGATATAACCACTAGGTTTCTAAAATATGTTGGCCCACATTTACTAAAAGTGGATGAGAGTAGCAGGGTACTAACCAGGTAATGTAAAAGTGGAGACTCCAAGTGATGGCAGAAAAAAGGAACTATATTTTTGTAAATGTTTTTAGATCCAATGGATTATAAAAAAGGCTCAATTTCCAATGTGTGTAGCTTAAGGGTATTTAACCTTCCTATGTATTTAACCTTATACAATATGACAATCAAATCTTTGATCAAATTTAAGATGATGATCGCATGCACTTCTATAGTTTAGCTGAAGTACCTTTGGAAAGATCTATGTTCTGCTATACCGGAAGGACATACAGTAGTAGGAAGCAAAACCTTAGTTTTGTTAACCTCTTCATATTCACAAAGCTCTTAGGGGGTCTTAATAAGGCCCTGCGCTGGATCAGCCAAAGTTATGTAGAGGCGCGGGTCTCTACATAATTTCGGCGGATCCACCGTCGCTTCTAATTGTAAGACAGCTCCCTTGCTGGCGTGGATTTGGACCATTTTCTACACCTAAAATGATTAGAGATGAGTGAACCCAAATTTTACAGGTTCGGGTTTGGCATTCGAGCGGTGGAGGAATCCGGTTATGGATTCCATTATAACAGAATATAACGGAATTCTATGATGGAATGCAAAACTGAACCCTTTAAGAGGCATTACGTTTTGATCCAGTCTATGGCCAAGCATAATTGTTTCCGTTATGCAGGATGAAAAACCAAGTCCTGTACAACGGAAACCAGACGGATTCATTATGCTTGGCATAGACTTCTATTATGACGGATCAAAACGCAATGCCTCTTAAAGGGTTCAGTTTTGCATTCCATCATAAAATTTCGTTATAATGGAATCCAGAACGTGATTCCTCCACTACCCGAACGCCGAACTTGTAAAAAATCGGGTTCGCTCATCCCTAAAAATGATAAATGAGATGGGCCTGCTGGGCCAACCCCTTTCGAGCCCACACCACACCCACTGGCGTAAACGGGGAAGAAGTCACAGATTCTGCCACACCATGGTGTAGATCTGGTCATAAATGACCCCCTTAGAGTTTAAATATACAGTTCATTGCCCTAGCTCTGTATTTAAAACCCTGGCAGAGTGTCTTGTTAGAAATCTTCACCTCACTGGCAGTCAGCATCCACACCACAACTTTCCTACTAGATACAGTAGGTCCCTTTGGCCCACTGCTGTCCTTCCTTCTCCATTGTCCTGCCTTGCTAGTTGCACATCTCCAACATTCGGTAAACATGTTGGATTACAAGGACCCACCGTTGGGCACCAAGACTAATGGAATTTAATTAGACTATGTTATCACACTCCATCTTTCTATTTTTCTGAACATTATTTCAGATAAATATTATTTTAGATATCTAATAGGATTCTGTGACATAACCCAAAGCATTATTAAATTACACATCGCATGGTGTCCCAAATGTGGCTGCACAGATCTCTCCACCCTCGGAACGAAGGAAACATTTTCCACATGAGGGTGACCAGCATCTGGCAGATTAAAGTCAGTTGTAGGCTACGTCACCCCTCCTGCCATCTCAGTGATTTCCTCTGCTAACACCCTGCCTGTTCCTCTAGCTGCTGTCTTCACAGTAGATAATACAGCAGCAATCCCACTTCTCTTATATTTAAAGAAAACCAAACACCAGTTCTTTCTCATCTCGTAATATAATAATATCCATCTCTGTACTGCATTACAAGCAATACTTTCTCCATTTGAGGACTTTAGTATTGCATCCATATGTTTCATGACACCAGAGTTCAGAAATTACCTGCTAAACCTAAAAAGTTCCTGCCATAATTTAGCTTCAGAACCATTTTCTCTAAACTCCATAAATGAGAATCATGGCTTTTTGCTCGGTACATTATCAGGTTGACATGTGTTTGGGGATATGTAATAGATGCATTTCTTCTTATAGTTCAGTTTAAACAAAACAATAGCTGATCTCAGGGAGACCAGCTACAAAAAAACATAGTGGAGCCTCATTTAAGAGCTTTGTATTTGGATTGCTGTGTTGAGGCTCTTAAATGAGGCTCCATGGTGTTTTTTGTAGCTGGTCTCCCTGAGATCAGCTATTGTTTTGTTTGAGTAGTCTCCACGGCATTGCTCCCGGTTAACCAGAATCCTACTCCACACTGATGAGGGGCAATACCCCGAACTGTCTGTGGATGGATAACTGGCTTAGGTTTTCCCCATCACATCCTTAAAGCTTGTAAAAGAGCGGGATCTTGACAAAGGGGCCACTTAATATGGTGGATTTGGTGATCTCTGTAATGGGGACACCCCTTTGCTTGGTTTTCCTTCTTTTGAGGGATATCTGGCTTTCCCTGTGTTACTGACCAATAACTGGGGCTCCACTGTTATTTTGCAAATTACTGTTTCCCAGGGAGCTTTGCACTTTGGATTGCTGTGTTGAGACTCTTAAATGAGGCTCCATGGTGTTTTTTTTGTAGCTGGTCTCCCTGAAATCAGCTATTATTTGCGTGAGTAGTCTCCAAGGCATTGCTCCCGGTTAGTCAGAATCCTTCTTCACACTGATGAGGGGCAATGCCTTGAAACAGCTGTCTGTGGATGGATAACTGGCTTAGGTCTTCCCTGTCACATCCTTAAAGCTTGTAAAAGGGTGGGATCCTGACAAAGGGGCCACTTGATATGGTGGATTTGGTGATCTCTCTAATGGGGACACCCCTTTGCTTGGTTTTCCTTCTTTTGAGTGATATCTGGCTTTCACTGTGTTGAAGACCCATAACTGGGGCTCCATGGTTATTTTGCATGTTACTTCTTAATGTTGGGTTTGGATATCATTTGGGCCAGGTTCACATCTGCGCAAGGGGCTCTATTACGGTTCTCCATTGCAAAGTTCATCAAAAATGTCCAGCGAGCTCTTGAGAAACTGGAGCAGAGGATGGAAGTGGTAGTGGCTCTGACTATAGGATGTGTCACAGTGGTTTCCCTAAGGCCATTGCTCACTAGAGCCGATGCAGTGAGAGGAGGGTGCATCCTTTCTTCCCTTAGGACACTCCCTGTAATTGGGGCTCTTGTCTGATGGTAGTTTAGAGTGGTCTTGATATTGTTGGTTGCATGAATGGATGCCTGGCAGGAGGTATAGCAGTGCAATGGCCAGGCTACAGTGTGGTAGGAGTTAGGTAACCAGGCAAGTTGTAGAATAAATTTTACTTGAGTGCAAAATAGGAATTTTAGTACATCCAACAATAGTCTGTACACAGTGCAAATCTTTTTCCCAGATGGTGAGGTATGGATGCTGTCAAAGTGGCAAATAATGGCACTTTTGGTATGCTGTATTGCTAGATACTCTGTCGCTAGAATCTCTGTCTGGGAACTCTAATCTGTCAATTATGGCCGTTCACTGTGGGATGCAGGTTTTACAGGAATGACTGTCCAGAACGTTGTACGGTGTGATTGGTTGTCTTAACTGTAATCCCTCACAAGCAGCAAATCTGCATGACTATGCAGATTCTGAGTTCTTTCTTTTTCTCTTTCTTGCAGTAGCAGAAAAAGTGTATCCCACAGAAATTGGTTAGTCTCTGGACCTCAAGACTTAATGAGAACGATCACATGGACTTGCTTCCTCCCTTCTCACTCACTACACTCCAACTCTCCTCTAGACAGGAAACATGACCAGCCCAGTCCTGACAAGAGGGGAAGAACAAGGTGAATATCCCTGTCCTGGCCAACTACATACCAGGTTATTCTGGCTGTACATACCAATAGTATAACAATAGAAACAGACAATTTGCCCGGACCCCCTGTACTGGGGTACTGCAAAAGCAGCACAGTAAGATGGTGGGTTTTCTAACAGAAATTTAAAGGATTCCATCATAGTCAATGGGTTCTGGCCAGGGACATTTGTTTCTGTTATTTTTATTATTCTGCTCTTATAATTGAGCTGAACAATGGAAATGAAAGGGCTAGTGTGAACTCCGGTGTTGATCTATGTATCACTTCAAGATTGGATGCTTTTTCCTCATCCCATTCCACCAGTAGGTCTCCAGTGGACTCTGTCCTGGCCATGGCTATCCACCTGTCGTGTATAGGGTAGCCAGATCAACCAGTGCTCTCAGATCTCAGATTGAGGGCCTATTTAAAGGGAACTTCAGCCTTTCAAGTTGGCGGATTAATGTATATCATTTGAAAGACTCTTGTTCTGGTTTGCTATTTGACTCTGTCTCTTATTCTGACCCTGACTTTGGCTTCTTGGATTTGTAATATGGTCCCTCTTGTTTTTCTCCTAATTATGACCCCTGGCTCATCCTCTGGCTACGTTTCTATCTGATCTTCCAAGCTGTAGCATCCTGACCCTTTTTCTGGTGACAACAATCAAGTTGTTGACTTTTCTATTGAGCACCTGCTGCCAATCATTGACTATTCTGGAGACTGTGACCTGAAAATCTGGCCAGTAAAGTCCATAAACCCTCAAAGGCTTAAGGTGGTTTTCTGGGATTACTTTGATTTTTAGCACATACTGTATGTTCAAGTAGTTACTAGAAATAAGTGAAGTATTAAAAAATTCAATTAGGCTGCTTTGCCAAATTTTACAAAAAAAATTTACTTTGTGACAAATTATTTTGTCACGAAGTGCATTTCTTTGTAAGTAGCGGGTGCAATGACGTGAAACAACAATTGTGACACTCCCCGTCATTGTACCCCTCAGATGACGCATTCATAGTTGAGTGCGGCATCTTACATTAATAATACGGTGTAAGAATAAATAAATAAATAAATAAAAAATCATACTTACATCATCCATTTGCTCGTGACAGGCTGGCCGCTTTCATCTTCAATCAAGATGGCGGCTACCGGCCCGTTGCAAGCAAATGGATGAGATAAGTATGATTTTTTTTGGGTTTTTTTTTACCGCCATTCAGGGAAAATCGATTCGCTACCACGAAGCATGAGGAAATTTGGCTTCGAGGTGAGACGAATTTTCCCTGAAATTCACTCAACATTAGTAGTTACTTACCTCACTTATATCTTCCTCATGCTTTTTATATATCAATTTGGGCTCTTCTGGACATGTTTTAACCATATAAACCAATCCCTCTGGTTTATTTCCATCCTGTACGTAGCATTTCCTGTTGCTGTATCCAACCAAACCCACAATGCACTTCTCCTTCCTCTGTCACAGCTCCAGCAGCGCCCCTTACAACGCCCAGCTAGTTTATAGCTCCTCCTACCCAGCTAGTTACATACACACTCCCCTTTCACTGCCCCTAACAATGCCCAGCTAGTTTATAGCTCCTCCCACCCAGCTAATTACATAGACCCTCCCCTATCACTGCCCCTGTGTGGACATAACATCACAGGAAATAAGATAGAGCTGCAAAGGAGCAATAAAAGTAAAATAAATACATTACGAAATTACAGCTACCTTCATAAATTATTAATTTAAAGGATGTTGATGCGAACCAGAAAACCCCTTTTAGATTGTGCGCTACAGTCTAGCCAACCTGAATACAGCGTACATAAACCACTTCTCGGGTAAGACATGCAAAAGTGCCTGTTATTTTACACTTCATATCCTCTCCTGGTCATTTTAAGAGACAGGATAGGTTGCCTTATCGTAAATGGGGAAAAAAAAAGAATTTTCAAAAAGTTGTTCCTTACATTGTTTTAAGCCACTTAAATGTGCCTGTAGCCGTGACCTTACCTGACACTGGGATGTAGAAAATCTAAATTTCTATGTCAAGTACGAAAATCAGTCTAAAATATGCAGACATGTGCTCTTTAGATGCCCAGTCTGAACTTTCCTAAGAGTAAATGAAGAAGTACTCTATGTAACAAGCAGAGAAATGTGTCTCTTCCCTATGTTTATTCCACCTGGAGCTGTCCAAGGTCCAGCAGAAGTAATTAAATGGACTACTGTGCAAAACATACGGTATATATCTCTTCTCTGCAAAAACTCCATTGTTATGTAGTTTGATAGTCTCTCAGTCTATGAGAGCTTGTTCATGTTACACTACAGCTTGTACATGTCACTGCCCTGATTTATCTCGTCTTCTGTACCTGAATTATTAAAGGGCTAGGGAGCAGTTTATACTACTAGCTCCAGGTAATGTCCAGATACTAGTGATGAGCGAGCCGGAGCGGCAAGATTCGGGATTCGCACGAATCTTGCCCGCTTCGGCTCGGCATCCCGAGGCAGCGTGGATTCGTGAAGATTCGTGAGTCACTGCCAATTTGAAATGCCCGGTTTTTTCAGCCAATCAGCATCAAAGGGAAGCCTGTGGGAACACCTGCTGTGATGTAACAGCCCCTATCCCTCCCCAGCAGTGATTGGCTGGCAGTGACATGTGACCTAAATTTACATAAGGTAGGGACCTGCAGCATCAGCCTCAGGCCTCATTCACACGTCCGCAAAAATCGTCCGCATCCGATCCGCAATTTGCGGACCGGGTGCGGACCAGGTGCGGACCCATTCACAGTCAATGGGGCCGCAAAAGATGCGGACGGCACACTGTGTGCCGTCCGCATCCGCACTTCCGTTCCGTGGGTCCGGAAAAAAATAGAACATGTCCTATTCTTGTCCGGATCCACGGACAGGAAAAGGCATTTCTATCATGTGCGTTCCGCAAACTGCGGACTGCACATGGGCCGTTGTCCGTGTTTTGCGGATCCGCAAATTGCGGATCCGCAAAACACGGACAACACCAAACGGACGTCTGAATGAGCCCTTAGGGAGCCTCAGAGGCATCCCTACATGCTGCCCCTGGTGTTTCCTATGCATTTCCAAGGTGTTTCCATCATTTTCTGAGGTTTTCACATGTTGGGGCAAACTTGACTGTGCAGAACCTTTGGCCCCTGCAAAAAGATTCGGGTCTCCCATAGACTTTAATGGGATTTGTGATTCGGCCCGAATCCACGAATCCCGCGGTGGGATTCGGGCCGAATACCGAATCCCCGAATCTTTTAGGATTCGCTCATCTCTACCAGATACCCTTTATTAGAGACCCTATTCCTTATGGGAATGATTCTTTTTTTCCATAACTCTAGCCCTGAGCAATAAGGTCCATTTGATTCCTAGTCTTCAAAGTTGTATTGTTCCTTCTATTTGTCACCCGTTTTGGTTTATTTTGCTGCCTGCCCGGCCCTTTGCCTATCTACCTGTTATGACTGAACTCTGCCTAACCCATGTCTGTACCCAATTCCTGCCCGGACCATGGTACTGCAGACTCCAGATGCCAGTCACCCTGTGGGAAAGTCCATACCTTCTTGTCAGGGTTATGGATAAATAACTCAAACTGAATTAGACCCCCTCCATGGTTTAGCCCTACACCAACTCTATTAGTGACCAAGTATGGGAATTATTCTTTATTCCATAACTCTGGACCTGAGCAATAAGGTCCATTTGGTTCCTGTAGTCTGCAACATTGTATTGTTCCTTCTATTTGGCGTCAGTTTTGGTTTATTTGACCATATTTTCCATATCATAGTTATGACTGAACGCTGCCTAACCGATGTCTGTACACAATTCATGCCCAGATCGTGGTACTGCAGACTGGTGTCTTCTGACCATCCACACGTCAGTCACCCTGTGGGAAAAGAGACAGGACGCCACAGCAGTGTCTAACTCCAGAGTGTAAACCTCTCACTAGATGACCTAAGATCCCTTGAAAAAGGTCGTGACTCGACCGAAACGTTGCAACAACATTGGTCTTTCTATGCAGTATATGTTTTCTCTGGAATTATTTGGAAATGAGTGGATTGTCTTCTTATAAAAATATGAATTAAAAGCATCACTTTTTGCAAACTTGTTGGTGTGCCACCTACTACTACTTGATGTCTAATCCTCTATGAGCACCCGACCGAAAAGGGAGTGCAGACCCCATCTACTTTTGGTACCCTGTGGGAAAGTCCATACCTCCTTGTCAGGGTTAAGGATGAAGAACTCGCACTGAATTAGACTCCAATCCATGGTAAAGCCCTACACCAACTCTATTAGGGACCAAGTAGGTTTAGATGATCTCCAGTAGGTCTCATTACAGTACAGAGTTAGGAATCATCAATATGACCCAGCAGTCTGGAAAAAGTAGATTCAAGCAAGAAACAGCTGCTAGTGAATACTACTAATTCAGTTAATACTACTAATTCTAGGAAATATTCAGATACCCTTTATTAGGGACCCCATTCCTTATGGGAATGATTCCTTTTTCCAAAACTCTGGACCTTAGCGATAAGGTCCATTTGCTTCCTGTAGTCTGCAAAGTTGTATTGTTCCGTCTATTTGGCATCAGTTTTGGTTTAGTTTACTGCCTGCCCTGCCCTTTGCCTATCTACCTGTTATGACGGAACTCTGCCTAACCCATGTCTGTACACAATTCATACCTGGACCAAGATACTGGGAAAGTCCATACCTCCTTGTCAGGAATAAGAATAAATAACTCACTGAATTAGACTCTATTTAGCCCTACGCCAACTCTATCAGGGACCAGGTAGGTTTAGATAATCTCCAGTAAGTCTCATTACTGTACAGAATTAGGATTCAGCAATGTGACCCTCCAACAGTCAGAGAAAAGTAGATTCAAGCAAGAAACAGCTGAAAAATCTGAATGGTGCAAATGAAAATGATAAATTATTGTTAAAGACATGCCTCACACATAACTCACCTGAAGAAGAAAAGTTGTATTATACAATGCTTGCCTCACAAAGTTGTGAGGATCAGCCACTCTGGAACATTGTCACATGACATGCTTCTATTCTGAAATCCTATATCTGCTGTCACGTCCTTTAGCAGGTTTCCGGCCTGGGCTATGGACAGGACATCATTTCCACAGCCCAGGACAGAAGAGGTGCTGTCGATAGGGCCAGAACAAGTTGTCTCCCTGTTGCATGTGCAAACTCCTAAATCTACCTCACCAAGGAAAGGAATAGCACTGGCCCCATCCACGGCAGAAGTAATGTTTGCTCCATAGATCAGGCCAGAAATCCGGTAAAGGGTGTGACATCAGTACCTGCAGAATTTTCAGAATAAGAGCATCATTTGACCAGGTTTCTGAGTACCATGGGCTTTGTACTGTCTTTGGGACTTAGAAGACCTCAACCATCAACCCTTCCTTATGATCATTTTGGGATCCTATGCACACTTTCTTTTATAGTTTAAGCCAATGTTCACACTTGCTTAGTGGTGTCCATTTATAATAGAAGGATCTGCCATGGAATGACGTCCAACAAAGTTAATGGACCTTACAGTTGGGTACATTGGGTAACAATATCGGTGTCCATTGGGTTCCATTAAGATGTTCATCTGATAGGGCTGCATTTGGAAACTCCAAACAAAGCCTCTGATGGCAGTGTGAACTGAGGGATTTTCCTTGCCCAGATGTCTCCATAACTACTATAAAGGTCGTTGGAGATAGCCACATGCATAAGCGGGTGACTCTCATATATGATGTGGCTGTAATAAGGTGCCAAGGTAACAAAGGATTCCATTACGGTCAAGAGTTCACCCAACCAAATCACTGTGCATGACTGTGCTTGGAGGGTTGCCATGCTGACCAACCAAGTCCCAACTGCTCACCTTGTCAGTGTGACTGGAAGCCACACCAATCAGGTTTCTGAATGTGTCCAATCCCAGAGGTAGGCAGGGGATTTAATACTGCAGATCCATAATTTACTTGTCTATGATTTTCTGTATTGAAGTCCTGGATCTTGAACAGTGTTCTTCTCACTACTACTTCATTTGTACCCCTTAACGTGGCTTGTTTTATGCATAAGCCTCTTGTCTACTGTTTTGGCAACTTCTGATTATTCTTAGTATCATGACTGTGGCTTGTTTTTGGATTAACTCATTGACTGCTGATTTTGCTCTATGCATCTCTTCTGATATCTCCAGGAAACTTTGCACCCTTGGTGGGTCTGCTTGTAGCAAGCTTGCACCAGTAAGCTGCTTCTTTACTCTACCGATGTAACCTGGTTCCCTAGCAGTCAAGTCCATCCTGCCTTTCTGTGGTCTCTGGTAAATACCTAACGGTAGCCTTAGATTCCTACCAACAGGAGCAGTTAAGGAAGACTTGTAGCAGTTTTTGAGTCAGCTGGCTGTGGTTCCGGGCAGTGACCATAGTATATGATTAATATTCTTGAGATAGGTCAGTAATATCAGATTGGCAGGTATCCAACTCCTGGCACCACCACTAATTAGCTATTTTCAGAACTTCTGTGCACCAGATCCAGGAACTACAACACAATAGCTCTGTGCATTGTGCAGTGGCCATAGCTGGTTACAGCAGATGTAGTTATTATTTACTGGCCAATAAAGCTGATCAGTGGAGTTTCCATAATTTTGGATTCCTTAAAAGGGTTTTCCAACATTTTATAACTGATGACCTACTGGAATCAGCTGTTTGAGAAGGCACCAGTGCTCCTGTGATCGCTGCAACCTTCTCCATACATACTATAGTGACTGTGCTTGGCATGGCGCTCAGCCCCATTCACTTCTATGGGGCTGCGCTGCTCCTAGGACATGTGAGCGATGAACTACTGTAGCCTAGGAAAAGCTAGAGAAGGCTGTGGCGCTCGCACGAACACCAGTGCCTTCTCAAACAGATGATCTGCTGGGGTCCCTGGTGTTGGACCCCCACCGATCAGATACTGATGACCTATCCTGAGCATAGGTCATCAGCAGGGGTGGACTGGGAACATAAAGTGGCCCTGGAAAAAATAGTAAAGTTGGCCCCATTTTTGTAGTTGGGTGCAAACTGATGGAAGGCAGGGCCAGGAATACCATAGTGTGGCACATTATACCACCCCAACAGAGCCAAATACCACAGTTCATCACAAAATACTACCAGCAGCACAAAATACACCCCCAAAAACTTCCAGTGGCCAGCCGTGAGGAGGGCTCAGATGGCCCCCTGGGCATCGGCCCACCGGGAAATTTCCCTGTAAGGTCTATGGCCAATCCGCCCCTAAACTTCCAGAAAACCTTTCATTCAGTCCTAAATTACCTTCAGCTCGAAAGTTATTGAGCATTTGTGGCATGTGTGCCACAAATAGTGGTGTAACTAGAAATTAATTTGACCCACAGAAAATATTTGAATGGGGACCCCCAGCAACTTCTTCACAACTTCCTTCTCCTGAGCAACTTCCACTCCCATGGCTAGTCAAGATAGCTCTCTCAGGCTAGGCCCAGCAGCCACTCCATCCATTTCCTACACATGTATGTGATGTCATTGTATAATACTGTTGAGAGGGGCCCTGACAATAAAATCTTTTAGTCCTTTTCCTGGGTGGGCCCTTTCAGAGTTTGGGCCCCATAGCAGCCGCTTCCCCTGTTTCCATCATAGCTATGGCCCTGGTCACAATTGTCTTTAACCAGAATACCCAATTAAACTTCCAACAGTTACGGCCACTGTCATACTTACACGGGAAGAGCCAAGGACATGGACAGAATCTGTTAGACCAAGATCATTTATAATAAGCAGAATGCATAAAAATATCACATTGCAAAAACAACATAAAGTGTGTAAGGTTCAGTTCAGGGAATCAAAGCCATTGTAGGTCACTCGCTGTCCCGAGTTTTGGTTATGATGCAAATGAATAGATTCAATAAAAATGGAATGAAATGGTAAATGTTCCTGCAATCTGCTGCTAATTGGGAATACAGGAAAAAGATAGGATTATTTGAACTCTGCCTTCCCTTCCTCTGTGTCCTGAGTGCTCCATGATAATACATTTCTGGTTGTCCTGCTGCTCCGGGAGTAGATGCTGTTAGAGGATGTGGGTTGTAGTGAGTGATGATCTAAGGTACACGGAGAAGGAACAGGAAGGGCAGAGTCTTGGATGAAGTTATCCTCAGCTTCCGAGTCATTGTTTGCATAAATCAGCCGGGCTGTGGTCAGGACACAAGCTTTTGATGTCCTAAGCAGAATCTGGATGTAGTGTTTAACTAGTTATTTGTCCATTGGGAATCTGTGTAATGGAGAAGAGGTTAAAGAGAGTCTGTCAGCACAAACACATCTGTATAACACAGCCCGATGTCTAGTAGGGTTTGGTCAACTCAGTAAAATGATACCCTTTTTACTGGCAAATTCCATTAATCCATTAATCAATATGCTAAATAGCTGTTAACTGTCCTTGGAACACCCAAATTATCATCCTTTCTCTGTGCAGTCCCAGGGACCACTGATTGACAGGGCTAGGCATTAAGTACATCATCTCTCTTGGCCATGTGAAAATCACAACCACTTTCTTCCCAAACCAGAGCCATACCTCTCCATTGCTGGTGTGTAGTATTGATAATTAACTCAATTCACTTCAATGAAGCTGAGAAGTAATACCAGTCAGAACTCATAGACCAGGGTGGCGCTGTTCTTGATTCAAAGCATGACATGTTTGCCTAATCCTGTACAACTCTTTTAACTGGGCACTTGAGCAGTTTCCTCAACAGGGTAAAACCCATCAGCAAGCCTCTTCCTGGGCAATTTTTCAGTGTGGTCAGGACATTATCCTGATAAAAAAGGCCAGTGTCATTAGGGAACACAGCTACCCATGAAGGGGAGTACTTGTCCGTACAGTATTTAGGTTGGTGGTACAGGTTACATTTACATCAATAACAGGACCAGGATTTCCCAGTAGAACATTTCCCAGAACATCACCATACCTCCATCAGCTTGTCTTCTTTCCATAGGACATCTCTTCTCTTGGTGCCATCTTTTCCCAGGGTAAATGACACACCTGCACCCAGCCGTCCACATGATATAAAAAGAAAATATGATTCATTAGACCAGGCAGCATTCTCTCCAGGGCTGGACTGAGAACTTAAAAAGGCCCTGGAAAAAAAAAACATACAAGTGGCCCCATGTTGCAGGTTGGGTCAAATTGACAGAAGGCTGGGCGATACAATTAGGCAGGGTCAGCAATACCACAGTCCAGCACTAAATGCCATCCCAGCAAAATAAAAAACCACAGTGCAGCACAATGTACTGCTCCCGGAGCACAAAAATACCCCCAGAAGTAAGGTGGGGAGCCATGGGCTTCCATGCCCTGCCTCTTGAGGACAGTGATACAATTGAATTCAGGAGGGCACCTGCGTCTGCCGGCCAGGAACCTGATGCTCCCAGGGTTAATTAACGCGGAGAGCATCAGATCGTTGTTTACCTGGCCAGTAGCAGTGAAGAGGGCTTGGGTGGCTTCATGGGCATTGGCCCACTGGGAAATTTCCCTGTAGGGTCTATGGGCAGTCCAACCACTGCATGTGCCACTGCTTTGTGGTCTAGTTCTAATGCTCATTGAAGGCAGTTTCAGCAAAGGGCAGGAGTCAACATGAGCATTTTTGCCGGTTATATCCTGTGGGTTCTGACACCTTTCTGTCATCATCAGCAGGAACTTTTTCAGCAATGTGTGCTACAGTCACTCTTCTGTAGGATTAGACACGAACAAGATGGACTACAGATGCTTTTTGTTCCTCTCTGTAACCTCTGTAGCCTCTCTGTAGTAAAAATGCCATAATATGGTACTTAATATGGTTATCCAAGAGTCAGACAGACCTCCCAAACTGGCAAATCAGTGGTGGAGATAACCACTTGTGGTGACACAAGGGGAGCAGCCCACCATTATAGTCACATGTTCTTCCATCAAAAGATGTTGACTCAGGGTGGAAGAGATAGGAAGAGCCGGCCCGGGAGCACTAGACACCAAAGTCAGAGTGGGGTAAGTATGATCACCACCGAATGTCAGCCACTCTGGGAGGTCTTTCTGGTTATCCAAGAGTCAGACAGACTTCCCAGAGTGGCCAACCCGCAGTGGAGAACAGGTCACCGTTGCTGCCTATGATTGGCCGTGTCGGTCACATGTCCCTCCGTTGATGGATGTTGATCTCAGGGCGGCAGGGAGAGGAAGAGCCAGCCTGGAAGATTCGGGGATTCGGCCCGAATCCCACCGCGGGATTCGTGGATTCGGCCCGAATCACGAATCCCATTAAAGTCTATGGGAGACCCGAATCTTTTTGCAGGGGCCAAAGGTTCTGCACGGTCAAGTTTGCCCCAACATGTGAAAACCTCAGAAAATGATGGAAACACCTTGGAAATGCATAGGAAACACCAGGGGCAGCATGTAGGGATGCCTCTGAGGCTCCCTAAGGGCTCATTCAGACGTCCGTTTGGTGTTGTCCGTGTTTTGCGGATCCGCAAAACACGGACAGCGGCCCATGTGCAGTCCGCAATTTGCGGAACGCACATGATAGAAATGCCTTTTCCTGTCCGTGGATCCGGACAAGAATAGGACATGTTCTATTTTTTTCCGGACCCACGGAACGGAAGTGCGGATGCGGACGGCACACAGTGTGCCGTCCGCATCTTTTGCGGCCCATTGACTGTGAATGGGTCCGCACCTGGTCCGCACCCGGTCCGCAAATTGCGGATCGGATGCGGACGATTTTTGCGGATGTGTGAATGAGGCCTGAGGCTGATGCTGCAGGTCCCTACCTTATGTAAATTTAGGTCACATGTCACTGCCAGCCAATCACTGCTGGGGAGGTATAGGGGCTGTTACATCACAGCAGGTGTTCCCACAGGCTTCCCTTTCATGCTGATTGGCTGAAAAAAACGGGCATTTCAAATTGGCAGTGACTCACGAATCTTCACAAATCCGCGCTGCCTCGGGATGACGAGCTGAGCCGAGCCGAAGCGGGCAAGATTTGTGCGAATCCTGAATCTTGCCGCTCCGGCTCGCTCATCACTATTAGACACCAAACCCAATGGTGGCGACCAAGTAAGTATGATCTCCATCGTGGGACAGCCATTTTCAGAGGTCTGTCTGACTCTTGGATAATCTCTTCAAAAAGATTATTCAATTTATTAAAGGGGTTGTCTGGGTTCAGAGCTGAACCCGGACATACCCTTATATTCACCCAAGCAGCCCGCCTGAACAGGGCATCGGAGCATCTCATGCTCCGATGCCCTCCCTTGCCCTGCGCTGGATCGCGCAGGGCAAGGTCTCTTTTATTTACATACCACACTGCCGGGCGGAGGTTTCCGCCCAGCAGTGAGTTCGGTGACGACACCGGCTGTAATGGGCCGGTTTTAGAGCTGCCCTAGCCGTTTTACTGGCTAGGGCAGCGCTAAAGCCCGCCCATCAGCGCCGGTGACATCACCGGGCTCACTGCCGGGCGGAAGCCTCCGCCTAGCAGAGCCTGGTACGTCACCGGAACTGGGCTAAATGCCTTTGCCCTGCGCTAATTAGCGCAGGGCAAAGGAGGGCATCGGAGCATAGGATGCTCCGATGCCCTGTTCAGGCGGGCTGCCTGGGTGAATTTAAAGGTATTTAAACCCCTTTAAGTTGCTCTTATCCCGGTCTCAATAGTAATTGGCAGCACGGTGGATCAGTGGTTATCACTAGTGCCTTGCAGCACTGGGGTTCTAGGTTTGAATCTGACCATGGATATCATCTGCATGGAGTGTGTAGGGGGTTTCCTCCCACACTCCAAAGACATACTAATGGGGATCAGCAAACCCATGGAAGTTCAGGTTCGCCGGGTTCGGCCGAACTTCAGGTCAAAGTTCGGGTTCGGGACCCGAACTTCACCCTGAAACCGGACCCCATTAAAGTCAATGGGGACCCGAACTTCACTTTATTATTTTCCGTTTTAACAGAAAATAATAGCATTCTTAAGACAGAATGCTAAATAAAATGGCCATTCAGGGATTAAAAATAATAATTAAAAAAAAAATGGTGACTGGTCATTGCAGGTCCTGCAGAGTGAAGAGGATACCAGCTGCGTGATCAAGTGGATGAGGTGAGGTTTTTTTTTATTTTTAACCCCTGAATGGCCATTTTATTTAGCATTCTGTCTTATCTTCTCTGTTCCGTTATAACCATGTTATAATGGAAAATAATAAAATCACCCGAACAATGAACCCGAACTTTAGTGAAAAAGTCTGGGTTCGGGTCCGGGTGCGAACCCGAACTTTACAGTTCGGCTTCGCTCATCTCTAATAGGGAACTTAGATTGTGAGCCCCATTAGGGACAGAGTGATGATAATGTCTGTAAAGCGCTGCAGAATATAGTAGCGCCATATGAGTGAGTAAAATAAATAAATAATGGGAAATAAGAGTGACAGGAGGGACTGCACTGGGAATATGACAACACCATGTAAGCACCTTGCATATTCCTGATCTTGCGAACATCACGGTTCTGCCGGAGAACAAATGACATGAAGATGCCATGAATGACAGGTAAGTAAAAGAGATTTTTTAAAAAGTGCAGACATGCGATGATGAATGAATTGTTCCGAGATCATTAACATTCAATATTCCATTTTTTTTTTGTCCCGAATTATACAAACTTCATTAGAGACAACTCCCTCTGATTTGTCTTATCTATCAACCACAGGCTAAAAATCTCATTTTCCAATTGCTTTTATGTGAGCCAAATAATGATGACAATTGCATTTTTTTTTTTTAAGGTCTAAAATGCGTTTCCTATGAGACCTTTAAATAAGCTATTTTTTTTTTGTCACATTTATGTTTCATTAGGCTTTTCCCTTCCTAAAATGTAATTCACAGGCCGGCCTATAATTACATCTTTCCTTTCCCAACACGACAGGAAGGAAGCTGCCTTCTCAAATAGACGTCAATCGAGCCGTTAACCTCGCTGGATGAACGCCTTTTATAGGCAGAACAAGAGTTTGATTACTGAGCTACAAAAATAATGCGGATCCTGTCCTCACGATTGTTAATTGTAAGGTCAAACGTCACCGAAGGATACACGTGGTGATGTCAGACCTGCGTAAGACAGGGGCGAAGTGTGAGGATGTTACTGACCAGCCCGGCAATGAATGAAGTCCTTTTAACCCCTTGGGGATCACTCAAGTTATGACCCGTGGAGCACAATAGTCTGCACGGAGCTACAGAAAGATTCTGAAGGAAAAAACCTCTTAGGCTTCGCCTCACCACCATTCATAAATTACAACTAATATATCCTTTCCCAAATAAGATTAGGAAATGATATTGATATGAACCAGAAAAACACAATATGTATCATTTCAGTCTCCATTGGCTTCTATGGGAAATATTCTGTCAGAGTGACTTTAAGAATTTAACGTTTTTAAAGGGCAGATTTATCCCTATGACACTGGCTGACCTGTTACATGTGCACTTGGCAGCTGAAGGCATCTGTGTTGGTCCCATGTTCATATGTGTCTGCATTGCTGAGAAAAATGATGTTATATGTAAATGAGCCTCTAGGAGCAATGGGGGCGTTACCATTACACCTAGAGGCTCTAGGTGAAAACCTCATCACACCTGACCCTATCTATCTATCTATTTATGTTATCTGTCTGTCTATCTATCTATCTAAAAAATAAAAAGAGAAAACAGCAGCTATCTATAATTTATCTCTGTCTGTCCATCTATCTTATATCTATCTATCTATCTATCTATCTATCTATCTATCTATCTATCTATCTTATATCTATCTATCTATCTATCTATCTATCTATCTATCTATCTATCTCTTATCTCTCTGTCCGTCCATCTATCTTATATCTATCTTATATCCATTCTATCTATCTATCTATCTATCTATCTATCTATCTATCTATCTTTTTAATCAGTTTTACTTGAATGATGAGTAGAAGGAGGAGAAAGAAGTGCTATGAGCCCCTCTCCAGTCCGTCTTGAGCAGGGAGGATGGACAGCGCTGTGTGTGAGTTTTTCTAACTCCTCGTTTTACCGATCGGTGGGGCTCTCAGCAATCGGACCTCCACCAATCAAAACTTTTGATGGGTCGCTAAGCCATGTCAGAAGTTTTTGGATAGTGCAGCTACACGGGAACAGTCTCCAGCACTTTTCTTCCACACTCATCCACATCCATGATCCTTTCTTGCCAGTAACGTGTCAGGACAAGGCATGTTCTGCAGCACAGCTGGAATCTGATCTTGTGGCCTCTGGAAGATAAGCTGAAAGTACATTCTGGACTTTGTCCCCTATGTCATCCCTCAGAACTAATTCAATTAAGGAAAACTGCTGCACTGGGAGAAGGAAGGAATGACTGCTATGAAGCCATCGCCATATGTTACATTGTTCAGACGCAGCGCATTGAAAACAAATGGGTTAGGACAATTCTTTTGCCCTGTATTTAGTAAGAGTCATTTACATGGAAATGAATGTGCTCGGATATCATGTGTCAGGACACAGCATAAAAGCCGATGGTAAATCATCGGCAGGCGTTAGCGGTGGAATAAAATCGTATTCGCAGAATTACCACTGCGAGCCAGCAGGACTACTTTACTCAGGGCTGGACTAGTCCACTAGAGGGAGAGGTCTCACAATGTCTGTCAATCCCTAGGATCCCCAGTGTAGGAACATGTTACATAAGCACTAAAATATTGAACGGACCTACTATTTTCCTTCAGACCACTGGGTAATTTCCACTAGCCCACCAGGATAATGTTACATTTCACACTAGCCCAGTAGGAAACTTTTACATATTTTCCACTAGTCGATCAGGGAATTGCTACATAGTCCACAAAAGAATTGTTATATATTTTACATCATCCCTTTGTTATTTCTTTCACTCTAGCCTACCAGGGAAATGTTTCATATTCTCCACTAGCACACCAGGAAATTGTTAAATATTTCACACTGGCGTACCAAGAAATTTTTACCCATTTTCCAGTACCCCACCAGGGAATTGCTATATATTTTACAGTAATCGACCAGAGAATTACTGCACATTACACAGAAGCCCACCTGGGAATTTTATATATTTTCCACTACCTTACCAGGGAATTGCTACCTATGTAGACCACTTACAAATTGATACATATTTTACGCTAGTCCGCCAGGGAATTGTTACATAAAGTATTTTCCACTATCCTGCCAGGGAATTGATTCATATTTCACTCTAGCCTACGAGAAAAATGTTGTGTGTTCTCCACCAGCCCACTAGGAAATTGTTAAATATTTCACACTAGCCCACCAGGAAATTTTTAACGATTTACCACAGGCTGACCAGGGAATTGTTAAATATTTTCCAGTACCCCACCAGGGAATTGCTACACATTTCACAGTAACCGACCACATCACCGAGGAATTTTTACATATTTTCTACGCAATTGCTACACACATCAAGGTAGACTTGATACATATTTTACACTAGTCCGCCAGGGAATTGTTACATACAGTATTTTCCACTATCCTGCCAAGGAATTAATATATATTTCACTGTAGCCTACCAGGGGAATATTGCATATTCTCTAGTAGCACACCAGGAAATTATTACATATTTTACAATGGCCTATCAGGATTTTTTTTACCCATTTCCCACTAGCTGACCAGGAAATTGTTAAATATTTTCCAGCAGCCCACCAGGGAAACACTGCACATTTCACAGTAACTGACCAGAAAATTACTGTACTTTTCACAGTAGCCTACCAAGGAATTTTTGCATATTTTCCATGGGTCCACCAGGATGTTGATGCATATTTTTCACTATCCTGCCAGGGAATTGCTACATATTTCACAGTAGACCACTTACAAACTGATACATTTTTTACTCTAGTCCACTAGGATATTGTTACATATTTTCCACTATCCTGACAGGGAATTGATACATATTTCACAGTAGCCTACCAGGACACTATTTTATTTTATACTAGACCACCAGGGAATTGTTACTTATTTTCCACTAGGCTACTAGTGATATTTTTACCTCATATTTTCCACTAGCCCACCAGGGTTTTTTTTACACATTTTACACCAGGCCACCAGGCATTTATCTCCAAGCTTTTAGTCCACTGTCATTGATTTCTGCTTTCTATTTCCATTAGACACAAATATATATTTTTCAATACATGCAGACCATCGCAGTGTCCTTATTTCTTTAGTCTATTGACCAAAATTACTGGTATTTTGTTTTCCTTTTTTTTTTTTTTTTGCTTATTGGAGGCTGTAATGTGCCTCCATTCCAAAGGTAATTGTTATACAGTGACACTTATGGCTCCACTTATGGGGACATACATATCTCTGAATATTATAAAAATGAGTTTCTGTCTGTCTGTCTGTCCTCTATGCGCGACCAAACTACTGGACCGATTTTCACCAAATTCGGCACACAGGTACATCAGGTGCCCGGGAAGGTTTTAGACCAGGTCTCATCTCTCTAGGACATAACGTTCCCGAGATATTCCCAAAATATGACCTGCATTAGCCAATATTAGCCTGATAGCATTGGTTTTAAACCCCAACTGCCATTCTCTGCACAGACACACACAGGGAGGGCAGGTTTCCATAACAACACAGCCAGATAATTAGCAGCCAGCTGAGGATCTCAGGTAACAATCCAGTCATTTCTATTCAATGCTTTAAAGGGGCAGAGCGCTGTGGATGATACTGTTAAAGGGGTATTCCGGTTACCATAAATATAACTTATGTTTTACACTAATTTTAGACTATGACGATTCAGTAGTAAATCTTTCACTGCTACCCATTGCATGTCCTCATAAATTACCATGGCATCGACCTGTGATTTACACCACTCTCAAAAGAAGGACTTACAACACCTGCTACAGGTTTCACTAAGCCACACCCCGACTCTGTCAAGCCACGCCCCCTTCCCCCTCCGCAGCCAATTAGGATTGAAAAAATGAAGGTAAAAATAAACTTCTGTCAGATGCAGGGGTGGGAGGGTGAGTTTCTCTCTGCAACAACACACAGAAACATTAGATGAAATAGACTAATATTAGACTACTACCGTTCAGTAGTAATAAAAGATGTTTTCTTCCACTAAGAGGACTTAAAAGCAAGCCCCCCCCCCCAAGGTCCTGCTAAACCACGCCCCCGGTCAGGCCACGCCCTCTCCCACTCCGTAGCCAATGGGAATTGAAAAAATGAAGGTAAAAATCAACTTCTGTCAGCTACAGGAATGGGTGGGAAGGAGACTTTCTCTCTGCAATGACACACACACAAACATTAAATGAAATAGATTAAATATACCCGTGCGAAGCAATGTTTTCTTCCACTGCTACCCACTGTGTTTCCTCAAATTACCATGGCATTGACCTATAATTCAGGCCACCCTGAAAAGAAGGACCTAAAAGCACCCCCCCCCCAAGGTCCCAGTAAACCACGCTCCCGACCCGGTCAGGTCATGCTCCCTCCCACCTCGCAGCCAATGGGGATTGAAAAAATGAAGGTAAAAATCAACTTCTGTCAGCTGCATTGACTTTCTCTCTGCAAAGACACACAGAAACATTAAATGAAATAGATGAAATATACCCAGGTGAAGCCGGGTCTTTCTGCTAGTATACTATAAATGTCCCGTTATAGCGAGGTCATCCTTGACAGGCATAGCGTTATGCCTGGTCCACGGAATGCTCTCTGTGGGCGACCAAAACATGGAATGTATGTGGATTCTTAGGGACACATGTATTAAGACCGGCGAGCAGCATTTATCATGTAGAAGAAGTTAATACAAGGTACTTACTAATGTATTGTGATTGTCCATATTGCTTCCTTTGCTGGCTGGATTAATTTATCAATAACATTAGACACTGCTCGTTTCCATGGTTACGCCCACCCTTCAATGAATCAGTGATGGTCGTGCTTGCACACTGTAGGAAATAGGAAAAATCACCGGCCTCTCTGGTCTGGAGCTCACATAGGCTGACTCTTTTTCCTATAGTGTACAAGCACGACCACTACTGATGAATTGCAGGGTGGTTGTAACCATGGAAACGAGCAGAGTATAATGTGATGGGAAAATGAATCCAGCCAGCAAAGAAAGCAATATGGATAATTACAATACATTAGTAAATGCCTTGTATTAACTTTCTCTACATGATAAATGCCATTTGCTGAAGTGAGACAACCCATTTAAAGGGAACCCGTCAGCTCCGAAACACCCCCTGAACTAGAGTAAGCGGTGTATAGTGTAATTGATGCTAAATCCGATTATGTAAGTTTTATCTTCATACTCACTTCTATTCTGACGCTGTGCTCCCACAAACCGGCAGTAAAATGCATTGAGAGGACTCTTCTTTGAGTCCCCTCCATTATGTGAGTGAGCACCGGAGTCCACTGAGTGCATTTTACTGCAGGTTTGTGGGAGCACAGCGTCCGAATGGAAGTGAGTATGAAGATAAAAATTACATAACCAGACTCAACGTCACTTACACTATACATCGCTTACTCTAGTTTGGAGGGTGTTTTAGAGCTGACAGATTCCCTTTAAGTATGACAGTGTGCTCATTCAAAGAATGGGTTCTCTGCAGCCATAGTGTTACTCAGATGTCCCAAATCAGGGCTGTGTGCCTGTGTCTCCTCAAATAGTCTAGTCTCTTCTGCTGTGCATCAGGTTATTTAAGCCTGGCTCAGGTGGCAGGGTGCTGCCTTATTATTTAAATTACTCCCTGGCATCCCTGTTTGGCCACCGGTTACTCAGCTTGTCCTGTTGCATCAGTCTTCACTGTCAAATTTGCTGCATCACCATCCTATACCAGTGTCTAGTATCCTGCTACAACTCTGCTCAGCTATTCTGGTCTCCTGCTACATTTTCTGCTACACCACTAAGGCTACTTTCACACTAGCGTTTTTGCTTGATCCGGCAGGGATCAGTAAAAACGCTTCCGTTACTGATAATACAACCATCTGCATCCTTTATGAACGGATCCGGTTGTATTATCTCTAACATAGCCAAGACGGATCCATCATGAACTCCATTGAAAGTCAATGGGGGACGGATCCGTTTTCTATTGTGTCAGAGAAAACAGATCCGTCCCCATTGACTTGCACTGTGGGCAATGCCACACCCGTTTTGCTCAGCATTCCAGGACAGAAAGAAAACCACAGCTTGCTACTCTCCAGTATGGGAACGCAACCAAATGGAATGGAATGCATTTTGGAGCACTCTGTTCCATTCAGTTCTGTTTTGTCCCCATTGACAATGAATGGGGACAAAACGTTTTTCTCCAGTATTGAGACCGTATGACGGAAAGTAGCCTAAGCTATTCTGGTCTCTGCCACATCTCTCAGCCATTCCAGTCTTCAGTTCTTCTCTCAGGAAGGTTGCTAAAACTCTGCTCAATCACTCTGTTATAAGTGGTCGCTACTGTACTGCTGCAACTCTGTTACACCACTCAGTTATTCCGGTCTGCAGCACGCTCCACGATCCAAGAAGCTCAAGATCTGCTTTTCCAGACAACTGGCTTAGCGGATCCACGAGAACTTAAACTCAGCACTGACTAAAACACAAGCTGATCACACAGCTGACCCCCACAGATAAGATATTGATGACATATTCTGAAGATAGGCCATCAATATTGAATTCCTGGAAAACCCCCACTTAAAGAGGTTGTGCCACATAAAATATTTAACATTTTTCAAACCAGCACCTGGATCTGAATACTATTGCAATTGCATGTAATTAAAAATTCTGCCTAGCTGGTGAGTTATTAAATAAAATGTGTCTGTTTAACACTAGAGATGAGCGAGTAGTGAAATATTCGAAAGTTCGAAATTCGATTCGAATAGACCGCGAAATTCGACTATTCGACCGAATATCGAATCCCATTAAAGTCTATGGGAAAAAAATGCTCGCCACTTGGAAATCTCAATTCGACCACTTGGAGGTCACCAAGTCCACCCTGAAACCTCAGAAAAGGATGCCAACACTGCTGGAATGCAACTAGGACAGCAGGGGAAGCATGTCTGGGTGCATATAACGCACCCAAGTCGCACTATTACGCCACTATCACAGCCTCTCAACAATACACTCCATACACAATATAACTTCTATGTAAAGTGAGACAATACAAGGAAACCTTCTTTCCTCTACATTGCCATGGACCCCAAGCCAAACTAGACAAAAAAGAAGATGAAATTCTGCACCCCTTAAAATCACGTTGCCTATGACAACCACAGATGCAATAGGCAAGGGGGAAAGCAAATAGATCCCACCCCTAATTGTCATTGTGTGTGTGTGTGAGATGTGGTCAGACATGTCTTCTTTAAAATGTAAAAACAACTCAAACACATGCAGAAGCCTTAAAATGCCCAAATTGTTGGCGCTTGAGATGTCAGTGACCCGACCTGGCCCAGTGTCATGTCTAGCAGGTAAAGCAGTGGGGATGTTGAGGGATGCGTAGGACCGCAAAAGGCAGGAAGAGGCCGTGGGCTGGCCAGAGGCTCATGGAAAATTTTGAGGCCCAAGAGGTGAGACGTCTTAAAAATTGTGTGGAGGCTAAAAGAGGTGAGACCTCTTAAAAATTATGTGGAGGCCCAAGAGGTGAGACGTCTTAAAAATTGTGTGGAGGCTAAAGAGGTGAGACCTCTTAAAAATTATGTGGAGGCCCAAGAGGTGACACCTCTTAAACATTTTGTGGAGGCCCAAGAGGTGAGACCTCTTAAAAATTATGTGGAGGCCCAAGAGGTGAGACCTCTTAAAGATTTTGTGGAGGCCCAAGAGGTGAGACCTGTTAAAAATTATGTGGAGGGCCCAAGAGGTGACACCTCTTAAACATTTTGTGGAGGCCCAAGAGGTGAGACCTCTTAAAATTATGTGGAGGCCCAAGAGGTGAGACCTCTTAAAGATTTTGTGGAGGCCCAAGAGGTGACACCTCTTAAAAATTATGTGGAGGCCCAAGAGGTGAGACCTCTTAAAGATTTTGTGGAGGCCCAAGAGGTGACACCTCTTAAAATTATGTGGAGGCCCAAGAGGTGAGACCTCTTAAAGATTTGTGGAGGCCCAAGAGGTTGAGACCTTTAAAAATTATGTGGAGGCCCAAGAGGTGAGACCTGTTAAAAATTATGTGGAGGCCCAAGAGGTGAGACCTCTTAAAGATTATTGTGGAGGCCCAAGAGGTGAGACCTCTTAAAAATTATGTGGAGGCCCAAGAGGTGAGACGGGTTTAAAAATTATGTGGAGGCCCAAGAGGTGAGACCTGTTAAAAATTATGTGGAGGCCCAAGAGGTGAGACCTCTTAAAGATTTTGCGGAGGCCCAAGAGGTGAGACCTCTTAAAAATTATGTGGAGGCCCAAGAGGTGAGACCTCTTAAAGATTTTGTGGAGGCCCAAGAGGTGACACCTCTTAAAGAATTATGTGGAGGCCCAAGAGTGAGACCTCTTAAAAATTTTGTGGAGGCCCAAGAGGTGAGACCTCTTAAAAGATTTTGTGGAGGCCCAAGAGGTGAGACCTCTTAAAAATTATGTGGAGGCCCAAGAGGTGAGACCTCTTAAAGATTTTGTGGAGGCCCAAGAGGTGAGACCTCTTAAAAATTATGTGGAGGCCCAAGAGGTGAGACCTGTTAAAAATTATGTGGAGGCCCAAGAGGTGAGACCTCTTAAAGATTTTGTGGAGGCCCAAGAGGTGAGACCTGTTAAAAATTATGTGGAGGCCCAAGAGGTGAGACCTGTTAAACAATTATGTGGAGGCCCAAGAGGTGAGACCTGTTAAAAATTATGTGGAGGCCCAAGAGGTGAGACCTCTTAAAATTTTGTGGAGGCCCAAGAGGTGAGACCTCTTTAAAAATTATGTGGAGGCCCAAGAGGTGAGACCTCTTAAAATTTTGTGGAGGCCCAAGAGGTGAGACCTCTTAAAAATTTGTGGAGGCCCAAGAGGTGAGACCTCTTAAAGATTTTGTGGAGGCCAAGAGGTGAGACCTCTTTAAAAATTATGTGGAGGCCCAAGAGGTGAGACCTGTTAAAAATTATGTGGAGGCCCAAGAGGTGAGACCTCTTAAACATTTTGTGCAGGCCCAAGAGGTGAGACCTCTTAAAAAATTATGTGGAGGCCCAAGAGGTGAGACCTGTTAAAAATTATTGTGGAGGCCCAAGAGGTGAGACCTGTTAAAAATTATGTGGAGGCCCAAGAGGTGAGACCTCTTAAACATTTTGTGGAGGCCCAAGAGG
>ONZH01024312.1:0-22224 GCA_900303285.1 Rhinella marina
ACACAGTGCACACAGGTATGTCTGGGATGTGACATGTAATACAGACACACAGTGCACACAGGTATGTCTGGGATGTGACATGTAATACACACACAGTGCACACAGGTATGTCTGGGATGTGACATGTAACACACACACACAGTGCACACAGGTATGTCTGGGATGTGACATGTAATACAGACACACAGTGCACACAGGTATGTCTGGGATGTGACATGTAATACACACACAGTGCACACAGGTATGTCTGGGATGTGACATGTAATACAGACACACAGTGCACACAGGTATGTCTGGGATGTGTCTGCAATCTTCTGTGGGGCAGTGCTGTTCGTTATATAGGTAAAAAACTGGTGAAAGACTCCCTTTAAGCTCTGCCTCTCTCACAAACTTTCTGTTCAGTGTGTTTTTGTGTTGACGTCATGCAATTAGCTGACTGGAGGAAGGAAAAAGCTCTTTGTCTGCAAGATCTCTTCCACACTGCTTATGAGAGCTATTTGGTGAGCACCTTGTAGACATAGCTTGTGTGCACTATGGGTTAACTTCTTCAGAACCCTTCCATTTTCCACCTTACGGACCAGGCCATTTTTAGCAATTCTGACATACGTCACTTTATGTGGTGATAACTTTAAAATGCTTTTACGTATCCAGGCTATTCTGAGATTGTTTTCTCGTCACATATTGTACTTCCATTACAGTTTTACATTATAAAAAAAATACCAAATTTACAAAAAAAATTAGACAAATTACCAAATTTCATCTTCTCTACTTAAAAAATACATAGTAATACCTCCAAAAATAGTTATTACTTTACATTCTACATATGTCTACTTCATTTTTGGATAATTTTGAAAATGACAATTTATTTTTTTGGGATGTTAGAAAGCTTAGAAGTTTAGAAGGAAATCTTGACATTTTTCAGAAAATTTCCAAAACCCAGTTCAGGTCTGAAGTCACTTTGTGAGGCTTACATAATAGACACCACCCAAAAATTACCCCATTTTAGAAACCACACCCCTCGAGGTATTCAAAACTGATTTTACAAACGTTGTTAACCCTTTAGGTGTTCCACAAGCATGAAAGGAAAACGTAGATGAAATTTTTAGAATTTCACTTTTTTGGCAGATTTTTCATTTCCATACATTTTCCATATTTGTTACCCTGATTCCGTAGTTTACAGAAACACCCCATTTGTAAACTGCTGTACGAACACAATGCAGGGCGCAGAAGGAAAGGAATGCCATATGGTTTTTGGAAGGCAGATTTCACTGGGATAATTTTAAAGAGGACCTTTCACCTCTCCTGAGATGCCTGTTTTAATAGCTACATCCATTCCCCATGTGATAACAATTCTGGAGCATCTATTCCTATGACTTTATGTTGTGCCATTCCTTTATTATTTCTACTAGACGTTATGAATGAATTGCTAGCAGTCTGCAGTAAGGGTACAGAGAGGTGGTAACCAGTTGGGGGGGGGGTACCTGAACAGTCTGACAATGGCAGCACTGATTGGATAGAGTGAGTCTGTGCAGGTACACACCCCCAACTGGTCACCTCCCCTCTGTTCCCTTACTGCAGACTGCTAGTAATTCATTCATAACTTCTAGTAGAAATAATAAATGGCACAACATAGAGACATAAGAATAGATGCTCCAGAATTGTTATTACATGGGGAATGTATGAAGCTATTAAAACAGACATGTTAGGAGAGGTGAAAGGTCCTCTTTAAGCTGTCATGTCACACTCCAAAAAACTGACTCCATTTTGGAAACTACGGGATAAGGTGGCAGTTTTGTTAGTACTATTTCAGGGTACATATGATTTTTGGTTGTTCTATATTACACTTGTTGTGAGGCAAAGTAACAAAAAATAGCTGTTTTGGCACAGTTTTTATTTTCTGTTATTTACAACATTCATCTAACAGGTTAGATCATAAGCTATTTTTATAGAGCAGGTCATTACGGACATGGCAATATCTAATATGTATACTTTTTTTTATTTAAGCTTTACACAATAATATAATTTTTGAAACAAAAAAAGCATGTTTTAATGTCTCCATACTCTTAGGTAGGGGCTCATTTTTTGCAGGATGAGATGACAGTTTGATTGGTACTATTTTGGGGTGCGTATGACTTTTTGATCGCTTGGTATTACACTTTTTGTGATGTAAGGTGACAAAAAATGGCTTTGACACTTTTTTCTACTGTGTTCACCTGATGGGTTAGGTCATGTGAGATTTTTATAGAGCAGGTTGTTACGGATGTGGCGATACCTAAAATGTATACTTTTTTTAATTTATTTTTTACACAATAATATTTTTGAAACAAAAAAAAAATCATGTTTTTAATGTCTCCATAGTCTGAGAGCCATAGTTTTTATTTTTTTTTATTTTTGGGCATTTGTCTAGGGTAGGGGCTCATTTTTTGCGGGATGAGGTGTTGGTTAGATGTTAGGTGCCATTTTGGGGCATACGCCTTTTTGATCGCTTGGTGTTGCATTTTTAGTGATGTAAGGTGACAAAAAAAAGTTTTTTTATCACAGTTTTTATTTTACGGTGTTCACCTGAGGGGTTAGGTCATGTCATATTTTTATAGAGCCGGTCGTTACGGACGTGGCGATTCCAAATATGTCCGTTTTTCTTTACTCTTTACAATTTTATGTCTTTTATTTTGGGAAAGGGGCGTTTTTTTTACATGAAACTTTTTTATTATGGAAAACACTGTTTTTATTTTTATTTTTTTAGGACAACTTCTGGGGGTCTGATCCCCTCTGCAATGTATTGTAATTACATTGGCTGTCAGCTTCTATGCTGACGGCCTGCCTGTGAGACCCAGAATCAGGGGATGGATCTTCCGTACAAGGCATCGGGCTGCCTTATCTGCCATCAGATCCCCGTCACTGCAGTACGGTGACCTGATGGGGAAGCGGAGGGCACACAAGGGGTTAATACGCCGGCATCAGTGTTTTCACTGATGCTGGCATACGCAGCAGGGGTCCGGCTGTAAGTGACTGCTGGATCCCTGCCGCTGATCGAGATCAGGCAATTAGCCGGCCGTACATGTACGGAGCTGGTCCTTAAAGGGAACCTGTCATCTCCGAAACACCCCCTGAACTAGAGTAAGCGGTGTATAGTGTAAGTGATGTTGAGTCCGGTTATGTAATTTTTATCTTCATACTCACTTCCATTCCGACACTGTGCTCCCACAAACCTGCAGTAAAATGCACTCAGTGGACTCCGGGGCTCACTCACATAATGGAGAGGACTCAAAGAAGAGTCCTGTCAATGTATTTTACTGCTGGTTTGTGGGAGCACAGCATCAGAATGGAAGTGAGTATGAAGATAAAACTTACATATTCGGATTCAGCATCACTTACACTATACACCGCTTACTCTAGTTCAGGGGGTGTTTCGGAGATGACAGGTTACCTTTAAGTTGCGGCCACCAGTGCCGTACATGTTCGGTGCGGGTCCTTAAGGCGTTAAATGTATTTGTGCAGTAACCTGATCTCTCAGGATGCTGATAGTCTGTCTTGTCTCTCAATACAGATTTGATGTTTGAACTGATGGTGAATGAACGGTTCTTGAGGCATGGTGGAGAAGAAATATAGAAAGTAATATACTACAAAATTTCCTATATTGGCCTTTACTGTACAATTTTTTTTTTAATGAAAGTGCCTATTTAAACATCTGCAGAAATGATAATCCACTGTAGAACAGAACTGATAATCTTCGTTTACTTTGTTTTATCCCAAATTTTGGGTGGCTGCAGATGACTGTAAACTGCGTTGTAGTCTTGGGAGAAAGCCCATAGCGCAACACAGAAACTGACAAATGTATTCTTATTCCTGCTGAGTTTTTTTTTGTGCGTGTGAAATAAAAAATATTACAGAAACACATCCTTATCAACTGGAACATCTCCCAAATCTGTCAACAGCTCCCAGCCTCCTACAAGTACTTACTCCGATGGTTCCCAGATCCATTGGACAGTTTACAATGTCACTAAAGCCAGGCAAGTTGACGCATGCAGTCTCGGCAGGCTTGTAGAAAGGCCAGGCATAGCTAGCATGTTTTTTAGACATCATCTCATTAAGTATATTATGACAGTGTTTCAGCTGCTCTGATAGTGAACTATGAATAATTGCTTGAACTTGATGCTGAGAGTCGGGAAGATCTCTGACTGATGTGTCAGCCTGGGGTTTTTCTGAACTTGAGGGTGCCTGGGTTTGCCTTGGTCCGGGTAGAGAAGGAGAGTATTCACGAGAGGTTGAAATCAGAGACACAGCAGGAGTTGTAGTATCTGCCTTCCGTTTTATACCCTTCTTGGCCTAAAAACACATGTAAGCAAAGCTGAATCTAATGCATTGTACACAAAGCAAAGGCATTGGGGAAGATTACCTTACAAGGGGCAGAAGTGTTCCGCTGGGTGCTACGTTCCTTCAGCTGTGGTCAGCTTTTCTCACCTCTCCTTGTAGATTGGATCAGAGAATGTATGGGCTCATATACTTTCTATAAGCACATATGCTGCTAACCACATCTCCCAGAGGATGAGCTAGATACAGATGAAGGGTTGCAGCACTCAACTGCTTCTGCCCCTTAGTTTTAGGAATCAGTGAGGGTCCCAGCAACCAGACTGGACCCTAACAATCACTGACAGATGTTTTCTGAAATTAGAGGTACACTGAAATCTATTGAAAACCTGATTTACTACCACACTCTAGAAACTTTGGGGTCATTTATTAAGGGATTTGCAACTATTTTAGTCACAATTTTAGTTGCAACTTTTTTAATTTGGTCGTGTGACAATATTTAGTCACATAGCCGATTTCAGTTGGATTGAGTGGAATTCTGGGACTCTGGGCCCAGCAAATTTACTAACATATATGTCTGGGGTGATTTATTAAGGGATTTGAAACTATTTCAATCAAAAGAATAGTCACATAGTTTTTAATCGGCCGTCTGACAATAGTCACATGGCTGGTGTCAGTTAGTTGGAGCAGAGGTGTGCCAGGCCTGGGCCTCTGGCCCCAACAAATTTACTAACATCTATGACTGGAAACCGTCATAAATGTTGCCAGAAAACTACAGCAGTAGTTTTTTCGCCAGGTGCAAGGACTGCGTAATTTATACGAGATGCGCGTCTTCTCATAAATTTGACGAATGCTAGGGCAGCGCAATGGGGAAACCAAGACCAGTGTAAAAAGTGTTACTGAATGGGCCCCCTTGTCACCACATTGCTCCTCTAGCTGAGAGCAGCACGGGATGCTGAGCTTGAGAATACTTCATTTTCTATTAATTCGAAGATAAAACCTGTGAATCCTCCTTCCTCCCCAGATACAGGAAAAAGTATCATTCACTATCACACCCTGAGACCTGGAATGTGTCATCAGAAAATGACCTATTGTTTAACCCCTTAACTGTTTTGCCAGAGTTCGGCTCCAGCAGTGGGAAAAGTAGCTAACTGGAGGGGGGAGGGCTGCTTTAGATGGTGATATCTCCTCAATGGTAGCAGCTAGAAACATGCAACTGGTCTTGGTTGAAAGCTGACAATCCAGGCTTTCATATCCAAATGACAGCTAAAGTCCAAGCAACAGAGGAGAAATGTTAGAAATCAAGTTGGGAATAATCATGAGTAAAACCTTCAGCTGCTGTCATTCTGGTATTGTCTGAAAGCATGGAATGTCTGCTTTCAAACAAGACCAGTTTTGCTTGTTTCTACCTGCTACCATTGGGGAGATATCACCATCTAAAGCAGCCCTCCCCCCTCCAGTTAGCTACTTTTCACACTGCTGGACTCGGGCAAAACAGTTTAGGTGGCCAAATTACGTTTTTATGCTAAAAATTTCTTTAGAATTTTTGGTGATGATTGTTTTAATTTTCTTTGTTACAATCTATGTTTAAAAAAATATCTAATATTGTGCACTTTTCGTACTGGCCACTAGGCCTAATATGTTGAGACTTCCTGTTCTGTTCAAGTATCTTTTCAGCAGCCACAGTATTATCATCACAGGCAGAATTAGAATGACAGATAACACCTCTGTACAGGTAACACAGCTTCCACCATTCACAGTAGGTGATATCACAGCTTATCTACCCCCTCCTGATCTCTGTACAGGTCACAGAGCACGCCTAGAAAACTCTCCCATAGAAGTCAATGAGGTCTCCACCACACCACTGTGTCTATGGACCATGGGGCTGATGTCAAAGACCAAGAGGTCTTGACATTTTTAGGCCTATTGGTCAGTGTGAAATTTTCATGATTTTAGGATTATTTTTTAAATATAGATAGGGACAAAAAAATGACCAAAAAGTCTATTAAAAAGTTTAGCATAAAAACGTGATTTCAACAATAGCTAATTTTCTGATGCCACATTACCTTTAAAACAGCTGCATGAAATTCACTGCAACTACAGAAAACTTTTATATATTATCAAGTTTAGCATCTCCCTCTCTGTGCTATACTACCCTCAGAGTAGCATAAAAGGAGCGACTTTAAATATAATGTCTGTGGAAATGCAGCACAAATTACTCAAAATGTGTTAAATTAACCAAACATGAGCCCAAGCCACAGCTTACTTTGGACAGAGGGCTGGTGGGTGCAGTCTTTGTAGTCCGAATGATAGATAAAGGAACAAGGGTGGTTCTCTGAGGCATCATTGCAATAACTGGCCGTGGAAATGGATTCCTGTGCATTTTTTGGGAAGGCACTTTTTTCTTTGGAATAGAAGTTTGCTCCATATCTTCTTTAGACTCTGGAAAAAAAAGATATTAAAGGAATTTTACTTAAAAAAAATATATTGAAATTATTGACACCGTGTACAATCTTGGATTTATATAAAGGGATATTTAACTTACTCCATTCACTCAGGTGACTCAGGACTCCCATTCTCATGATCATTGGGATCCCAGCTGTTGGACCCCGACAGATGAGATGGTTATATTCACTCGTTGACAAAAAAAAATAAAAATGCACTCAGATAGAAATGTTGAATTGCTGCAAAACTCAGCATGCAGTCATATCCCATGCCATGAGCGGGCATAAAATTGCTTCCCCCACTGCTTTACAAAAATACTCTCAGAGGATACTTTGGGGTAGTGTACCTCTTGGTAAGAATTCATAGTCAGGACACTACATCGCACTCATGGACTGAGAGATGAAGGATGGCAATTTCAACAAACTTTCCACCATCTAGGCCATTCTGACTTCTCTGTCTGACCGTGCCAATACCTCCTAACAGCTAACAGGCTTCAGACAGCCCACCAGTACGGAGAATCATTTGACAAGCACCAGCAGCTCCACAGTTTTGTTGTCGACCATCCAGACATAGGTAGCGGCTTCATTACACACCCTTGTGTCTGCCCAGATTATTTTCAGGCACATAGCAGAAGGACATTTGGTGTCACGGCATCCATTACATGTCCTGCCATTGACCACCAGCCATCATCGCATTTGTTTGCAGTAGTATCGTAAATGAGAAATCCGAACTGATACTGACTGGAACTGTATCATCTTTAGCAACAAACCCAGGTTCTGTTTGGGATCTGGCGACGGTCGGGTTAGAGGCCTCGTGGTCAGCACTTCAATCCTGCCTTTGCTGTGGAGTGATACACTGCCCCAACTGCTGGTGTGATGATCTGAGGAGCCATCACATGCGACAGTCGGTCACCACTAGTATTGAAACAAGGGACACTGACAGCTCAGCGGTATGTGTAGGACATCCTGCGGCCACATGTCCAGGCTAGGGTTGAGCGATATACTGGTGTCCATGATACACCGCGGTATGGCGATATCACCTTTTCCTAATAAAAGCGGTATTTAATGACGTCATAGGAGCGGTCACATGTGTGCTAACCGCTTCTAAAACGTCTATATCCAGCCGCCTCATGTCTACAAGCGCAGCGGCCGCATCCTCCTTGCTCTGTGCTTCCCTGTGATCCCGCCCACCGACGTCTGGAAATGACTGCGTGGCTCGTGCGTTTTACATTAGCAGGCAGTGAGGGAGGCTAAGCCAGTCTCTCACGGAGTTCTGGTCCTGGCCTCCACAGTCCAAGGCGGAGGAAGTGCGACAATGGAACAGGAGGCAAGATGAATAAAAGTCTATATCTGTCAGGCTTATCAGCGGCCCCTGCATAGGGGAGTCCCATCAGTAGAAGCCCCATACAATATAATGTCTCCCTGTTGCCACCATACAGGAGGAGAAGGGGACATTATACTGTTGGGGGTGGGGTAAAATTATTGCCCCATGCAGTATAATGTCACCTTGGCCCCAGCCGCTCCATGCAGTATAACGTCTCCTTGTGATTTCACGTGGAGGTAACTAGGAGTAGGTTGCTGTGTGTCGGCCTATATGCTCCTTCCGCGATTGCCCATACGGCAAGGTAGGTTAGCGTTAGGTCCTGAGCCACTCTGAGATACCTTGACGCGGTGCTCGGGCTCCGGTATGTTCTTGATATAAGAATATATTGGCGAAAGTCTCATTTTAACATCAGTGTGAGGGTTTAGCCATATATTGTCAATTGCATTACCGCCGCAGTGCACCTTTACTAGTGATTGTTTGCACCCATACAGTATAACGTCTCCTTGTGGCCGCCCCCATACAGTATAACGTCTCCTTGTGGCCGCCCCCATACAGTATAACGTCTCCTTGTGGCCGCCCCCATACAGTATAACGTCTCCTTGTGGCCGCCCCCATACAGTATAACGTCTCCTTGTGGCCGCCCCCATACAGTATAACGTCTCCTTGTGGCCGCCCCCATACAGTATAACGTCTCCTTGTGGCCGCCCCCATACAGTATAAACGTCTCCTTGTGGCCGCCCCCATACAGTATAACGTCTCCTTGTGGCCGCCCCCATACAGTATAACGTCTCCTTGTGGCCGCCCCCATACAGTATAACGTCTCCTTGTGGCCGCCCCATACAGTATAACGTCTCCTTGTGGCCGCACCCATACAGTATAACGTCTCCTTGTGGCCGCACCCATACAGTATAACGTCTCCTTGTGGCCGCCCCATACAGTATACGTCTCCTTGTGGCCGCCCCCATACAGTATAACATCTCCTTGTGGCCGCCCCATACAGTATAACATCTCCTTCTGCCCCCATACAGTATAACATCTCCTTATGGCCGCCCCCATACAGTATAACATCTCCTTCTGGCTATAACGTCTCCTTCTGCCGCCCCCATACAGTATAACATCTCCTTCTGGCCGCCCCCATACAGTATAACGTCTCCTTGTGGCTGCCCCCATACAGTATAACGTCTCCATGTGGCCCCCATACAGTATAATGTCTCCTTGTGGCCCCAAGTCTTTTTTTCTTCTAAATGGGTATTTATCGTGATATATATCGTTATCGCGATAAATTTCTTAGTATCGTTATCGGGGGAACATTTTTGATATCGCCCAACCCTAGTCCAGGCTTCCAACTGGAATTTTTAGCAGGATAATGCTGGCCCAAACGCAGCAAGGGTTTCCCAGGAATGTCTTCAGTAGATTATAACACTTTGGCCACCACTCTGTCTGGTCACCAGATTGATCACCAATCAAGCATTTATGGGACCAGCTGGGACACCAGCTTCGACAACCTACGAGTGTGCAGGATCTAGAGGCCCAGCTGTATCATCTGTGTGTGAATGTGCATCAGGATACCATATGGAACCTGCATGCCTCCATAGCATCTCCTTAACAATACTGAGTGTTGCTAAGGAACGTCCATCTTCAGCATCTACTGGAAACGCTAAAGACGGCTATGTGGAATGTACAGAGGCTTCTCAGCCTGCCTCTTAGCTCACTACCCCAGCCCTGTATCTCCAGATGTGCCCTAATGATCTCTATATGTGTCCTTGCATATATGACTTGCTGTCAGCTCTGATCTCTGGTGGCTCTGCTCCTTTTTCTGTATCGTCTACCCTTATCAGTTACTGAGGCAAGGAAGAAATGAGATTGAGACTGTCAGCAATTAGCGCTCATAGAAGGAATACAAAAAAAAACCAACACAGTACGTGGTCAGTGCTAATTACTGAAGTCCTATTCTCATATCTCTTTCTTGTAATTAGTAAATAGCAGAGAAGCATAGGGAACAGAGCTCTCACTGATCAGCACTCCCAGTAAGCCAGGCAGGGATCGTTACAGCACATGTAGAAAGTCAGGGGGTGGGGCAGTAAGATAAGAGGCAGGCTGGGAAGCCTACCTCTGTATGTTCTACACAGCTGTCTCCAGTGTTATGTAGATGCTGAAGACAGACCCATCATAGCAACACTCAGAGGGTTGCTAATGAGACTCTAAGGCCCCATTCACACGACTGTATTGAATGGGGCTGTATCTATCCGCAAAATTGCGGAATAGATGCGGCCCCATTCACCTCTATGGGGCCGGGAGCCGTGGCACGGAGCTAGCTCCGTGCCGTGGCTCATTTGAAGCATGTCCTATACTTGTCCGTACGCACGGACAAGTATAGGCATTTTCAATGGGGCCACCCGGCGTGTGTTCCGAGCGCTGCGAAACACACGCCGGGCGGCCCCCGTATATTTGCAAATATACGTTCGTGTGAATGGGGCCTTAACATGCTGTATTCTAGTAAAAATGGTTGAAAAGGACCTGTCACCACAAAATGCAATGTAATCTGCAGGAAGCATGTTATAGAGCAGAAGAAGATGAACAGAGTCATACATAGTTTTATGGGAAAAGATTCAGTAAATCCTGTAATTTATACATTTATATCTTTGCTTTACACCTCCTGTGAACAGCTATTGGTACAGGGAGGAGGTGTTATCAGTGACTGTTAGCTATCTTAGGGCTCATGCACATGACCCTATGTGTTTTGTGGTCCGCAAAAAACGGATCCTCAAAAATACGGATGACGTCAGTGTGCATTCCGTATTTTGTGGAACGGAAAAGCTGGCCCCTAATAAAACAGTCCTCTCCTTGTCGGAATAGGACATGTTCTATTTTTTTGCGGAATGGCCATATGGACATGCAGAAATGGAATGCACACGGAGTAACTCCCGTTTTCTTTTGCTGATCCATTGAAATGAATGGTTCCGAATACGGCCCACAAAAAAAAAAAAACGATTGGACACGGAAAGAAAATACGTTCGTGTGCATGAGCCCTTATGCACACAATCCTCCTCCCTCCTGTACAGATAGCTGCTCACAGGAAGTGTAAAATGCGAACATATAAATGTATTGTATTGTTTGTTTGTATTGCATGTGTTTTACTGACACTTTTCCCACAAAATTAAAAATCAATCCACTCAGCTTCTGCTCTATAACATGGTGATTTCAGACTGCACTGCATTTTGTGGTGATAGCTCATCTTTAACATCAGTTTCCCTACACAATATTAAGAATGAACTGAAATGACACTTTAAAGATCTTTACTCTAGCTGTTACACAAAATAAGAAGCTCTAAATCAAAGATTTCACTTCACTTCAGATGATTACCTCCTTCGGATGATGTGCGCATCTTCTTCTTAACACTTCTGTTTCCGACAACCGACAATTCAATTTCTTCGTGGGGCATGTCAGCAATTTTCTGCATAAACACTTTTTCCAGTTCTTGAGCCATTAAGACAATATCATCTCCAGGCTGCAATGGAATATTGATTTTGTAACTGAATTTGAAATACAATTGCCATGTCACATGGATCTGTCACGTTCTGCCACCCTAAATGTCTACGTGAGGTGAACGAGGACTTACGTAGGAAGAATTTACCTTATTGTAAACATAGCAGTTGGTAAACATGTTATTGAAATCCTGCATGCAGTCCAGAGCCCTTGGGTAATAATTATATTCCAGTCTCTTTCTTATTGTACTCAAATCCATTGGATTCTTTATAATTTGATAATAATCCTGCAAGTAAAGCCAGAAAACATAACATACCGTAAGCAGGTGCTGATCCATCACATGTTCTGGATCACTGGACGTTAAAGGGGTATTCCAGTGACACTAAATTGTGGATAGTGGACAACTACTAGATCGGTGGGGTTCCTACCACTGGGAGCCCTACTAATTACAAGAATCGGGGCCCCATACCCCACTCCTGAAATGAATGGAGCTGCCGGTTGCACATGCATGTAACTGCTGCATTAATTTCTATGGGCGTTCTGGAGATAGAGTACGGCGCTCCACCAGCTCCATAATTCCCATAGATATGAATGGAGCAGCCGCACGCATGCCCAACTGGCAGCTCTGTTCATTTCAGGGGGGCTGCAGGGGATACGTCCCTTCCGCTGTGACCCCCACCAATCTACTAGTTATCCCCTATCCTGTGCATAGGGATAATTTAAAGAAGAACTCCCGCAAAAATTTTATTCTCTGACCTGTTAGAAAGGTGCATGATATAATCTGTAGTGAATGTCATCATCTTATCAGTGACTGTTTCTGTGAGTAAAAACCTCTCTTCTTATTGTAGCTGGGTCATGTGACCAACTCCCTGACCTCCAACTGACCCAGGACAGAAAGCCAGTAACTGCTCTATTCATTCCTATGGGAGCCTCACTTTCAGTCTCATAGGAATACATAGAGAATTAGACTTCCTGTCCACACATAAGTCTCTGTATGAGTTGGTGGGTCTAATTCCTAGTCACATGACACAGATAAGAAACTTCAGGATGATATAAGTCAAAAATTCAGACACTGGTAAGAAAATGACATTCACTACATATTACATCATGTACATTTCTAGCAGGACATGGAATAAAATTTTTGTCGGGAGTTCTTCTTTAATCTAACTGGAATACCCCTTTAACAGATAAGTACACATTCAAGTGGTCAGAAAATGGCAATGCAAAGAAAAAAAAATCATTTATTCTAAGTTTTTTTTTTAAGGATTAAAACACAAGAAAAACTATATAAATGTTGTATTGCTGTAATCACACTGACCCAGAGTATGAAGGTAACAGGTCACTTGCCCATAAAACCTTGGTGGAATGGCATTCCTCCCCTTTTGGTTATTTTTTCAAATGCTCCACATCTTATGCAATATTAAATGGTGCCATTAGAAAGTGCAAAGGGTTCAACAGAACAAAAGCCCTCATGCGGCTACGTGAACAGATAAACACAAAAAAGTTATAGCTTTGGGAAGGCAGTAAAAAATGAAAAAAGCACAAATGGAAAATAGAGTCTTGAAGGGGTTAATCATTTCTCCTGCTTCCCATTATATGGTATGGAATAATAAATTATGCCAATAGAAAGTACATCTTGTCCCAGAAAGAAAAAAACAATCCTTCATCACTATGTGAACAGAAAACATGGCAGAAAATGAAAGTAAAAAAAAAATTAAGACTGATTACAACATGAAGGGGTAAATTAAAAAAAAAAAAAAAAAAAAGTGGGGTGATGTAGACATGAAGCAATGTGAGGGACATATTCAAATGACAGTGCTGTCCCTAATTGTGCTAATAGCGTTAAGCAATACACCCAAATAAACATGTAAATTCGGAGTGGGTGAGAGAGAATGGTATTTCAATAGAAGAGATTTGCAGCTACCACTTTTCTCCCAGTGTAAAAAGGATTTCACAGGTTAATATCATATGGAGTAGATACACAATATGGACAAAAGTATTGGGATACACCTCCTAATTATGGAGTTCAGGTGTCTCATTTGGTCCCATTGACACAGGTGTATAAAATCCAGCCCCTAGTCATGCAGTCAGTCTGTAGAAACATTTCGAAATGGGTCATTCTAAAGAGCTCAGTGAATTCCACTGTGGTCCTGCAATAGGATGTCACCATTTACAAGTTAGCTCATGTCATTTCTTCCTTCCTAGATATTTCACCATCAACTACAAGTGGTAATATGGCAAAGTCTTTAGGAACCACAACAACTCAGCCACGAAGTGGAGACCACGTAAAGTCACTGAGAGCTGAGGTGCACAGTACATAAAAGTCACCAACGCTCTGCTGACTGAATAACTGCAGAGGTATCTGCAATTGTTTAGTTATGTTACGTTATGCTATGTTCTTGTATGCCCTTATACCAGCACAAGGTATGGTAGGCAGGGACAGGATTAAACCACCGTGTTCATCCCCTCTTGGTAGGAGTGGCTGGTCGTACTTCCTGCCCAAAAGTGGAGTTCTAGATAAGACAGTGTGGAGTAAGGAAGCATGTCCAACTGCTCCTGCTCCAAGGGTCTTAGGAACCAGTCGTTATCCAGCTCTTCAATGAGACCACTACTCCAGAGAGATTAACAGAATCATGACGGCTGTCCTGAAAAGCTACAGTTTTATATAGTCAGCAGAATGACCGGCAAGCCACAGCTTTACAGACCCAGCTGCAGGTGAGTGACTACCGCTCAGACACCCATCACCCAGATTACATCCAGGCCAGACCAACTTAAAGCCTACATTACAAAGTGAATGCCTATAGCCACATGTGCCGGCTTATAGCTGCTAGCCCGTTGTTCAAGGTGGAGCAATCAGCAACATAGCATATCAGAGGTGCCATTAACTGCCACCATACCTCATCATCTGAGGAAAGAAATTGCACTTTGTACAAACTACAGTTGGATGTATTTAAATTGGAGATGAGCACTCTCATTTGAATCATATAGAGATTATCAATCCTCAGTATAACTTTATACATACATTTTATTTAAAATTCATATCACAAAAAATAAAAAAAAACAAATCAATGTATGGTGCCAAAAATATATAGATAAAAAATATAAAATAAATAAAAATATAAATATTATGATTTGTCCATCCACAGATAATTAGATGACTAATCCAAATTATAGTCAATTTGATAACTATTCCAAATTGATTAGGTACTATTAGGTATTAAGTAGTATACTGTGAATCAACCTCCATAAAACATCAATAATCATCCATCCTTTCAATGATCAATTCAATCCATCTCCATATACAGTGGTCCCTCAAGATACAATATTAATTGGTTCCAGGACGACCGTTGTATGTTGAAACCATTGTAAGTTGAGTAATCGGTTCCAAAGCCCCAAAATGTCATCCAAGATAAGAGAAAATAAAGATTTAAGAAAAATGAGCAGATAACTAAGACAAATAAAACAAGCCCTTACATATAACAGTCAGGAATAGCTGCCAACTAGCAACTAATACAACTATTTTACCAGAGAAGTGGCCTTGACTGGTTGGATCTGAGTCTGAGACATTGTATGTTGAATCTGGTTTCTACTTACGATGGGTCAGAAAAGACCATTGCATGTTGAAAATCGTGTATCCTGAGGCCATTGTATCATGAGGGATCACTGTATGTCATAATCCACAATTATATTGATATGGGTTTTATAAATTATTCCAATGGGGTTAACATATACCGCACCGTCAATATCAATTGCGTCCTTATCAATCGCATTTTTATAGATGTATCCTAATGGCTTGTGTCCAGAAGGATTTTTTGATAAATTAATTTTTTAGTAATCAATTCTGTTTTTATAGATGTATCCTAATAGATTGTATCCAGTTGGCTTTTTAAATAAATGAATTATATAGCTGATATATTATATAATTATTTACAAAGCCATCTGGACACAAGCCATTAGGATACATCTATAAAGACGCAATTGGTATTGATGGTGCGGTATACGATAACCCCATTGGAATAATTTATGAAACTCATATCAACGTAATTGTGGATTATGACATATATGGAGATGGATTGAATTGATCATTGAAAGGATGGATGATCGTTGATGTTTTAAGGAGGTTGATTCACAGTATCCTACTTACAGTAACTAATCAATTTGGAATAGTTATCAAATTGACTATAATTTGGATTAGTCATCTAATTATCTGTGGATGGACAAATCATAATATTTATATTTTTATTTATTTTATATTTTTTATCTATATATTTTTTGGCACCATACATTGATTTGTTTTTATTTATTTTTTGTTATTTGCTTTATCTATTTTTTGTGATTTGAAAGTTAAATAAAATGTATGTATAACGTTATACTGAGGATTGATAATCTCTATATGATCCAATCTCCAATTTAAATATCTAGTGTTTTCTGTGACAGGGTGAGTCACCTTTGGGATGAACCTGAATGGAGATTGTGAGCCAGTTCTTCTGACCTCACAAATGCTCTTCTGGATGAATGGGCTATGAGCTGGAATAGATCTTAATTATACTGCCAAGCCCCGTCCACTTTTCTCACCACTTTTGACAAGTGGCAAAAGAAGGGAAAATTTGCACATTAGGGTAGAAATATGGCATGCAATATCATTTGTCACTTTTTATGCTACAACAGTTCCATAAATGTCCCTTTGTGTGTTCTCAAGTAGACATAGGAACCTAGCTGGGAGACACCTGCAGATTTTAGGTGGTCAAAGGATTTGGATTAATTTTGATGAACAGGACACCAAGTGCCATAAAATGAAACAACTGGAGTCGAAACCCAGCGGTGGGGACCAGGTAAGTATGACTCCCACTGAGGATCCAGCCACTCTGAAGGGGTCTGTTAAAGTTTTATGTTTGTTCTTTAACGCTAGGGCAACTGGGGGCTGATATGCTGCAGATTTTTACAGGAAAACTGAGTTCAGAAAGTTCACAGCAAATATCCTCAACTAAATTCACACTTAGTACATCTACAGTCCAGCAATTCCACAGCATTTACGCTAGAGACTTCTGCAAACAAAATCGGAACTATTTAGTGTGGATTTTGCCGTCGTGAAAAATTTGCAGTGAACCCACCCCATGTGGACATACCCATAAAGGGTTTCAAAGGTGGCATCTGTCTCTGAGCATAACTTTAATTCATACCATATATGCATAGCATGCTCTCCACTGGTGACCAGCTCAAAAAAAATTAGCCTGTTCTTGGGATATATGAGGGTCCCAGCTGCTAGATCCCCCAACAATCACTTTAGCGGAAAATCTCTATGTGGACGGTCATGGGTCCCAACATCTGTTTCTCCAGAAAAAGAAGAAAATTAAAGCCACCTACTCCGTTGCATAAGGCCAGGTCTAGGTTGATGCAGCATTCACTTGAATGAACAGTCCTGTCTGAGTAGAAATATATCTTACTCTCAAAAGTCTTTATTTTACACTGCTTTAGACCGTCACGCAAAAAAAAAGCGGATGTGACCGAGACTTGTAAGCCCTTCAGTGTAAGCCAGCAAAGTAAATTACATTATTCAGTTTTATGCAGTCAGATAGCAATAAAATACACCATGATGGAAAGAGTTTGGTATATGACTGCCTCTGTACTTAGCGTTACCTTAATGGTTCGGAAAAGCAAATGTTCTAGTGGAAATGTGATTGTGCTGGTTAATAAGACATGTTGTCCCAGCCAAACAGACCCTGTGCACAAGATAGGAACAGCTGAAAATGCTCCCAATACCTGCCCCTCTCTACACCACTACTTTATAGAAATGGCAATCTGATGATTGCATTTTGTTAGGCCCTTGGGGGCATGAAAAAATAAAAGTTTGTAAAAATATTTAAAAAAAAATACAAGCACAGCCACTATTCAATGGACGACACTGTGCTTCATAAGCTGTAAAGAGGCTGGGGGGCTCACTGAAGCACCGCGGTCTCTTCAAACAATTGAGGGGTGCTGGGAATCAGACCCCCACCCAGTGGCGCACATAGAGAAGTAACGGCCTCATAGCAAGGAACAAACCAGGCCTCCCCCACAGGACAGAAGGGTTTCCACCTAAACCCCTTTCAATGACCCTTGGGCCATTTTTCCACTGCCTCATTTAATAAAAGTTGTTCCTTTAGAGGGTAGAGTCCTGACCAAGTTTTCTTCCCCAGAAGAAGAGGAGATGATTCCAAATAAGACAGGGCCCCCTCTTGCCCTTGGCCCCATAGCAGTCGCATGGTCTGCCGCTATGGTAGTTACCTGTACACACATTATCTATGCTTGGAGGACATGGCGTGTAAATCAAGGGGTGCAGGTTCATTGTGGCCATTTTTCAACTGCCTCATTTGCTAAAAGTTGTCCCTTTAGAGGGTAGAGTCCTGACCACGTTTTGACTTCCAGTAGAAGAGGAGATGATCCCAACTAAGACTGGGCCCCCCAGCAGTAGTATGGTCTGCCGCTGTGGTAGTTTCACCCCTGCCCCCACTGATCACAAACTGACGACCTATCCTGAGGACAGGTCATCAGTATAAAACACTTGGAAAACCGCTTTAAATACAAGACTACGGGGGAGAGTTATCAAACTGGTATAAAGGAAAACTGACTTACTTGCCCATAGCAACCAATCAGATTCCACCTTTCATTTTCCAGGCGAGCTCTGAAAAATGAAAGGTGGAACCTGATTGATTGCTATGAGCAGTCACTACTGCCGGCCCAGGAGCCTGAGGGGCCCAAAGACCCTTGTGGTGCATAAGAAGACACCGGTATTATAGAAAGCGCATGCTGGTCAAGTTACACCTTTGGCTGGAGGCAAGGGGTTAGATCAAGAATTTGGCATGGTGGGGGAAAGGGAGTGTTTCAATTTTTGCCTCAAGGCAGCACAAAGGCTATGTGCTTCCCTGCCCCGGCCACAAAAAACTGAGGTAAGGGGGCCCAAGCAGAACTCTTGAACCTTTAGCTACGCCCCTGGTAAGCACTGATATAGTTTTGGAAAGCAGAAGCATCGGCTAGTGCACTTTACTTACCTCTTCTGCTGCTGAGTTATAAACATGGGTGGGTGTGCCACTGGTCAGACCTCACCAATCAAACACCGATGCTCTTAGAGTCCCCTTTAATAATAATTATGGAACGTGATACACAATAATGGCTTACTAAGCGACAAGTATGAAAATGAACTTTATCGCTCACAGACTTGGTAGCTCATGATGAAATACTTCAGCTGCCGCAAGACTGATAGGGCGACCTTTCTATCTTTACCCCTTGTGTCAATTATTCCTCGTATCTCAGAAAAACAGACTAATTGGGGTAAGTTGTCAGGAACCAGACAATTAATTTGCCTTGCATAATCTTTACAGACGAGTTATGCTTTTAATAAGACACTAAAATGAAGACTTTGGCCACAAGCGCCAGTATTTGGTGTCATTATTGTGCTTTTAGTACAACACCCGCCCCACCCCCCCTACCCCCAAACAGCTGGCGAATATAGCAATATCCTAGAATATGACTGGTGGGCCTAATCGCTAGATTGCACATAAAGCTTAAGAATGTGACCTGTATTACACAACCAAAATCATAAAATGGGATTAAAAGTTGATTTTGCGGTCACCTGTGTATACCGTGAAAGCCAATTACTACCAGAGAAGACGTGAAGTGTGTAAGCGGGTATTATCTGGATATTGGTATTACAGCGTCAACTAATTACTTACATACAGTGTCAGAAACATTTGTCTGCTACAATAGATCAAGACATTTCAAAAATATTTCGAGGTAACAGTCCACCCCCTAGATAGTATTTGCTTAAAGGGAAAGAGTCACCGAAAATTTTTCCTGATGGTTAAAACCAGATTTTGACAAATCCTTTTTTCCCTAATCTGTTTTTATTTTCTGACTGTAGATTTTTTTTTAATTCTGTTTCCTTACTATGATTATGGGGGCGGCCACCTTGCCTGAGAAGTTGTTAACGGCATGTAGAGAAATGCTTTACAGCAGCCACCATAGACAGGGGCTGACTCATTGACTTCTAAGGGAGAGTTTTCTAGGCATGCTCTGTGACCTGTGTAGAGGTCAGGAGGGAGCAGATAAGCGGTGATATCACCCATTATGAATGCTGGATCCTGTGTTTATATGTAGGTGATATCTGTCATTCTAATCCTGCCTGTAATGATAAGCAAATGACAGCAGTAAAGTGATCTGTACGAATGGACAGTGACTATTCCATGGCTTAGTGGACAGTGAAGAAATTGCAGGATTTTATGGATTTCTTTTAATATAGCTATTGCCATGGGAAAGTAAATTTAACCCTTTGGCGACAATGGACGTACCGGTAGGTCCAGGGCGCGAGGTAGTTCGCGCTACAGGGCGTACCGGTACATCCTGCATGTAAACACCCGCTGCGCAGTGCAGCGGGGTTTACATGCTGTGATGGCGGCTGTTAGCCACAGCCAGCCATCTGTAGTGAAGACCTCGGGGGGAGCCGTGCCCCCCCCATAATGGCAATCGCTGTGAATGGCTGGTCTATTCAGACCAGCCATTCACAGCAGGCACCGGGTACTCGGCGCGTATATTCGGCAGGGATAGCGCTATTCTGTAGTGCGAATCCCCGCCCAAGTGTCAGGGGTTGGGGGGGGGGGTCAGGGTGTCCCCCCCGCGATCGGCTGTGATTGGTCAGTGACTGGTCACTGACAAATCACTGGCCAAAACATTAAATGTAAGTAAAGGCACCTGCTCAGCCCGCTTCCTGTTTGTCCGGATCGCGAGCTGAGCAGGTGCCTGGTGCCCCCCAGTCCCATATAGCTTACCTGTCCTGTAGTCCTCCGTCCCTCTCGCTGCTGCCTGCCTCCTCGGTGGTGAGTGATCTTCATCTTCATGCAGAGCAGTGCCACCTAGTGGCCTGCCTGGATCTGTCTGCTCCCTGCTAATTTGGGCTTTTTTTTTTTGGGACCATCTGGCCAACATCTGTGTGGCCAGATTGTCCCGTGTCTGCGGCCGATGATCACTTATCAGCCGTTGTGTTTTTTGCGGGTGATCAGTGGTTATCAGCTTTTTTTTTTTCTTTTCTTTTTCATCTGCACCAACATCTGTGTGGCCAGATTGTCTGTGTCTGTGGCTGATAATTGCTTATTGAGCCAGTTTTTTTGTGGCTGATAAGTAGTTATCAGTTTTTTTTCCTGGCGTGCATCCAGTGGACGCACACCGGTAAAAAGTGACACTGGTTGAAAGTAAAATCACTACACTGCCCTACACTACACACATAATAAAGTAATTTCACACCACCCCCCCACACACATTACATTCCCCCTAGAAAATAAAAATGTCCCGCAGATCCCACAGGGGGTATACGGTGTCGGAGGCATATGAAATTATTGCCAATAACTCTGACACCGATACCGCCAGTGAGGAAGAAGAAGAGGATCCTGCTTTCCTCCATTCTTCTTCCTCCTCGTCATCCAGTGAGGCCAATTAGGCGACGTCCCAGAACGGTCGCACAGGAGCCCCCCCATACAGGAACTCCTGTGTGGACCCCAGCCACCCCAAATTACGCACCATGCATTCCTGCGTTTGTGGGCCGCGCAGGAATCCAGATGTGCACAACAAATTTCACAGAAATTGATTTTTTTACATTCTTTTTCTGTGATGAATTTGTTGAGCGGTGCAAACAAATTTATATGCCAGTCAATTCCTGGCCCAAAACCCGATGTCTTGCTATCATAGACCCCCACAGGTGTGGACGCCTGTGAATGCAGCAGAGATTAGGACATTTTGGGGTCTCTTGCTGCATATGGGTCTAGTGAGGAAACCCAAAATTCGGCAATATTGGAGTGGTGACATTATGTACAACACTCCAATATACCGCATGGCGATGGCACGGCATCGGTTCGAACTCATCCTAAAGTTCTTGCATTACAATGATAATGCAATGTGTCCACCCCGTGATCACCCCACATATGACCGGCTGTTCAAATTACGGCCAGTCATAGATCACTTCGCCAAGAAATATGTTGAGGCCTATACTCCGGAGAAGTTTCTGTCCCTTGACGAGTCCCTAGTAAGTTTCAAGGGCAGACTTCACTTCCGGCAGTACCTGCCCAGTAAGCGGGCACGGTACGGGATTAAACTCTATAAACTCTGTGAGAGTACCTCCGGGTACACTTACAGGTTTAGAGTTTACGAAGGGAGGGATACCCGCATAGAGCCCCCAGGATGCCCCCCCAACCTTGGAGTTAGCGGGAAAATAGTGTGGGACCTAATGTTCCCACTGCCGGACAAGGGTTATCAACTGTACGTTGATAACTTCTACACCAACGTCCATCTCTTTCAGGCCCTTGCTGCCCGAGCTACCACAGCTTGCGGCACTGCAAGAAAAAACCTGAGAGGCCTCCCAACCTCCCCGTTAGCAACACCGATGCCACGGGGAGATAGTAGGGCCTATTGTAGTGAGAGCATGTTGCTGGTCAGATATAAGGACAAAAGGGATGTCCTTATGCTGACCACCATACATGACAGCGGCAGCACCCGTGACGCTGCGTGGTTCCACAACAGATCCTAAAGCCGAACTGTGTTGTGGATTACAACTATTATATGGGAGGAGTTGATCTGTCTGATCAAGTCCTCAAACCATATAACGCCATGAGGAAAACCAGAGTCTGGTACAAGAAGCTG
>ONZH01024313.1:0-39658 GCA_900303285.1 Rhinella marina
AACTGATAAGATCAGATACTAAACTTGATTTCAGCTGCAGTGCCAGCATGAGCAGTGGTGTCACCTGCAGGCGGTGATGGACCTTCGTTGCACCTAGTTGGGTGCTTCCCTAACATGTGATGGGTATTTGCCTCGCCTTTCTTGGTCTGGGTGAGCACAATTGCCATGAGGGTAACCACCAGGCTGTTGCCTGAGAATTTGGGGTAATGGTGGGATTAGGCAGCCTCAGAGGCATCCATGCATGCTGCCCCTGCTGTTTCCTGTCCATTTCCGTGGTGTTTCCATCATTTTCTGAGGTTTCCAGGTTTTCACCCAGCCTTCCCTAGGCAGAGCCTTGGTCCCCCGCAAAAATGCTCGAGTCTCCCATTGACTTCAATGGGGTTCGTTATTCGAAACGAGCACCCGAGCATCGGGAAAAGTTCGACTCGAATAACGAGCACCCGAGCATTTTAGTGCTCGCTCATCTCTAATCAACTCGCCTATGCCAATTTTCTGGTGTAAAAAGTGTTGAACCCTGGGTTTCTGATTTTTTTTTAAACACCATTGTGCCTACATCCAGGCATGTGCCTCATCAACAATTTACTGCATCCTCTGTAAAACGCTAGTCTTTCATTAATTCCCCCTATATTGTGTTAGTGAGACTTAACAGTATAATTAAGGTGGATAGTAAAGCCTGTATTAGACAGGCAGATTACGCAGGCGATTGTCAGGAAGGAAGTGTTCCTTCTCAGAAATCGCCTGCTCGTTAATGGAGGAGACTGCTGCTATTACACGAAGAATCTCCTCCAGAATTTGGGTAGGAGCGATCACTATTGCAATCGCTCGTCCCTTAACTGAAGCAGTGTTTGCCGGCAGCAGATCCTGATTAGACAGCACGATCTGCTGCCGGCAAATGATTTTTAAGACTGTTGAAAGATTGGGATTGACTGGCGAACATGGGTTTTCTCATTCATCGGTTAATCAATGGCAGTATTACAGGAGCGTTTGTACAATGATAAAAGTAGGAAAATATATAGTGTCTCACCACCTGGATTGAAAGATGGATTAAGAGGTGTACTGTCTAAGATTCACCCTTAGGCTCCATTCACACGTCCTGTTTTTCTTTCCTGATTCGATCCTGATTTTTTCAGGACCCATTGAAATGAATGGATCCAGATCAGGATCAGGATCGAATCAGGAAAGAAAAACAGGACGTGTGAATGGAGCCTTAATCGTATTTTTAAACAGTGTATAAATGTTTCAGTTGTTTGACAGGCACACCCACCTATGGGGCAAGGAAAGTATAAATCAGGTTAAAAAATATATACTTTTATTGCTAATAATAGTAAATAGATAAATAAACAATTTAAAAAAGGTCAGCGCTGACTATGTAAAAAATACAGACCCCAAAAAAACAAAGAAAATAAGTACATAAATAATTAGATTAAAACTGAATAGACAAATATGTGTCTACTGGTTATATACATTTTTATCTTCAAATGATCGCTCTAAGCAGATGGGTGACAGTACATATTGTGAGGCAGAGACAGGCCTCACACTTCATAGAGGTCTGGAGAGGGTGGATATTCCAGTCCACATCCCTATTCCACCACAGGTGAGGCCACCTGGGTGTAATTACTGGTGTGATAAACCAGCCCTCAGTGTCAGTCTGGAGGGAGGACGAGGGCTGAGGAGGCCTGAGAAGTTGGAGCCTGCGGTGGCTCTGTGTGGTCTCAGCCAGGAGGGCTGAGGGGCCACAATGCTCTGTGTAGCCTGGAAGTTTGGGGGGCCCAGTGACCCTAGGAGAAGAGGGTCACATGGTCATAGTCGAGAGGACTGTTGGACCATCTCCCCCCAGGAGGCTGCTGGACTGAATGGATGAGGAAGCCGCACCTAAAAGCTGTGTGTGAACAGCGTATGTATTTAGGTGAGTTAGCTGAACTATGTTTAGTCAGAGAACCAGCCAGGCAGGTGTTGTTTTTATGATTTGTTTTGGTGTGCTGGTGCCAATAAAACTGAGTTGGACCTGAAAATCCCTGTGCTTTGAAGATATTGTGTGATGTCGACCCCCTGAGAGGATACGATCCCTTATATATGATGGAGGATGCGAGCATGTTGATGCCAAATGGGCATGTTGATGCCACCAAGGCATGTGTCTGTGCAAAGAAGGCACACTGTTGTTGCTGGGGCAACAGTAAAGTGAAAAGTAAAAGTGTTGCTAGGAGCAACAGCATGGAGAAAGAGCAGGTGCTACTGAATGTTGCTGTGTTCCTGTGTTAAAGGGCCAGAAGCCTGTTTGTTTGGAAAAAGCTGCAGCTGCTAATCCGAACACTTCTGCGGTGTGGCAAGTAAAGCTTGCTGAAATTTAAAGGGCCAGTAGCCCATGTGAGAGAGACTGTCGTGTTGGGGGAAAAAATTTGTGAAGGTCACTATGATGGCGGGTGTCGCTGTGCAAAGTTCATATAGTGCCCATGAGCAGCTGATGAAGCAGCTGATGCAGGACTTTGCAATGAAGGATACTTTAATCAGAAGAGCTGATAAAGAGAATGAAAGGTCCTGTGAGATGGTGATTGGGGGAATACCGCTGGGGGTTACGCTAGATTCCCGCCAACGAGTGTCTCGGGTGATGCCTGATGTTCTGGACTTTCTGAAGAGGGGGGAGACAGAGACTGCAGTGTCTCTAACCTTTGAAAATGACTATAGTTCTGTGCAGTGGGAGCTGCTAAAATGTGAGACCCTGGAGGTGGAATTTGTGCTGGGCACAGATTTTCCGTGGTTTCGGCAGCTATGGAATGGAGAGAGTGCTTTAAATGGTGCGACTAGAGAGTCCAAAGGAAAAGTTGGCAACTAAGGCATTTCCCATGGCAACCACGGGATTGAGGAGTCAATATGGGATCCTGTTACCAGGAACCAGGGGCTGGAGGTTCTCAAGTTCCTGAGGAAGGAGGCGGACCTCAGTGGAGATGTCCCTGGAGAGACAGCGCCCTCATCTACTGGGTGTGTCGATACCGTGACGGCGTTTGGTAAGATCGTTCCTGTTTGTGCGTGTGACATAGAAGATGTGATTTGTGGTGAGAGCCGGCGGCAGTCGCTACCTGATGAGCCGTTAAGTATCATGACACTGGGACTAGAGACTGCGACAAAAATGTGTGATATTGTGGTAAATGGCAGTCCAGTCCAAGCGTTGCTGGATGCAAGGAGCAAGGTGAGCTTGGTACATGGCAGCTTGGCTGCTGGGGACTATGTGTTGTACAAACAGGTGAGCGTGATGAACATTCATGGGAATAGCAGAGACTATCCTGTGGCTATCGCAGAGTGCGAGACTCCAGTGGAAACTGGGACTTATGAATTTGGTGTTGCAAATAGGCTCATGCATGATGTAATGTTGGGCTGTGATTTTCCCTTGTTCTGTGAGTTGTGGGGAAATGGAGACACTTCTGCAGAAAGTGGTGAAACTCCTGCAGAACCTGTACCTGTCCCTTTAAATGAAGGTATACGGGAGACGCACATTGAACACAATGGTTTAGGTGAAATGACCATTGCAAGCAATGGTGCAGATGAGGTACAGAATGAACATGTGATATTATTTGAAATGCATAATGAAAATATGGAGTCATGTGAAATGTGTGATCATGATGATGACACCCCTTTTCCTTTGCAGGTGGTGATTGGGGAAGAAGCTCCCCCTGTTGGTAAAAATGTATGTGACTTGGAAATGCTAATTGATAAGGGTGATAGCACAGAGCTAGAGGGTGAACCACACATACCAGCTGCAGATGAGTAGTCTCCACTGTGCTCGATAGTTAGTGAGGTCAAGTGCAGTGGTAATGAAGGTGTGGTGCCATACAAGGTAAACCGTCCAATTGACAAGAGTGCTTTAGGTGATGTGACTAATAGCAGCTCAGAGAAAGAGACTGCTGGGTCAGTTTCTTGGGAAACCAGTGTGGTTGCTAGTAGCAACCAGGGGTCAGTTGTCAGCAACTTGGAGAATAATACCCAAAGTGAAGTTCATGAGGGAGTAAAGACACAAAAGAGTAGAGAGTATAAGAGAAATGTGAAGCGTAAGAGAGGGTCTGGCTGTTAGATAGCCACCGGAGTCCCTTAGATGCTGTCTACAGGGTAGAGTGTTGGTCGTGATGATAAACCAGGCTTTGCTGGCCTGGGTGTGGCAGAACAAAGGGAAAACTGTAGGTAACGTGGATGCTTTGTCTCGTGCATCCTGTGTTGGTGCAAGTGTTCACCCTCACGGGTTTGAACAGAGGGGGGTATGTGAGGCAGAGACAGGCCTCACACTTCATAGAGGTCTGGAGAGGGTGGATATTCCAGTCCATATCCCTATTCCACCACAGGTGAGGCCACCTGGGTGTAATTACTGGTGTGATAAACCAGCCCTCAGTGTCAGTCTGGAGGGAGGACGAGGGCTGAGGAGGCCTGAGAGGTTGGAGCGCTTCTATTACCAATAGTATGCGCTTCTATTAATAGCCTGTATATAACTATGGAATCAACTCTGCAGTCTGTGTATCAATGTAACAGTGAAGGAACTTGTTTTACAATTGTACGTTACCCTCCTGGAGTTACTGGTGCAGGTCATGTTGCTTCTCCAAGTGCGGGGCGCGCAACGATCATGTGCGCCTTTTCAGAGCGTCCCACGTAGTCGCTACTCTGGGCTCTTTTTAGGGAAGCAGCTGTAGTCTGGAATTCCTTTATTAGGAAACAGAGTTCCGTTAAATTACTTAGTTCTTTCTCCCCATTAGGTTGTCTATTTGTTATATATTCTTTTTGAATCCAAAGAAAGCAATTATATTCATATATCCAAAGTTGTTAGAATGGATGCCACTTTAATTATAGTGGTACATTTCATACAATGTCCATATAGTTGGAGCTGCCATTCATAAGTACCAGACGCGTTTCGGGGTTCACTCCCCTTCTTCAGGGGTGAGCAGCTCACAATCAAAGTGCCCTTTTATAGGCTACAGTCCATATGGGTTGGACTTTGTGAGTGGCAGCTCGTTTAATTCTTTTGGGCTAAGTTAACCCTTCTCATTCCAGTTGATATTGAATGTCCTTGATTTATATTCCAAAAATTAGCAGGGAGTAACAGTGGATCAAAGAAAGTGCCAACACGTATAAAAAATTAATAAAACATTCCTAATCATATTAAAATAAAAAATATTAAAAATGATAGAAGTGCATAAACATAATAAAATGGGAAATGCATGATAAAATGATAAAAATGGTCAGACCATTATATAAATTTATAAATTATATAAATTTCAATTCATCCTCATATAAATAAGAAGATAAATGATATGAGTTCACTACAAACCATAATAGATCCCCAAAATAATATAATAGAGTCAGTCACCTTTAGGAGAACAAGTATTTATGTGTACATACTGTATACCTGTATATATACAGTTATATCAGGAGAAAAATAATAATCAAGGTCTAATCTTATTTAGTTTTTTTTATCATGCATTTCCCATTTTATTATGTTTATGCACTTCTATAATTTTAAAATGTTTAGTTTAATATGATTATGAATTTTTTTTATTAATTTTTAATACGTGTTGGCAATTTCTTCGATCCACTGTTACCCCCTGCTAATTTTTGGAATATAAATCAAGGACATTCAATATCAACTGGAATGAGAAGGGTTAACTTAGCCCAAAAGAATTAAACGAGCTGCCACTCACAAAGTCCAACCCATATGGACTGTAGCCTATAAAAAGGGCACTTTGACTGTGAGCTGCTCACCACTGAAGAAAGGGAGTGAACCCCGAAACACGTCTGGTACTTATGAGTGGCAGCTTCAACTATATGGACATTGTATGAAATGTACCACTATAATTAAAGTGGCATCCATCCTAACAACTTTGGATATATGAATATAATTGTTTCCTTTGGATTCAAAAAGAATATATAACAAATAGACAACCTAATGGGGATAAAGAACTAAGTAATTTAACGGAAATCTTTTTCCTGATAAAGGAATTCCGGACTACAGCTGCTTCATTTACAAGGAGCCCGGACTACAGCTGCTTCACCTAAAAAGAGCCTGGAGTAGCGACCACGTGGGATGCCACGTGGGACGCTCTGAAAAGGCGCGTAGGATCGCCGCGCGCCCTGCACTTGGAGAGGCAACACGACCCGCACCATTAACTCTAGGAGGGTAACGTACAATTGTAAAACAAGTTCCTTCACTGTTACATTGATACACAGACTGCAGAATTGATTCCATAGTTATATACAGGCTATTAATAGGAGCGCATATTATTGTTATATGGACTGTTGGCTGAAGTGCAAACTCCCATCTGATCAAAAAAGTAGCTTGCACAACTACCTTATTGACAACTATTTATCTCTATGATTATGTAATCTACAGTACAAATAGTTTATTTACTGTGCTGACAGGCATTCTGTACCCACGGAATATAAATCAATCTATTGAGAAATAATTAATCCAAGTCATCTTCGGATACTTACCTATGTACTTTTATATTTTCGTTGGTGTCCATCTGGAAACATAATCGCCATTGGTTCATAACTGTGTTCCACATAACTATTTCTGGCGCATAAAGACCTTTAATTACGATTGTTATATATTTGGAAGCACAAATCTACATATGTACTGTCACCCATCTGCTTAGAGCGATCATTTGAAGATACAAATGTATATAAGCAGTAGACACATATTCGTCTATTCATTTTTTATCTAATTATTTATGTTACGCTGACCTTTTTTAAATTGTTTATTTATCTATTTACTACTATTAGCAATAAAAGAATATATTTTTTAACTTTATTTATACTTTCCTTGCCCCATATGTGGGTGTGCCTGTCAAACAATTGAAACATTTATACACTGTTTGTACAATGATCTGGCAGACAATCTGCCAGTCTAATATACCCTTAAGGGCTTTCCAGGTCCATGACCAGTACTGATAAGGAGCTCACGCTATTTTAAGTATACTCTGCTCACTATGAATGCTGATTATAGCCATCAAAATATGTCCTAAATTCTTTTAAATTAACTATATTTCAGTTATGGTAATTTTTATATGTGGTTTATTAATTTTGTCATTTTGAATCATTATTTTTTTTTCTTTGAAAAGTCACTGGTTTTATACTGAAAACTAATTCCCCCAACAAATTCTGAATACTTCACAAAATAAAATTTGAAGACATGAACATGCTCATAAATATTCAGATTGGTCAATTAGGCATATGCTATGCTGAAATAGTAAAACATTGTCATGATTTTTAAATAATAATGAGTTCTAAAGAAATGATTTATTTTTACAAGTTACCAAAAATAGCAGCAAAAATATCACATAATTTTTAGAAGAAAAAAATATGATATGGCCCCCCTCTCACACCCATAATATCTTAATAGTAGTATGAGTTAGTATTAAAAAGAGTCATCATCTAACAATTGTGTACATTTTTATGTTGCAGAGCACCGTCAACGAAATGTAAGTGTTGTGTTTTAGCTCCGGCTGCCTCTCAGCAGGGGTTAACATGCTGCGGCTGGATTCGCGGCCCACCCCCATTACAGTGAATTTGGGCCGGAGCGCGGTTCCGGCCCCACACATGTACCTGCGGCAGCGCGGATCCGGAAGGACCCTTCACCCGCCGGATCAGGGCTGCCGCTAGTGTAGAAGTAGCCTTAGGCCATTATTTCATGATTTTTGACAGCTGCTACACCACAGAGGAACCGCTCTCACCGTCCTCCACCCCACCGAGACAGGACCCCATCTGCCCCTCCAACACCACCAGCCCAGCTACCAGAGGTAGAGGGTAGGTAAAAAAAAAATTGTAATGGGTGGACCTTCTGTCTTCAAAATATGAGCTAAATGTATGTTTTATCTTTGGTAGCTCCAACCGACAGGGAGCAGTTTTCACCTGGACCATGGGAAGACCACGCTGTATGGGTGTCCAGTAAGTACTACAAAAGGCTCAGTCAGTACAGAATACATGTCACAGAATAAGTCGCTCCAGTACATTAAAGTTTAGATTTTTTTTTTTGTGGGACAACCACTGTAACTCGATCATACAAACTAAGTACATAACTGTTTCCACACCTACAGACATCCCCATTGACTTCGAAGTGGAGGCTGGATTACGGCGCCTTGGCTCCAGGCTCCACGCTGCCTCCTGGCTCATTCGTGGCCTGCAGCTGGAGCTGCAAAAGCTGCAGGACATGATGGCCCGACATCGGCAAAAGCCGGCGTAATCTTATTTTTTTGTTTGTTTATTATATTATTTATTTGTTAAAAATAACTTTTTATTTATTACTAAAATATTCTTGAAAAACCCGTGTTTTGTTAAACCTTTAACACCTTCCTGATCCTGACATAGTGTGAAGAAGACAGTTTTTTTTTTTTTTTCCCATGACCACTTTCCCATATTAATGAACACAGCGGTGTCTGCCTGCCGAAGTATTACTACATTACACACACTCCTGTTCACTGATTATAATCGACAGACAGAAAAATAAAAAAGGCTTGGCTTGTTTGGGCAACAAGCCTGTACATTCTACCTTAAAATAGGCAGTGAAAATTATATATGAGCTTTTTATGTCTGCCCCGGCCAGTAGTAGTAGGGGATGGGGTATATCAGCATAGAGTGATTGGTAAAATAAATACAACAGACTGCAGTGGTGTACAACAATGTCCGCTAATATAACTTGTACGGGAGGCAGAGGCAGTGTAAATTTTATTTTTTTTTTTTTTAAATATATACTATATATATATATATATATATATATATATATATATTGGAGGGGGAATAAAGGCTGAGGCTCAAAAACAAACTTAACAATACTAAATAGAACTATTAGTAACGTTAACTAACAACAGCTACTCTCCTACTTAGCGTAGAAAACGGAGGTGGAGGTAGACAACAGTGTTTGGTTTTGAAATAGGGTTTTGGAGACTTCGGGTTCGCACAGCCCATTACATGACACAAGACATTTGGATGTAAAATTATGGCCCGGCTGACAGCAACAGTGGGAAGACACTCAGACTATTCTGCCCTGCAAGGACTGATCTAATCACCACCAGCATCAGCAAGAGGAGTATGAAATTCGGATGTAATCCAGCCTTTATTCATTTTTATAAAGGTATTTTTTTGAACACTGCCCAGTGACAGATTTGACCTTTTGGGTGTCACCAGCCCCCAGGCGCACTAAAAACCCTCTCTGACATGACACTTGAGGCTGGGCAGGAAAGAAGCCCTAGTGCATAGTGGGACAGTTCCGGCCACTGTTGTAATCTGCCTGCCCAGAAGTCCAGGGGGTCTGAGAAGAGGCTTTGTGAGCCAGACTGCAGGTACGCCTGAACCTGCTCAATGAGGCGGGTGATCTGGGCCTGCTCACTTGGCTGTAGCTGTTGGGAGCCTGAAGAGAAAAATTCCTGCATCATACTAATTAGGCTTAACTGGCTGCTGCTGGTTGTGGCAGAAGGTGGATTACTCGGCCAGACCTCCTTCTCAGACATGCTGGCTGGGGATGGCAAAAAGCTGCGGCCAGGTTACTACATAGCTTCTCCCGCAATGATACTAATTTCTCTTCCCTTTCCTGGGGAGGAAAACAATCCCCCATGTTGGAATGATACCGTGGCTCCAGAAGCATCGCCAGACACTATTCGTCAGTATGCCTTATATTTAGCATACGCCTGTCAGTGCGTAAGCATGTGAGCATACAGCTCACCATCCTGCTCAGCGTGCCTGAGAAGCCACTTCTTTCCATCTCAGCCTCTCTCTGAGAAACTGCTGTGTCCCTGAAAGTCTCATCATCCTCATCCTCCAGCTGTGTCTCCTCCTCCTTCTCCTGGTCATCATCACCCTCATTAAAATCCTCCTCCTCTTCCCCCTCCTCTAACTGAAGATCCTCATCCTCATCTTCCTCCTGCTCCACAAGGGAACTTTGGCTGGGGCTCCCCTACAGTGGCTAGGATTTCCTTCCCCCATTGCCCCCTGCTGCATGAGCGTGAGTGTCTTTTCCAGCACAAATATTATTGAAATTATGTCGTTCACACCGCAGCTATCCCGGCTGACCAATTTGGTTGCTTCTTCTAAGGGCAAGGGCCTTAGAACAGTGCAGGCATATCGGACTAGCCTCCACTGCCGGAAATCAAAGCCGCACCTGCTCCCTATGCTGGAAGATTCTGGCTGCTGCTGGACAAAATCGTTCATTGCTCTACGCTGCTCTAAGAGTCGCTGCAACATATGAAGAGTGGAATTCCACCGGTCGCCACGTCACCTATTAAGCGGTGTGGCGGAAGACCGTTTTGATGCTGCAGTTCCACCAGAGCGTGGCGAGATACATATGAATGGCTGAAATGAGTGTAAAGCTTCCGCGACTTTGCCAGCACTGTGCGCAGGCCAGTGAATGTTTTTAGAAATCTTTGCATCACTAGATTTAGGACATGTGCCATATAGGGAGCATGCGAGAATTGACCCAGGTTCAGCACTGCCACTATATTTGTCCAATTGTCACTCACTACTTTGCCCACTTCCAGCTGCCGTGGAGTCAGCCAGCGCGCTATTTGCTGCTTCATGTAATGCAGCAAGCGCTGGCCTGTGTGGCTGCTACTGCCAAGACAAACTAAGTCTAACACTGCATGGCAGTGTTTCACCTGGCACATGTGATATGAAGGAGCGGGGGTAACTCGCTGCCCTGACACTCCAGCAGGCGGACTGCCCGTGGATGTGGAAGTGGATAGTTGTTGGGTAGTCTGCTGCAATCCTGGCTGGAAAGCACGTGGAGGTGCCAACAGCAATTGACTGGGTTGCTGGGGGGTTCCTGACTCGCTGCAACTAAATAAATTCAGCCAGTGGGCAGTAAAGGACATGTATTGCCCCTGGCCATAAGCACTGCTCCAAGTGTCCACAGTGATGTGCACCATGCTGCAGAGAGACAGCTGCAGGGAGCATCCAATATTGTCAGCCACGTAGGAGTAAAGGGCGGGGATAGCTTTGTTGGAGAAATAATGCCGACTAGGGACCTGCCAGCATGGCTGAGCGCAAGCCATTAGCTCCCTAAAAGCTGGGCAGTCAACCAGCTGGTACGGCAGAGACTGCACAGCCAGCAACTTTGTCAGGTGACCATTCAGTTTGCGCACTGTCGGATTACTTGTGGAGTAAAACTGCTTCCTGGCCACGCACTCGGCAATGGACGGCTGCCGAATGAGAGGAGGTGGAGAAATGCACGCACTGGCCGACGATGAAGTGGATGTACTAGTTACACACCGGGATGCGGGCTGAGCTATGGCCCTGGATGCGGCCTGCCTGACAATAGGGACCCTGGGAGAAGTAACTAGCTCTTAAGTATTATTGGGCTGCTCTAAATTGCCAGCATGACGCCGCTTCAAATGGTTCCACAGAGCAGTGGTCCCAACATTTGTGGCTTTCCCACGGCTCAATTTCTGTTTACACAAATTACACGTGGCCGTACTGCTATCCCCCGGCAGAGTGGTAAAATACTTCCACACACCCGACGTGCGCCCTCCACAGCTGGCCAAGCTTGTAGCCCTTGCACGCTTACACCCTGGTGCCAGCCCCACTATATTTGGGGTCTGGCTAGTTCCCAGGGAAGCACTAGCCCTGGGCCTATCTCGCCTCTGCCCTCTGTTGCTGCCACTACTAGTACCACTCTCCTCCTCTGAGCTCAAATCCTCCTCACCAGTCCGATTCGCTTCCCAGGTCCTCCGGTCTAACACATCAGATTCAACATCAGACTCCTCCACAACACATTTTTGGGAATGCAAATTAGGCTGTTCCCCACCAACTGACAATTCCGGGCAGTCCCTACTCTGACTGCCCTCTAAGAAATCCTCAGGAAGGCTGTCCTCTATAACCGCTGGATTATAAGGTGGGCTTCGGTGGATTTTTTTTTTAGAAATTGCAGAAGGGACACCACTAGGAGGGAGCACTGAAGCCCGAGAGGTGGCAGAAAATGAAGGGGTTTGCTTGAGTGGAATGGTGGAGCAGGACGAGTCTGACCCCTGGCTACATATGGATACTGTATCAGCAGATGACAGCAGATCATCCGGCTGAGACTGAGATGAGTGTGCTATCCACTCCACTACCTCATCTACTTTCTCCTCCACTACAATTTTGCGCCTCAGTGGGTTAGCCTGGTGGAACAACGGCCAAGTATTGCAAATACTACTAGTAGATGCTCCAGCTACAGGTCTTTTGGCACTGCTGCACTGTGCCACCGTCTCCTTTTTTTTAAAGCTCAAAGTCTGGCTGGAACTGGACCCCTTTTGCTTATCCATTCCAGACATTTTTCAATTCAATCTGTGGCCCTGCAGCTGGTCTTTGTATCTGTATCTCACTGTCTCTCCCTGTCTCTCCCTATCTCTCCCTGTATCTCTCTCCCTGCTTGATTAAATACTAGCCCTGAACTGGCCCTGCACTTGCCCTGCAGTATCCCTGATATCTGTAATATGGATTCCCAGAGCAATTACACCCCAATTTTCACAAAACAGGTCTCAGAGTCTCAGAACTTCACACACAGTGCTTCTGCTCGTCTCAGCAGTCGCAGCAGAAGTGATGTGTCACTGGCTTACTGAGCCTGAGCCAATCAGAGCAAGCCCTGCTCATTAGGTCAGGTGACCGCTTTCTTCCCGGGCTTTTGCGAACGATAAACGAACTAACATTAAAAGTTCGCTAATGAATTGAAATCGTACGCAACAGCGTATACAGAAACTTATACGTAGCAATAGCGTATAATTTATAGGACAAACTACGTAGCAAATGCGTACAAAGCCAAAGCGAATCGCCTAGTATTCGGATTCGCTTCGCAGCTAAAAAATCCCAAGATTCGATACGAATCAATGAATCGACGAATCGATTCGCTCATCTCTAGTCAGTGGAGTGGAGACGTGGAGACTGCATCTGACGGCCACATGAGTCCAGTGGGGGCTGAACTGGAGGAGGAGGAGGACATTGGAGCACAAGCATTTAGTGTTTTTTCTACCCAGGTGACAGAAGAGGAGGAGCAGGAGCAGCCAGAGGAGGTAGAGGGAGATGAGGCAGATGACCCAGAGACACCATGGCAGTATACAGTGGAGTTGGAGGCAGGTAGTCCCTCCGAGTCACTTGCGCAAATGGCCAAATGCATGCTCACTTGCTTACGTAGTGACAGCCGAATAGTCACCATCCGGCAGAGGGATGACTTCTGGCTCTCCACCCTCTTGGACCCTCGCTACCGGTCTAAAATGGGGGCCTTTTTTTCACCTGCTGAGAGGGAGACATCTCTATAGAGACATCCTATGTAGTCAGTTGGCTGCTGCCAATCTGCATCATTGTTCATCCTCTCGCAGGTCTGACCAGGGGGTCCCTCAGTGCTCATGTACCACTGCCACGGCTGTTGTGGGGGGGGGGGTAGGAGCAGTACCAGCTCCATAAGCAGCAACTTGAGTTTGGAGTCGCTGATGAGCAGCTTTCTTTAGCCGCTAAGTGCGGAAAGTACTCACCAGCAGCAGCAGCAAGTAGACCAGGAGCAGACCCTGAACCAGCAGGTGGTGGCCTACTTGGACAGTACCTTGCCACCCCACATTGAAGATCCGCTGGACTACTGGGCAGCCAAAATGGATTTGTGGCCATAACTGGCCGAATTTGCACTGGAGAAGCTGTCCTGCCCGGCTAGTAGTATGGTGTCAGAGCGGGTGTTCAGTGCGGTGGGGGCTATAGTTACGCCAAGGAGAACTCTACTGTCCTTCCAAAATGTGGAAAGACTCACCTTTGTCAAGATTTCCACCTACCAACACCTGATGCATCAGATTAGATCAGCCATGATGCGTCACCCAAACCTTGACAAATGAGACTGTATTCTTCAGGCTACCTGCCTCAGCCACTCTTATGATGCTGCCACCCACCTGATGCCACACATCTACCAGCTGCTCCTTCTACCACCCAGCATCTTTACCGGTGACTGGTATTGCCACCCACCTATCCACTCTCACTGACCCAAAATGTAGCAAAGCTGGAGCCTTCACTGCACCTACTCTGTCTTACATTCCCATCAGCTGGCATAACCAGCCCCGATGCTGATAGGAACATATGCTACAGTTGATCTTAACCAAAAGGATGAGAATTTTTATTATGGTCTGCTCTTCAGGGTATGTCATCATGACACTCTCTCTCTCTTTCATGCCGTCTCCTAGCTGCCGCTACGTCAAAATTAGGTAATTGTGCCACTTTGTGGCCTCCAAATTGTACTACTACTTCCACTGCTGCTGCCACTTCCAGGGTCTGTCATTCTGCCACTCTGTGTCCTACTCATGCTGCTGCCACCTGGCCACACTGTCGTCGTGCCACTCTATAGTCTGCTGATGCTGCTGCCACTGTTATCTCCAACCTGTCTGGGGGGGCTCTGCTTGTATAAGCATGTAATAGAAAAGGTTCTGTTGAAATATATGTGGAATCAGTGAATTGGTGTAAAAGGCATGCGCTTTTGGCGCTCTAGTAGGATATTGGGCCTCTACACGATTCTGGCGCTAACATTGACCTGTAAGGCTGAGTTCAGACTTGAGTTGTTTGGTGAGTTTTGGCCCCTTAACTGCCCAAATACATAAAAGTGTGCAGCGATTCTAAGTGACGCCTGTTATGTGCGTGTCACACTGGCTCACAGTATTCTTTCACTACCACAGTACCACAGAAGGCATGCTTCAGCTGAGCATGCATACTATCGGCTCCGCTTGGTGTTCGGCCGAACACCAAGTGTACTCGAGCACAGTACTGGCATTCAGTGTAATGTTGATTTGTACGCTAATGCTACGCATTGAATGCTAATGCGTACAAATTTGTATGCTAATGCGTACACATTTGGATGCTGATGTGTACGCATTGTGCACTAATGCGTACAAATTCAGTTAATTAGCATACCTTTACGAGCGAAAGGAGTAAAAGAGGAGAAGTCACGATTCTGACCTTTTCCTATTAACCAGACACCCTCCCCTCTTCCGAGTGGGGGGATTCTGGTTTAGTCCCATTGACTAACATTATGCTCAAGTGCTCGGCCAGAACACCCGAGCATACGAGCACAGAGGTGCTCGCTCAACACTACTCCCTATGCGTTTTACTGCAAGGCACAGTGTTCTACACCACTATCCAGGCTCTCTGCAGCCCGGAAGTAGCCGTTTTTTTTTTTTTTTCTTTTTTAAAATCTTTTTATTGATTTTATAAACATATAGTATGGTTGTACATAACATGCAATGACATGAGGTCGCCAATGAACATAGTTTCAAGTCACAGGTTGTAATACAGCATGATGATAACAGTTTCAGTCATGAAGCTATAGTGATAACCTAAATATCAATATACTTTGTTGCTGTATGCAACTAAAAATAGTGAAACTAAAGCCAATTAAGGAGAAAAAGGGGGGGGGGAGTCAGGTGAGAGAGGGTGGGAAGGGGGGGAACAGTAGTAACATAGTAACAGGGGGGGGTATTGTAGACCATACATTTAAATACTGACGGCACGGGGTGGTAAGACATAAGGCCTTGTATATAATAGCACCCAAGAGGCAAGAACCTAAAAGTGCAACATAAGACATGGGGTACAAGTCAATGCGATACCACACAACGCGAGGGTAAGCAAATACATCTATTGAAACTACTTTGTATGACAAGGACTGACATGTGCCTCAATTTATTTGAAGCTTCGAAATCTGGCCCAGGGTGACCAAATGTTGCTGAAGGAGACGTGGCTCTTCGAGTCCCATTTAGCCAATTCCTCCAACCTATAGACAGCGTCAACTCTGTCAATCCATTGGGCCACAGTAGGCGGTGTCTGTGCCTTCCAATATGTGGGCACTAGTATTCTAGCGGCTGCTAGAAGATGTCTAGCAAGCTGGTCTAGATGTTTATTCAGTTTGGGGGCCAAATGAAGTATACAGAGTTCTGGCGTTACAGGAAGTGAAAGTTTTAAGACTTTGTTGACACCATCCATTACGCCTTTCCAGTAAGGGATGATAGCAGGACATGTCCACCATAAGTGGAAGTATGTGTCGGGTGAAGAGCCACATCTCCAACAGGCTGGATTATAAGCCGGATTATACTGATGGAGCTTGGTGGGGGTGAGGTGCCAACGAGTCAGAATTTTATATTCATTTTCTTGGATGCAAATACATTTAGAGGCTCGTTTAGGGACAAGAAAGAGTGTTTTTTTTTTTTCTCCATTAAAGAGAATTGTTTCTCTAAGTCTTTTTCCCATGCCACTAGGAACGGAAGGACTATCTCTACAGATGGGTCAAGAAGTAACTTATTCAGTTGAGAGATTACCTTTTTAGGTGTGTGTACTTGTGCTAGAAGGGACTCAAATTTGGTGAGTGGCCTTTTCAGATCTGCTTGTTTACTCAACTTTTTAAGACTTGCGTTCAACTTATTATATATTAGCATAGGAAGGTTAGGGCAATACAGCTTGGTCTGAAAATCAGCATATTTCGCAGGCATATTGTCTCCCAGGAGGGAATCCAATGAGAGTTGGTTTGCCCGAGGGGAGATGGGAATGCTGCTATTTATTTGTGGGTCCAAATCCAGAAGCAAGTCCCTAGTTTGCATCAGAGGGGAAGGGTAAGGTATACACTTCCGTCTGACAGCCTCAAGAGACCAAATCTTCCATGTCTCGGAGGTTAAGGGATTATCTGACCTAAATACCTTTTGTTGCGTAAAGTCATGAAAGATCAAGCGTCTCAGCGGGACTTGTGAAATGTGTTCTTCTATAGAAACCCATTGCTTATGAGAGGGGTGTCTATACCAATCTATAAGCCTGCCTATATGGACTGCTTTACTGAAAGTTTCAGGGTCAGGAAGATCGATGCCACCATGTGTATGAGAGCGTTGGAGTATAGAGTATTTAATGCGCAGTTTCTTGCCCTTCCAAATAAATATGGAGAACAATCGGCGGACGTTATCAAAATATGTTCGTCGAATGTGTATCGGGAGTGCTTGCAGGAGATATGTTATTTTAGGCCATATTAGACATTTAGCAATATTTTTTTCGGCCAAACCAAGAGACATAAGGAATAGACCAGTTGGAAAGCGTAGTGGTAATTTTCTGCAATAATGGGGGAAAATTATTCTTAAATAAGTTGGACAGGTTGGGAGATATGTTGATGCCGAGGAATTTGATTTCAGGTTGAGACTAGTCAAAAGGGGATCTGGAGCTCATATCTTGGGCCAAATGTTTGGGTATGGTGATGTTCAGTATTTGGGATTTGGATATATTGACCTTAAAGTCGGACACTTATCCAAAATCTGTTCTATTATGGGTAGTGAGATGGATGGGTTGGTAGTGAGTAGTAGCAGGTCGTCAGCATAAGCTGCGGTTTTATGTTCAACTGAGCCGCATCTGACACCTTTAATTTGGGGGTTTTGTCTCAGTGTTTGTAAGAGGGTTTCCATCATTATGATAAACAGAAGAGGAGAGAGTGGGCAGCCCTGGCGTGTCCCATTCGAAATCGTAAAAGAGGGTGAAAGAGTATCATTCACCAAAACATTAGCAGTGGGATTTTTATACATAGAGAAAACTGCAGTCGTGAATTGCTCTGGGATATTAAAAGCTGCCATGGAGGCTGCCAGGAACTGCCAACTCACCCTATCAAATGCCTTCTCGGCATCGGTGCCAAGAAGGAGGAGGGGCGTGGACGAGCGCTGTGCATAAGAGATGAGGTGAATTACTCTATATATGTTATCCTTTCCCTCCCTTTTTGAGACAAAGCCCACTTGGTCTGGGTTAATTATGTCTGGGAGTGTGGTGCTCAGTCTCAAAGCAAGTATTTTTGCATAAATTTTCAAATCTACGTTGAGGAGAGAAATTGGCCTATAGTTACTGCAGAGGGACGGGTCTTTACCTTCTTTATGTATAATTGAGATTTTAGCTTCTAGGGTCTGGCTATGAAAAGGAATGCCTTGGAGGGCTTCTGAATATAATTTGGTAAGGTACGGGAGTAAGGTGTCAGTAAAAGTACTATAGTAATGGGATGAGAGGCCATCAGTGCCTGGGCTTTTATTCTTCGGTGTGTTTTTTATAGCGAATTGTATTTCTGAGGGTGTGATTTCTGCACAGAGTTTCTTCTGTTGCTCAGAGGTCAGGTGAGGTAGATTCAAGGATTTCAAGAATGTATCTATGGCTATTTGCTTCTTTTGTCTTGAGATTGGGTCGACCGTGGGGTGTAGATTGTACAGGGCACTATAAAAATCTCTGAATTCTCTGGCTATACCCTCCGTTTTGAAAAGGTCATTACCCCTTTTGCTTTTTAGTTTGGTGATATAAGATGTATACTTTCTATGTTTGATCTGCGCCAACATGAATCTAGTGGGCTTATCTCCGTGTGCATAATGTTTGTATTTTGCGTATAAATAGGACTTAACAGATTGAAGATTCAGAGTATTTTTAAGTTCAGTACGTAATTCATTGAGCTCAGCTAAGTGAGCTAGAGCCAAGGATTTTTTATGGAGCTTCTCGAGTCTGGCTATTTTCTGTTGAAGGTCTGATACGGTTTTGTCACAGAGTTTTCATGTATATGCCGCTAAGGAGATGAAATGGCCTCTTATATATGTCTTATGGGTCTCCCAAAGGGTCTGTGTATTAACTTCTCCATTATCATTCAATTGAAAATAATCAGAAAAGAGCTGCTTAATTTTAGTGACGTTTTGAGGGGGGTATAAAAGCAGATCATTGAGACGCCATTTGAACGCCTTTGAAGGCATAGAAGGGAATTTATATTGTAGAGAAACTACAGAGTGGTCAGAGAGAACCTGCGTTTCAATTGCTACTGATGTACAATTTTGACTCTGAGTCCGAGTTATAAAGAGATAATCTAGTCGTTGATATGAGTGATGTGGGGCTGAGAAGTGAGTGTAGTCTATCTCAGTTGGGTGGAGTGTCCTCCAGACATCAGAGAGTTGTAAAGAACGTAAGTGTGATTTCAGTTTGGCTAGAGCCTTGTATGATATTGAGGATTTCCCGGAAGAGGAGTCAAGTAAAGGCTCCATAACAACATTAAAGTCTCCTCCGAGAAATACAGTGCCTACAGCGAATTTCCTAAGCCTCTTCAATGTGGTGATTAACCATGAGATTTGGTTAGTGTTAGGGGCATATATGTTGGCTATTGTTACCGGCTGACTGCCGATATTGCCTTTCAGAAATATAAACCTGCCCTCCGAATCAATACATTTATCGGATAGGATAAAGGGAACATTTTTGCTGATTCCTATGCTGACTCCTTTAGAGGCGTTATTATGCGAGCCAGAGTGAAACCAGACAGCAAAGTATGACTGGTTCATTGTCGGGATATGGCCTTTCTTGAAGTGCGTTTCCTGCAAGAGGCAAATGTCTGCTTTTGACTTTCTCAAGAAACGCACCACTTGGCCTCTCTTGGCTGGTGAGTTCATACCTCTCGCGTTGTATGTGGAGATCTTAAGTTGCGCCATCATGCCACGGAAGGAGGAAGGACCAAGTGCTAAGACGTTTTGTGACCGGGCCTATTAAAGTAGTGCTTCGAGGATAAAGGAATGGAGGAGGGGGAAGGGAAAGCAAGGAAAGAGGAGGGGGGAGAACAAAAACAATTAACCAATCAATAAAGGTATTATCAACATTCATATTTGCCAGATTACAGAAAACCGGCAGAAAATAGAACAATGAGATAAGAATTGTAACATTATATAAATTGAATGCCATGTGAACGCATGGCCACAGGTGCCAACTTACGAGGCAACAACCCTGACAAGAAAGGGAACTAGCATATAGATATGGACTATCAGGGGAGTGAAGAAAAGGAGAGGAATAAAGACAAGACAAGAAAGGGAAAACTAAGAGATAAATAGGAAGAGGGAAGGGGGGAGAAGTGGGAAGAAGAGAGGATTTATAGAAGTCTAGAGAGAGCAGAGAGGATCAGGGAGGAGAGAAGGCATGAAAATGTTCAAATATCACAAATGAGAGAGAGGCAGAAGAATATGTGGACTACCGACATATTACGGAAGCTCAGACGAGTCAAGTATCCCTAGGAATGATGTTTTTCGGGGTCAGCTTCCCGGACTTCTTGTTTCTAGTGCCTCGTGCATGAGACACTTCCTCCCAGGGTGTGGGTTGAGGAATCAATGGAAGATCTGTGAGCTCTGTGACTCTATCCCAATTTTGGATTTGTAGATCCGGGAGATCTAGCGCTGAATAAACAGAAGGTAAATCTTGCAAAGTTCTGATCAGGAAACTCTTCCCTGGGTTTGTGAGCAAGAGGCCGAACAGGAATTTCCAGCTATATGGGATATTTTGTGCGGGAAGCACATCTGTTAGAGGTTTGAGCATCCGTCTCTTTTGGAGAGTCTGAGGAGAGAGGTCCTGATATATTTGAATCTCAGAAGAGTCCACTGTAACTGGACCGGAAGATCTTGCATTTTGTAGGATGGATTCTTTGACGCTATAGTTAAGGAGGTGGCAGATCACATCGCGAGGTGGCTCTGAGTCCTTAGGTTTCCTCCTCAAGGCCCTGTGTATTCTCTCAATAATAATCTCTCCTGAGTGAGAGCCCCCCAATATGTTTTGGAAGATTTGTTGGGCCATTGGTAACAGTTCCTCATTGGGTACAGATTCAGGTACCCCTCTTAACCTCAGGATATTCCTTCGCCCTCTATTCTCCTGATCTTCCAGGGCCTCAAAAGCTGAGTTTAAATACTTCTGGCAGGTAGAAAGATTGTCAGAAATTGCTTTACTAAAATTGCAGAGCTCAGCCTGAGTAGATTCCAAGTGCTCCACTCTGGTGCCTATCTGTTTAACATCCTTTTTGATGTCTTGAAGATCTCTAGAGATGGGATCCAGTGCTTTACTTAAAGCTTTTTCCAGAGTTTTCTGGAGGAAGGTGCGAGAGATTGGTGCTGGATCCTGTTGTGCCGTGGAGTCCAGATCACTGTCTGTATCTTCCCCAGTATCCATCTGGGGCATTGGTAAGAGATCCTTTGCAGGAGTCACCAGTTTTTGGGGCATAGGAGCTGTAGCCTTCCCTTTCATATACTTGTCTAAGTCGCCCTTAAGGTTTATAGGTTTTTGGGCTCTGTTAGATTCTTTGCTGTTCCCGATCTTCACCATTGTGGGTTTTGATAAGTAGATAAAGTCTGAAAGATATATACTCAGTAAATAAGGAGCATCAATGCGTGTGCTAGGTGGTTGGAACTGTGACATGCCACTCAGTACAGTTACATCTCAGAGAGGAGCTTGTCTCTTTAAATCAGTAACCAGGTGGTGATTACAAGAGAAATTAGGGGAATAAGCCCCAAATCTGCGGCAACAGAGTGCTGGCGCGGTGCCAAAGCTATGCAGCCGGTGTCGGTATCTCGGCTAGATGTCAGGCTGTATATAATACCAACTGCTGATGGGGGAGAGGGGGGGGCCCCAGATGAGCGACAGAGGCCTGAAGGGACTGTATCAGCCTGGTTGGGCTCTACTCACACGGAGGAAAAACGATGCAGGTTGCTCCTACAGCCCGGGCTTGACTGTCGGTAGGGCTGTATTGAGTCCGGTGTGCAGCAGCTGAAGATAGCGGCGACTACTACGCAGGTCGGGATGAAGGCGAGTAGGCCTAAAGGCCCATCATGGACTAGTGCATGCGGACTAAAGTCTCTTATGTGCCGTGTTCCTCCTGAGTGACACCCGGAAAACACTGCGTTTGGTAAGTGTCTATATTCTAGCTGTTATAGACCGGGGAGTGAGAGGAGAAAGGCCTCGTAGTGGAGGAAGATGGCGGGTAGCACTCACGCGGTCCAGGCCTGGAGGTGAAACCGCGTCTTCTTCTTAATAATAGTCCTGGATGGTGAACCTAGGCCTGGTCTCCAGTGTTATATATGAGATCCAGGTAGGAAAACTTACAGTTAGATAGCCGATTGCTAAGGATTTTCAGCGGTAAGCTCCGGAGCTCAGCGATGGTGCGTCTTAGCAGAACGGCGGTTGGCCACGCCCCCCGGAAGTAGCCGTTTTTTAACACGATTCGCAACGTGTTAGCAAATCTTTTGGAAAAATTCGGCAAACCACCATTTTTGAAAAATTCGCTCATCTCTAATAATAATCATGGGGTTCATTACTTATAAGATCTTTTTAACTAATTCCCATATTTTATATATCATTAATGCCATTGATGGAAATAAAAACCTCTTTGCTTTTCATCCTTCTATCTTTTTTTACCAGTCAATTGCTGCATGAGATTATCATGAGGAATCTTGGAGTTCTCATAACACTTACCTCCACTCTGGCATTCTTATATAACAGGTCAATCCATTTTCTGAATTCATAAACCCCACCCTAAAAAACCTAAAATGATCTAATATTTTTTGTAGGATCCCCACTTTACTTAGTCAAACACCCATGATGGTTTCAGCATTCCCAATGCAGAGTTTTCTAGTATTCCAGAAAAGACTATGAATATTATGTCCCTTTGTATGGTTCAACATAACCAGCGCATGCTCATTCTGTTCAGTCTTCCTTTTTTCTTTGACAAATGTTTTATACATTGCTTTTTGAACTTTGAAAATATTTTTTATACACTCTCTTTCTTTTTGGTTCTCTTATATTGTTCTACCCTAGCCTGTTTTTTTTTTAAAGTCCTCTGAAATAAGTCTTCCCTGTTTCCCAAAAAGTTATCAATGAAGCTAAACCAATGTTTGCTTCAAAATAGAGGCATAGTTTTTGTTTGTATTAGACATACCTGTGTGCACTTTGTGTCTATATTACATGTCCAGGAAAAGCACTTTTATTCTGCTGGAAAACAGCTCCCAAGCGCCCAGCTCTGCTGCTGCAAGTGCTCAAAGCAAACCAGACTGAAGAGGGGAGGGCTGCTTTAGCTGCTCATATCTTGGGATTGGTGGCAGATAGAAAACTGGTTCTGACCATCTTTGAAAGCTGACTTCCAAACTTTCAAATGATACCAAAACCACATCATTATATTCAGTATATCAGAAGATATAGCTGTTAGAAATTGAGTCGGGAGAGACAGCTGTTTTTTGTTTCACTTTTAGCTGGGCACCTGGGAGCTGTTTTCCTGCAGAATACAAGTGTTTTTCCTGGACATGTAATACAGACACAAAGTGCACACAGGTATGTTTGGGATGTGTCTGCAATCTTCTGTGGGGCACTGCTGTTAGTTATATAGGTGAAAAACAGGTGAAAGACTCCCTTTGACTAGGAGCAGTATACTGTCTTATCGACAATATGTCAGACGCAGCAGGATAGTGAGCTGCAATATGTGAATGAGTTACATAGACTTCACAATGACAAAATTCAAGAAAATGAACAAAAAAAACTCAACCAAATGTGCCCATAGCCTTTAAAAGTATACAATCTTCTAATAATAAATTCCCTTTAAATATGTTTTTTACACTTTATTGATTTTTTTAAGTCCCTGCTCCTGTAGTTTAGCAGGAGGGTTCTCATCTATCAGATACAGCCAAAACCCTGAGGCGAAGATATAAGTAGTTTATTTGGCTCCTGTCATTATTTGGAAAGTCATGTCTACATAGTGCTTTACAGTGTGATCTTCTTTAGTTAATCCCTAGAAGACCCTGTAATTTTCCATTTTTGTGTTTTCATTTTTTTCCCTCCGTCCTCCTAGAGCCATTATTTTCTAATTTTTTCATTCACATAGCTATGAGGGTTTGCTTTTTGTGAGTCACGTTCTACTTTCTTATATTGCATATGATGTAGTGAGGAGCTGGAACAAAATTCTAAATGAGGTAGAATTGGAAAAAAATGCAATTTCACCATAGTTTTATAAGTTTTTTTTTAATGACAGTCTCTATGAAGTGAAACTGACCTACTACCTTCATTCTCCAGCTCACTATCATTATAAAAATAACACATTTGCATAGTTTCTCTTGTATTTTAATACTGAAAAAACTTGTTATTGCCATATTCTAAATCCTATAACATTTTATATTTATTTCTAAGGAGCTTTATGAGGGCTTTTTTTTCAAGGATGATCTGTACATTTCATTTATAAAATTTTGGAGTTTATGTGACTTTTTGATCACTTTTTAAAATTTTTTTGGGGGGGTTTGAAGTGACAAAAATTGTGAATTGGCCATTTTTTTTCTATTATGCTTTTTCTCTTGTGGGATAAATATTTTCTATTTGTATAGTAGAGGTATTTTTGGAAACCTATGATGATTTTTTTAATTATTTATTTGTATTTTCATTTTAGGGAAAGAGGGCTGATTTAAATGTCTATATCTTTTATTTTTTATATTTTTAAAAACATGTTTAACCTTTTTTAACTTTTTTAAGTCAACTACATGACTATAACCAGATATCGTTAGATTGCCCATTGTATTACAGAACACACCTTTCAATATATTCCAATACAGTGCTGCCACTTGCAATTTCCCAATTCTCAGCCATAGCAGGCTATTCCGGGTGTGGGAGTACATGGTCATATTTAATTACATCATCTGAGGGGTTAAATGTCTGCAATCGGCCTCATGGCAGATATTGGCCCGGGTCTCTGCTGTTTGAAACAGAAACATAGTGGCTATGATACTCACTGTACTTGCAAGTGGGTGGCATTTTTAAAGTGATGACTTTCGTCACTCATGTACAGCAGAGGTCGTCAAGTGGTTAAATAAAAGGTGCGGCCTAATTGGGCCTGGAGTGCTCAACCATAGCTGGCCATGGCCCGAATGGCTCACGACCATGCTGTATGGTTGTAACCTTAGTTGACTCTTCCTGTGAAAATCCTTATGATAAAGGATTATTTTACCATGTAATTGAGGCCTCCAAAAAAATAAAATCCTTCTTTGATGAACTCTTGGGGGATATATTAAGGAACAAAACATAAATGTTTAAAAAATAATATTAATGTAATAAAAAATAGAAATACCCCCCTAAAAAGGATATTCTGTATAAAATATATTTTCTTATACAAACATTACAAATGGCATTTATTAGAATTCTACACAGCCAGGCTTGAAGAATCAATTGAAAAGATTATTAAGTGTGATATATCAACATTATAAAATGTCAACATTCCTCAATATAAATTGATATGCACCCCCAAATACAGCTAAATAAATAAATAAAGCAATCTATACTGCATAACACACAACAGCATACAGTATAAATCATTTTAATAGCTATACCACTAACAAACATAGGTACTATACTGCCCCATAAGCAGTTACAATAGTCCTATATCAGTGAATAGTCCTATGTGCTCACCACTGCTGCATTCCTATGAACACTGAGTATCCCAGAGTTTGGACCTCAAGTGATCATATACTTCTTTTCTGTAATGTGATTAGGGCATAAGTACTTTTAGGGGAAAACCACTTGGAAATCAATTCAGACCTGTCAATAAATAGTTAAATTGGGAACACCAGACCAATTTATTGCTTTATGAATGTATATCAAGCAATTTTGAAGTTAAATAAAATTGAAAATTGGATGGCGACCCATTCATTTCAATGGATCCACGAAAAATGCGGACAACACACTGTGTGCTGTCTGTATCCATATGTCTGCATTTCTGTTTGCCCAAAAGATAGAATATATCCTATTATTCACCATTTTTCAGACAGGAATAGGCATTTTAGCAATGGAGCCTACAGAAACTCCAGGATCTATAAAGCCTGTAGGCGGATTTTGGGGATCCGCAAAGTGTGGACCGCAAAATACATATCGTCTGATCGTTTGAGACCTAGCTTATTTAGTTCTACAAAGCTACAAAAGTGCCTTCATTTAAGACTTTTTACACTTTTCTGTCTTTTTCCCCTCTGGAGTGATGATATTTTGTAAGAAATTAAGATTCATCCAACTAGATGGAAATTTATATGTAGCAATTCAGAGCAAAGTCATTTTAGCCTTTCAAGCTTTGCTAAGAACAGTACTCATTTAGGTTCATTAAAGGGAAGACAAAGACATTGTTTTTACTTTTATTTTATTTCAAGTTTGTTGCATTGTTAAATATTTCAAAGATTTTTCAAGCTCTCTACTCTGCTTTGAATTTGTAATATTTGAAATTGGTGTAGGTGAAACTATGCTAGTTCTTAAGTTCTTTGAAATAGAACAAACTGTAGTTAAGTTAGAAAGTCCAGAATATGCTCTAAAGGGAAAGGCCATGATACACGATAAAAAGAAATCAAGAAAAAAGGCTTTCAAGTTTTTTTTTCAAAAACATGTATATTATGTTTAAAAGCATTTTATTAGACAGACCCCTAAGTTTTCTTAGACTTCTGAAACTATTTCAGTTCCACTGAAATATGTGAATTCTGAAGATATTGTACAATAGGATTCAGGATTCTAAGTGAAAAAGTGTCATCTATTATTGCATGGTTTCACTGTTCAATTATTCTGTCTTAACCATTAGGATACCAGAGTTTCTTTCCCCCTATCTTCCTTGAGCCATAACCTTTTTATTTTTCCATTCACATAGCTGTATGAGGGCTTACTTTTTGTGGGACAAGTTGTACTTCCTAATGCCACCATTTAATATGGCATACAATGTAGTGGTATAAAGGATGATGAAGATCAGATCACTTGGAGTGGCGCTGTGTAAGGAGTTCTCGTCACCAGAATATTGATGGAGAAGTAGATGTTTATTGGAATGATGTCTACGCGTTTCGGAGGATCAGTGCCTCCTTCTTCAGGACAATAATTCTACCTTTTACGGGTTTTATTCCCACATCATTCCTTTGAGGCAAAACTGACCTGTGCCCTTCATTCAATGGGTCTGTACAATTACAATAATACCACAAATGTATAAAAACAAAGGTTTTTACTGCTCAACAAATTGTATGATCACAGTCCATTCTGATTCCTGGGACAAAAGGACATGGAACACAACCCAGTGTTGATCGGATCCCCAAATTGTGTCAATGAAAGGTTCCAACTCCCACATTTTATCCCTGTCTACAGAGGGTGCAGCTGTGAGGGGTCTCCGTCCCAACCTTGGCCAAGCCTTCTCGGAAGGCCTTCATTATGGATATGCTCCACCTCTACCCCTCAGCTGGGTATATTAAGAAAGTATGGCTTCCTCTACACACTAATGGATATTCGGGCCCTGACATGTTTTAATAATACATACCTCATTAGGTTGATCGTTCTGATACCACATATGACTGGTGTAGGGGTCCCAGAAGGTGAGTTACTCTTTATGTGGGAATCCTGGCTGTAGGTTGTTCCAGAGATGAGTTATCGCTTATGAGATATTTTCTTCATCATTTGGTACTCTATTTGAAAGCTTTTGGGTGCCTGCTGTGCACTATGTTTGATGTGTCATGCATTACCATGTGGCTCTAGTGTTCCATACAGGAAACCTCATTACCACTACCTTTGTTAGCAGAAGGATGCTAATTTGAATCAAATTTGATTGTGCATTAGTTTCTACTGATCCAGACAGAATGGCATCATACTGAAACCCATGAAAACATATAGAGTCACACGACAGATATAAAACATACACAGATAATAGATGCTATGAAAAAGGTGTTAGTGCTCTACTGATTCCACTGGTGCTGTGTACCTCAAATGAAGTAGCAGTGTGAAAGCTTGAATGATGCTCTATTCAAACTCATTCTACAGTCATGGCCAAAAGTTTTGAGAATGATACAAATATTAATTTTTACAAAGTCTACTGCTTCAGTTTTTATAATGGCAATTTGAATATACTCCAGAATGTTATAAAGAGTGATCAGCTTAACAGCAATTACTTGCAAAGTCAATATTTGCCTAGAAAATGAACTTTATCCCCCAAAACACATTTCAACATCATTGTAGCCCTGCCTTAAAAGGATCAGCTAACATCGTTTCAGTGATTGCTTCATTAACACAGGTGTGGGTGTTGATGAGGACAGGGCTGGAGATCAATCTGTCATGATTAAGTAAGAATGACACCACTGGACACTTTAAAAGGAGGCGGGTGCTTGGCATCATTGTTTCTCTTCTGTTAACCATGGTTATCTCTAAAGAAACACGTGCAGTCATCATTGCACTGCACAAAAATGGCCTAAGAGGGAAGAGTATTGCAGCTAGAAAGATTGCACCTCAGTCAACAATCGCATCATCAAGAACTTCAAGGAGAGAGGTTCCATTGTTGCCAAAAAGGCTCCAGGGCGCCCAAGAAAGACCAGCAAGCGCCAGGACCGTCTCTTAAAAGTGTTTCAGCTGCGGGATCGGGTTACCAGCAGTGCAGAGCTTGCTCAGGAATGGCAGCAGGCAGGTGTGAGTGCATCTGCATGCACTGTGAGGCGGAGACTCTTGGAGCAAGGCCTGGTCTCAAGGAGGGCAGCAAAGAAGCCACTTCTCTCCACTAAAAACATCAGGGACCTACTGATATTCTGCAAAAGGTACAGGGAGTGGACTGCTGAGGACTGGGGTAAAGTTATTTTCTCTGATGAATCCCCTTTTCGATTGTTTGGGACATCTGGAAAACAGCTTATTCGGAGAAGATGAGGTGAGCTCTACCACCAGTCTTGTCTCATGCCAACTGTAAAGCATCCTGAAACCATTCATGTGTGGGGTTGCTTCTCAGCCAAGGGAATCGGCTCTCTCACAGTCTTGCCTAAAAACACAGCCATGAATAAAGAATGGTACCAGAATGTCCTCCGAGAGCAACTTCTCCCAACCGTCCAAGAGCAGTTTGGTGATCAACAATGCCTTTTCCAGCATGATGGAGCACCTTGCTATAAAGCAAAGGTGATAACTGAATGGCTCAGGGAACAAAACAAGAGATTTTGGGTCCATGGCCTGGAAACTCCCCAGATCTTAATCCTTAACTTGTGGTCAATCATCAAGAGACGGGTGGACAAACAAAAACCTACAAATTCTGACAAAATGCAAGCATTGATTGTGCAAGAATGGACTGCTATCAGTCAGGATTTGGTCCAGAAGTTGATTGAGAGCATGCCAGGGAGAATTGCAGAGGTCCTGAAGAAGAAGGGTCAACACTGCAAATATTGACTTGCTGCATTAACTCATTCTAACTGTCAATATAAGCTTTTGTTACTCATAATATGATTGCAATTATATTTCTGTATGTGATAAAAACATCTGACAAACACACATAAAAACCAGAGGGCAGCAGATCATGTGAAAATATAATATGTGTGTCATTCTCAAAACTTTTGGCCATGACTGTAGATATGGTCTTGTAATTGGTGAGTGTCCCAAGCTTCATGCTAGAACAAAGAAAGGAATGGATTCACAGATTTTTAAATTTAGGTAACCACTACATACAGTATGTAAAAATCATGTTTACCATGTCAAATATGTCTATAGTCTTAAAGTATAATGTACTATATTTATTAGGCTGTTTTAAAAACTAAGCAAAGGATCAAATGCTAGAGGCAGAATCACGCAGGGTAAAGGCATTTTCTGGAGTTCCAGAGATAAACCGGGCTCTTCTTAGGGCTGCCAGGTAGAGGCTTCCGTCCAGCAGTGAGCCCGGTGACATCACTGGCACTGATGGGCGGGCTTTAGCCCTGCCCTAGCTTGTAAAAAGGCTAGGACAGCGCTAAAGTCGGCCCATCAGAGCCAGTGACATCACTGAACACACTGCTGAGCGGTAGCCTCCACCCGACAGTGTGAATTATTGTGAATAAAAGAGCCCTTGCCCTGCACGATTCTGCGCAGGGCAAGGGAAAGCATTGGAGCATGAAATACTCCTATGCTAACATCAGACGGGCTGCCTGGGTGAAATTATGGGTATGTCCAGGTTCAGATCTGAACCCCTTTAATATTTAATTTGGGTCCTATTTGGCAAAATGCACCATTTGATTTGATTCTGGTTCAAACAAATTCTGCCTTAACTGAAAATGCTTTGATTGACTGGAAAAGTATTTCTCTTTTTTCTTGAATTAAATAAGAATTTGGGTCTAGTAGAATTTAAAAAAAAATTAAAACAAAATTAGAATTTTAAAATGTAAGATTTGAGTAGCTGGTCTATATTACAACTCTAAAAAAATAATAATGTTCTTTTGTATAGTGCACTATTGATTCAACAACTTAATTCTGTAAAGGGAAGGGGTTAAAGACAACAACTATTAATTCAAATTATCCGTTGTAGTTAAAAGCAAGGACATTTTAGTAAACTGAATCAAACCAGTAAAGCAAATCTAAATTAGTTTAATTGTCTGTGATAAATCCCACTTCTATTTTCACATAGGTTTAAATGCAAATCTCTCCATTGACTTAAAATAGGTAATGACTGTGACACTAAGGGGCACATTTATTAGGACTAAAGTTTTAGACATCAGTCTTATTAAGCCTATAGCTGGCGGTGGATCACCTAAGTTTTATATAAAGGCTCAGAACATCCAGTGCTGATTCTAAATGTAAGACAGCTTCTTATCTCCACCTACCTTCTCCACCCATGCCATGCCCACTTTTTCAGACCTGGCATGAGCGGGGAAGAAGTCAAAGATTCTGCTTTGCCATGGTGTGCAACAGAATCTGTACCAGATATATTTGAAAAATGACAAATGTTATGAGTAGTTAGTGTAGACCCACTGCACCAACCAACCAGTTTGACTTTGGGTTAGTCGTGAGGGTGTTATGTTGGTGGTACACTGAATTTCACTCTTTAATCACTATACAGAGATCTGGCCTTCCTTGCAGGTCAGTTACCAGGCCACTACCTTTGGACTAGTCCTGTCGTAGATGACTGCTGACCCATTGGGACACCGACGCAAAGCACTAGGGATAAGGCTATTCACACATTCAGAAAACAAGCAGGTCAGGGTAGGGACAGCATGTCCAAATCTGAGAGAGTTAGAATCCAGGAAAAAGGCAGCATTTGGTATATAGGCAGACAAATGGATTATAACTCTTTACAGACTCTAGCAATCTAAAAAACTTTGTAGGATCTACAGAGGTCAGTTACTCAAACAAGGAAATGAGAAACCAGCAGAGCTTATATGACATGAAATACATACTGAGGTGAAATATAACAGAAAATGGCCCTAATTCACATACAGGAAGCCCAGGCTTATGGGACAGAGACAGCCATGATCTGTCATTGTAGGGGAGTTTTTAAAAAATAGCAAGAAAAAGGGAAGATATAACAGAAGGGAGAGGGGTCTCCACAGTCTGCCAAATGTACTATTTAGATGTAACAATCGTCTTCTTGATTCTTAACAAAACACTTTTATTTGACTTTTTCAGTGGCTATATATACATATAAACATATACATACATATTATTGGTCAGTATAAAGCTATACTTTTGTAATGCTATTAAAGGCATTTTCCTTTCCCATGAATTACATTTGTCATCTATACACAAGATGGATAATAACCTACCAAAGAGATGCTGCCAATCACTAGGCCCTATTAATCCTCACTTTTAGTAATCAGCGGGGGTTCTAGTGGTGGGGGGATACTAACAATCATGTATTTATCACCTATCCTATTGTTTGTGGAGAAACCCCTTCACGCTATTTGACGTATATACTCGTCATGGAGCACTGCTATTTACACGTCATGGGATTAAACTGTCACCATGTCTGCTGACATGTCCGCGATCCCCCCCCTCCCTTTCCCCATTTACAGAATGGCCGAGCGGTTCAAGCAGAGTGTCAGCATACAGCTGACACTCTGCTTGAAACTGCCGACATTGGTGCTTGCACCGATGTCAGCCTTTTAACCTCTTCCATGTTGCGTTCCATAGGGACCGCTGTATGGAAGGGGATAACAGGGAGGGAGCACCCTCTCCCATTGGGCACTGCACTGCTGTGGCAGCATCCCGATGCTTTGATCAAAAGAGAGGGAGGGAGCTCCCTCCCATCGAGCTGCTGCTCTGCTGTGTCAGTGTCCCGATGGTTACCATGGCATCCGGCCAGGCCAGGCATCCGGCCAGGCGTCTGGCCAAGCGTCCGGCTTGCCATGGTATATCTACGCCTGTTCAGGCTCCTGCTAAAGGCAGGAGCCTGATCAGGCTTACTATGAATGAAAATACACTGCAGTACACTATACAGTGTACTGCAGTGTATTCTAGAGCCATAAGACCCACTGGATCTTCAAGAACCAAGTGGGTCTGTGTCAAAAAAGTTTTTTAAAAAAAGTTTAAAAAAATAAAAAAAAGTTTAAAAAAAATCTAACATTTTCCCATATACACACATTAGTAATTGGGTAAAAATGAAGAAAATAAAATACACTAAACATATTAGGTATCGCCGTGTCCGTAACAACCAGCTCTATAAATATATCACATGACATAACCCCTCAAGTGAACACAGTAAAATAAATAAAATAAAAACGGTGTAAAAAAAGCCATTTTTTCACTTTACATCACAAAAAGTGTAATACAAAGCGATCAAAAAGAAGGTATGCCAACCAAAATAGTACCAATCTAACCGTCACCTCATCCCGCAAAAAATGAGCCCCATACATGAGACAATCGCCAAAAAAAATAACTACAGCTCTAAGACTATGGAGACACTAAAACATTATTTTTTTTTTGTTTCAAAAATGATATTATTGTGTAAAACTTGAATAAATAAAAAAAGTATACATGTTAGGTATCACCGCATCCGTAACAACCTGCTCTACAAAAATCTCACATGACCTAATCCCACACAGTAAAAAAAATAAAAATAAAAAAAGGGTGTAAAAAAGCAATTTTTTGTCACCTTACATTACAAAAAGTGTAATACCAAGCGATCAAAAAGGCGTATGCAAACCAAAATAGTACCAATCTAACTGTCACTTCATCCCGCAAAAAATGAGCCCATACCTAAGACAATTGCCCAAAAAATAAAAAAACTACAGCTCTCAGACTATGGAGACACTAAAACACAATTTTTTGGTTTCAAAAATGATATTATTGTGTACAACTTGAATAAATAAATAAAAAGTATACATGTTAGGTATCGCCGCGTCCGTAACAACCTGCTGTACAAAAATATCACATGAGCTAACCCTAAGGTGAACGCAGTAAAAATGAATAAATAAAAACTCTGCCAAAATTACAAATTTTTGGGTCACCTTGCCCCAAAAAGTGTAATAATGAATGATCAAAAATCATATGTATCCAAAAATGGTACCAATAAAAATTTCAACTCTTCCTGCAAAAAATGAGCCCCTGCACAAGACGATCGGCAGAAAAATAAAAAAGATATAGCGTTTTTTATGTAAAATTGAAACAAACAAACAAAGAAAGTAGACATATTTGATATCATTGCATCCGTAACAACCTGTTTTATAAAAATAGTACATGATCTAACCAGTCAGATGAACACTGTAAAAAACAAAAAATAAACACTGTGCCAGGACAGCCATTTTTGGTTACCTTGCCTAACAAAAAATGTAATATAAAGCGATCAAAAATCATATGTAAACTAAAATAGTATCAAAATAGTTTCCAAAATACAGGCACATTTTGGTTGTTTCTACTGTAGGGGTGCATCAGGGGGGCTTCAAATGGGACATGGTGTCTAAAAACCAGTCTAGCAAAATTTGCCTTCCAAAAACCATCAGGTGCACCTTTTCTTCTATGTGCCCATACAGTAGTTTACGACCACATAGGGGGTGTTTCTGTAAATCACAGAATCAGGGTATTAGTTTTTGAGTTTTGTTTTGCTATTAACCCTTGATCTATTACAGGAAAAATGGATTAAAATGGAAAATCTGCCAAAAAATTGAAATTTAGAAATGTCATCTCCATTTTCCTTTAATTCTTGTGGAATACATAAAGGGTTAACAAAGTTTGTAAAATCAGTTTTGAAAACCTTGAGGGCTGTAGTTTCTAAAATGGGGTTATTTATGTTGGTTTCTATTATGTAAGCGCCACAAAGTGACTTCAGAACTGAACTGGTCCTTAAAAAATGGTTTTGGAAAATTTCTTAAAAATTTGAAGAATTGCTTCTAAAATTCTAAACCTTCTAACGTCCCCAAAAATAAAATTATATCTATAAAATGATGCCAACAAAAAGTAGACATATGGGAAATGTAAAATAATTAATTTGTCAGGAATCACTATCTGCCATAAAAGCAGAGAAATTCAAATGATGATGGTGATTTATATTGACTCAAATTTACCACTGTCATGAAGTACAATGAGTCATGAGAAAACAATCTCAGAATGGTTTGGATAAGTAAAAGTGTTTCAAAGTTATTACCACATAAAGTGACACATGTCAGATTTGCAAAAAAATGGCCTGGTCCTTAAGGTGAAAAATGGCTATGTCATGAAGGGGTTAAAAGTAACACTTTACCGAGGGGGCGGAGCCTGACTGTGCAGCAAGACGGACGTGTGTGTGTGAGCTCCTCACAGCATCTCTTGTACAAGTAGTTTATTTTGCGAATACCATACCACAGGATGGTCAAAATTGGCAGAGACAGAGCCAGAGACAGAGGTGAGCAGCAAAAACCTGACAGACATCCCCTAGACATGGAGAAATATTTCCACAAGAAAGGGCCTGCTCCGGCTCAGGGATACAGCAAGATGGCGCCGGAAGAACACGCGGCAGGAGAGGAGACGGAGGGTCAGGAGGATGTGCCCGAGCCTGGCTTAGCCGCTGATTCTGTTCATCAATCTCCGGTTTCGAGACAGTTTCTACAGCAAGCTCTCTCCCACGCACTTTCTCAGGCTCTAACGCCAGGCATGCAGGAGCTTGCAGAGATTAAAAGTGACATAAAGCACATAGGAGGCAGAGTAGAAACGCTGGAGAATAATCAAGAAGCCATTCTCTCATACAACTGTGCCCTAGGGGAGAATTGTACCTCGCAGATGGAGAATATAAATGCCGCATTGGCCTTAATTGAAGACCAGGAAAACGGCAGCCGGCGCAAGAACATACGCTTTAGAGGAATCCCGGAGTCGGTGACTCATGAAGATCTTCCCGCTACTGCTGGCGCCATTTTCTCTGGCCTACTAGGTGAAGATAGAGCCTCAGCTGTAGTAGTGGAGCGCATTCACAGGGCGCTCAAACCCAAGGCCAAGGAGGATCAACCTCCGAGGGACGTGGTATGCGGGCTGCTAAGCTATGTGGACACAGCGGCGATTCTGAAGGCAGCCAGGGAGAAAGAAGAGATAACGCTTGGTGATTCAAAAATTTTGCTGTTTCAGGACTTGGCACCTTCCACCTTATATAAGAGAAGAGCCCTGCGCCCGCTTACAGATCTTCTTAAATCTCGCCAAATTGCCTTCAAATGGCTCTTCCCATTTGGCCATACCTCCTTCATAAATGGTAAGCGATGCACAGTAAGAGTGCCTACGGATCTCTCTTCGGTGTGGGCCCTACTAGATATTCCACCATTGGACATCACATCATGGCTGCCGCTTTCGGGGCTAGTAGCACTGCTGCCGGAGCTTCCAGTTACAGGCGGATGGATGAAGGTGGGCCAGGGGAAGAAGATGACTTCCAAGTCGCAAGCTGCAGGACTACGTAGAGAAAAGCGATGAGCTGGAAGAATCTAACTAACTTTCTTCCCTTCAGCTCTATACACTTACCCCCAGGCTGAAGGAAAATGGCTTCCATTGTGGTCGCATGATAGGTACCCAACAGTGATGGGATCTATGAGTTACGTTTTCAAAAGGTCTACACCAGATCTCCACCTCTACAACAGTGATGTATTGCTGAATACAGCTTTCTTTATCTTTTTATCTTTTTGTCTTTTTGCTACTTGATTTTATTCTACTCCCTCAAAGTACCCCCCTTCCTCCCCCCTTTTTTCTCTCTCCTTCTTCCTTCCCCCCTCCCCCCTTTAACCCCTCCCCTTTGTTACCCCCCTCCTAATATTTTTCTTCTCTTCTTTTCTCTACTTTCTTGGCCTTTAACCCTTCGTATTCCTTTTTGGTTTTCAGCATCTTTAAATTTTTGCTTTAGGGTTATTGACACAGGTGGAGGCATACATAGACTGGTGGATGGAAGCTGGCTGGATATTTGCCACTTTATGGACAGCTATTGGGTATCTATTCCTGTTCATGTTCTTTTGGTTCTTTAAGTTCTGTCATACAGTTACTATATGGTACACATGTTGCACATTAGCTGATATAGCTTTATATGTACGGGAGATGCTGACACGTGTCAGGTGGTTTAACATCTTATTATTTCTCCCCCCCCCCCATGGTGAGGAGCCGTGTTCCTCATTTTGATCTTCTAGTGGGAGGGCTGGCACTTGTGCTAGCTTTTCCTCTATTATATCTACTTATCTCATTTCGATATAGTGGATCTGTTTTTTGTGCTCTATGTCTGAGCCTGTACATGTTTGAGTTTATTGGTAATTTTTACTCCCCTTGTCCCTCCTTCTCCCCTCTCTCAGGTGGCAGTCTCTATAATACCTTCACAACTATCCCTTTCTCTCAAATTAGCTATGGCTAATATTAAATGTACTACCTATAATGTTAATGGCTTAAACACACCTCAAAAGAGGTCTCAGGTTACTAGATTGCTAAAAAAAATGAAGGTGGATGTCTGTTTCTTTCAGGAAGCACACCTCAAGACGGGGTGTGTGCCTTTAATGCCTCAAACATATTTCAAACTCTGGTTTCATAGCTCCTATATAAAAGCATTGCGTGGTGTGGCAATTGCGGTTGCTGGGCATGTACCTTTTAGACATATAATTACTCATAGTGACCCTGAAGGTCGATTTGTCTTCGTAAAGGGCAAAATAGGCAGTGAGTTAGTCACTTTGGCTAGCTTATATGCTCCTAACAGGGGTCAACAAAAATGGCTCAAATCTACCCTGAAGAAACTTGATCATTTTGCAGAAGGGATGCGTCTAGTAGGTGGAGACATTAATGTGGCACTCTCTTCGCATCTAGACACCTCCGGAGGTGCTTCTGAGCATTCGCAAACCTCTTTGGGACAAATTAATAAATTATTGTCTGATAATGGCTTGGTGGATGCCTGGCGGCTGCTGAACGGTACGCGATTGTACCTTTTTCTCTGCCCCACATAATTCTTTCCAAAGGTTAGATTATGTTTTCATCTCTGGTCGTCATATTGACGTATTGAGAGGAGCCTCTATTGACACTACTACAGTGTCTGATCACGCTCCCGTCTCGGTCTCAGTGTCTCTGTCTAATCTTGCTCAAAAGCACTGGATCTGGCACCTTAACGAAACGCTATTAGATAGGGAATCTGATCTCAACGCTATATGTACTAAGGATCAATTGTATTTTCAAGATAATGTATCCTCAGATGTGTCTCCAACAATATGGTGGGAAGCTCATAAAGCTGTAATACGCTTATATCACAGCCATTAAAAGAAATCAGGGGTCCTTAGCAGTAGCCACAAAGGATATTGCTGATGTTTTTTGCGACTTCTACAGAGACTTGTATAATTTAGATACCTCAACATGTTCTCAAGGAGCCACCCGCACAACAGCTATTGACAACTTTTTACAAAAGCTGAAACTCCCTGGTCTCTCAGCGGAAGATGCAGAATCACTTTTGCAGCCAATCACTGAGGATGAGGTGAAGCTGATTCTTAAGTCTATGCCCTTAGGTAAAAGCCCTGGACCAGACAGCCTGCCAGTGGGCTATTATAGGAAACTCATGCATGTATTACTTCCTTGGTTTACAAAGTGGTGCAGGGCGCTTTTTTCGGGGTCCACACTGCCTAAACAATCTCTAGAGGCTATAATTACTATCCTGCCAAAAGAAGGTAAAGACCCACAGCAATGTGAGAGTTATCGACCCATATCGCTGCTAAATGTAGATGTCAAGGTCTGGGCGAAACTGTTAGCGAAAAGACTCAGCCCCTTTCTCTCACATCTTATTCACCCAGACCAAGCTGGTTTTATACCAGGTAGAGAGGGGAACCATAACTCCTGTAGACTTATCACATCTCTTCAGTTGGCCAGCAGATCCAAACAGCCTTTAGTACTTTTAAGTGTGGACGCCGAAAAGGCCTTCGACAGGGTCGACAGGTTATTTTTGCAGAAAACACTAGTAAAATTTGGTATACCTGAAATGTTTGTAAAAGCAATTATGTCTCTATATAGTGCTCCTAGTGCTAAAGTACGAATTAATGGCACCTTGTCACCCTCTTTTATGATAGGCAATGGCACAAGGCAAGGGTGTCCCCTTTCGCCGACCCTTTTCATATTTGTCATGGAAACTCTTCTTCAGGCGATTAGAGAGCACCCAAACATCAAAGGGGTCGCTGTATCAAAAGATGGGCCAAACTATGTTAATGTAGCTTTTGCAGATGATCTCCTGATCATGGTGACAAATCCTGTAGAGGCTTTTCCTCACTTAATGGACTTATTCCATTGCTATGGTCAGCTTTCTAACTTTAAGGCTAACCACTCAAAAACTGAGGCTATGAATATATCCGCTCCTCATGCAATGATCAGGGATTTACAGGCATCCACACCTTTCTCATGGCAGACGTCCCATATAACATATCTGGGAGTCAAGATTTCAGCCAAATTAGATCAACTGTACTCGTTGAATTATATTCCCCTTCTGAATGCTATCCAATCTCAATTAGCATCTCTTAAGATCCCATATGTTTCATGGATGGGGACGGGAGGAAAAATCTTTTAAAAACCTTTATTATGCCCAAATTCCTTTATACCCTGCAAATGCTGCCAATCTTTCTGCCTGTCTCCTACTTCATGAAGGTTAAAAAATTGTTAACCACATTCCTATGGGATGGAAAGAGGTCCAGAATATCCTATGAGAGATTGATACTGAGAAAAGAGCAGGGGGATTTGGCTTCCCTGACTTTGATAACTATTATGAAGCAATCCATTTAAAGAGGTGGCTTCAAGTTCAAGTTCCTAATTATAAGATACATGGAACAGAGGGGGAAACGAAACTTATCTCAGCAGACCTCAAAGCTGGTCTATGGGGTGTTAACCCACATATTTATCCCTCTATGGTGGAGAATCCTCTCCTTAAAGGAACCCTATCGGTCATCAAACAATTAAATAAACGGCATGTCCTTATTAATAAATGGCCCCTCCGGATGCCGGCTGAATTGATTCCCTACCTGGTGAGGGACAGAGTAGTTGAGGTATCCCGTGTGTGGGGCAGACTTAAAGATAGGACCTTGGAGGACTTCTTGCGGGATATGCCAACTCCTGAAAACTTTCAGGGAAGTTCTCTTTCCTCTTTGGCCAGGGGTAACTTCTTGGAACTATCGGAATTGAACACTGCCTGTAAAACACTAGGCAAGAATAGGCAAAACAATCAGTCTAAGACGTGGTTTGAGAAATTAGCTTTTAATGACAAGATTCCCTCTGGAGCTATATCAATCCTCTATAACTCGTTGCTAACCCCAAATAATACAAAGCTACCTCAATATTTATTAATCTGGGCAGATTAACTGAATATTACTGAAATAAGGATACATAGAATTCATACTAACTCCCATGGGTTCTCTAGGTGTGTGAGGGTGCAGGAGCATTCCTATAAGGTGATGACGCAGTGGTACAAGACTCCAAAGCTGCAGTTTATGAGAGGATTGCAGGCAGACAGCACTTGCTGGAGATGCGGGGAGGCAGAAGGCTCTTTAAGTCACATATTCTGGTATTGTAACAGAATAAAACCTTACTAGTCTGCAGTTATAGACTCTGTGAATAGAGTTGTGGCCAAACCGATTGATTTAACCCCAGAGGCAGCTCTCCTTTGGCTTGACTCGGGATTTTGGAGTCCATCTAAGAGAGATTTGGCTACACACCTGATCCAAGCTGCAAGATTATTGATCTCCCTGAAATGGTTAAGTAAGGATCCCCTACA
>ONZH01024314.1:0-30419 GCA_900303285.1 Rhinella marina
CCAGCCAGCCAAGTGACAAAAAAAAAAAAAAAATGTCTTCTAGCCCTTAGAAGGGCTGTTGGGTTCTTTGTGGGTGATCCCTGCCTAACAGAGAACTAAATGCAGGTCCTAACACTGTCTCTGAAGCGCAGCAGCTCTATCCCTAACGACATCCAGATGGCATCTGAGCCGAGCACCGCGGCCAGTCGGTAGTATATTCCAGGGTCACCTGATCAGGCCAGCCAACCCCTGCTATCGACATGTAAGGGCCCCACGTGATGCTGGGGTGTACCGCAGAGTCTCCTGGCTTGTGATTGGCTGTGTTTTTAGGCGCCTAAAAAGCTCGATGCGGAAGTTGCCATTTGCTCGAGCATGGCGAGATACTCGTCCGAGCAGCGAGCACTTACGAGTACCCTAATACTCGAATGAGCACCAAGCTCGGACGAGCATACTCGCTCATCTCTAGTAGTCACCTGAAATGTTTTTCACTTCACAGGTGTGCCCTGTCAGGTTTAATAAGTGGGATTTCTTGCCTTATAAAAAGGGTTGGAACCATGAGTTGTGTTGGGCAGAAGTCAGGTGGATACACAGCTGATACACAGTCCTACTGAATAGACTGTTAGAATTTGTATTATGGCAAGAAAAAAGCAGCTAAGTAAAGAAAAACGAGTGGCCATCATTACTTTAAGAAATGAAGGTCAGTCAGTCCAAAAAATTGGGAAAACATTGAAAGTGTCCCCAAGTGCAGCCGCATAAACCATCAAGCACTACAAAGAAACTGGCTCACATGAGGACCGCCCCAGGAAAGGAAGACCAAGAGTCACCTCTGCTGCGGAGGATAAGTTCATCCGAGTCACCAGCCTCAGAAATCACAGGTTAACAGCAGCTCAGATTAGAGACCAGGTCAATGCCACACAGAGTTCTAACAGCAGACACATCTCTACAACAACAAGAGGAGACTGTGTGGAGCAGTCCTTCATGGTAAAATAGCTGCTAGGAAACCACTGCTAAGGACAGGCAACAAGCAGAAGAGACTTGTTTGGGCTAAAGAACACAAAGAATGGACATTAGACCAGTGGAAATCTGTGCTTTGGTCTGATGAGTCCAAATTTGAGATCTTTGGTTCCAACCACCGTGTCTTTGTGCGACGCAGAAAAGGTGAACGGATGGACTCTACATGCCTGGTTTCCACCGTGAAGCATGGAGGAGGAGGTGTGATGGTGTGGGGGTGCTTTGCTGGTGACACTGTTGGGGATTTATTAAAAATTGAAGGCATACTGAACCAGCATGCCTACCACAGCATCTTGCAGCGGCATGCTATTCCATCCGATTTGCGTTTAGTTGGACCATCAACAGGACAACGACCCCAAACAGACCTCCAGGCTGTGTAAGGGCTATTTGACAAAGAACGAGAGTGATGGGGTGCTACGCCAGATGACCTGGCCTCCACAGTCACCAGACCTGAACCCAATCGAGATGGTTTGGGGTGAGCTGGACCGCAGAGTGAAGGCAAAAGGGCCAACAAGTGCTAAGCATCTCTGGGAATTCCTTCAAGACTGTTGGAATACCATTTCAGGTGACTACCTCTTAAAGCTCATCAAGAGAATGTCAAGAGTGTGCAAAGCAGTAATCAAAGCAAAAAGTGGCTACTTTGAAAAAACTAGAATATAAGACATATTTTCAGTTGTTTCACACTTTTTTGTTAAGTATATAATTCCACATGTGTTAATTCATAGTTTTGATGCCTTCAGTGTGACACTACAATTTTCATAGTCATGAAAATACAGAAAACTCTTTGAATGAGAAGGTGTGTCCAAACTTTTGGTCTGTACTGTATGTGAGTGGCCTGGGCATTTATGAGGGATCTTTTAGAATTTGGATAAATCCTTTAAATAAGATATGAGATCAGGAGATCCTTGGCCCTGACTAGAGCCAAAAGGCTTTTCTTTGTAATTGCATTGCCAAGGCATGCAGGGTGCATCCTAATATTGTATGCAGAAATATAACTTGGTAGAATACAGACATATAGGTTGGTGAAAAGATGAAGATAAAATTCCACTATGAGAATAAAAATGAATTAATATAATAACATTAAAAAAATTATATTCCACATTTTCCACAAGGAGACACTTTGTTTTTGTAACCTTACTTAATTTGGCACCCTAATGACTGCAAAGCCAAGATCCAATGAGTCGAAACATACCATTCTACATATGAATAACATTATATTATGGTAGGTCAAAGTTGAAAATACATTTCCCACTAAAACTACATTAATGAAAATTAAATTCTAACAAAAGGGTCTGCATAGACAACACAATTTATCTCACAAAAATAAGCCTTATACATATGCATCAATGTAAAAGTTATCCCACAGGAATAAAGAGAGGCAAAAAATGTTTCCAATCCTCAAGCTAAAATTGACTTGATCTGTAAGGGATTCAACATTGTATACTTATAGGGGTTGTCGCCTCTCAGGCATTCATGACATGTTGCTAGGATATATCATAAATGTTAGATAGGTGCAGATTTCACCTCTCGGAGCTGCACCCATTTCTAGAACAAGCCCCCGACGTGAGGGAGAGCCCACCACACAAACACAGCCAACCTCTGTTCATCGTTATGAGAGTTCTGAAAATAGTGCTGGATCGGCTATTTCCAGCAGTCCTAGAAAGGTGAACAGAGAGGTTCAGCTCACTTGGCTATTTTTAAAACCCCCATACCAGGGAATGGAGAGCACCTGCGCATGCGTGGAGTGCTCTCCTTTACTGCAGGGGACCTGTTCTGGAGATAGGAGTGGGCCCCAGAGGTGGCATATCTTAGCAATACTCCATCAAAGTTGGAGATTGGCCAATCCCTTTAAAACTATCATTATTTGTTTCTAATATTTGCAACTCTGTAAAATTATTTTTCCCACAATGGTTAACCAGTGATGTTCATAATAAATATGAAGCTCATCATTATTGATTGCATACAATTTTTTTCATTTAAGCTTATGTTATGCTAGATATAATTTCTTTCTACAGGATGCACCAACAATCCAGTGTCTCTGACATATGGCAAACTTTAGGCAAGGATTGTCTGGAAAAACAAAGATCCAACATGATCAATTTCATCTATCCAAATCTTTTATTTTTCCTATAGATAAGGTTATAGGATGAGCGAATCAACTTTGGATGAAACATCAGAAGTCGATTTGCATAAAACTTCATTTGAATACTATATGGAGCGAGCGCTCCATACAGTATTAGAATGTATTGGCTCAAATGAGCCAAAGTTATTACTTCGCAAAGTCTCTCGAGACTTCGCGTACTGACTTCATAGATTAATTTGTACTGTAAAATAGTTTGAGATCTGGCCAGACTTTGCAAAGTAATGATTTCAGCTCATTTGAGCCAATACATTCTAATACTGTACGGAGCTCCCGCTCTGTACTATATTCAACCAAAGTTTTATGCGAATCGACTTTGGATGTTTCATCCAAAATCGATTCGCTCATCCCTAAAGTCTATCAGCCTCACTAATTGTCTATACATCTATATTACAACTCCATTGGTATGGAGCTTTTATTCAGCACCTATTCAAATGCGTGAGTCTCTCCACTGATTTGCTTGGGAAAAAAATTGTGGCATGCTTCATTACATGCCATAAGTATAAACCTTTTCTCCTCAAGACAATAGCTGTGTACATATCACACCTTCCATAACTCGTACGCCAGCACACAGAAGCAGTGTACCTCTTCTATGAGCTTGGACAGATTATTGAGCCAATTATCAGGAGCAAATGTTCCTACAACATCTCATTCCCAGTAATTGCCCAGTGTAAATGTGTCATCAATCAAGTAACAAATGAACAAATTTGTTTGTTAGGTGACTCAATCATTTATGTGGCACATAAAGGGTGGTTTCAGATGATCCAGTTTTTTATGCAGATTTTGAAGCCAAAAACAGAAATGGATTGAAAAAAAGTATCCAACCTGAACGTTTGGCAGCAACTAAAAACATCATTTGTCAGCAGCACTTTGCACTGTGTAAACAGGAATTTGCTGCTGGCAAACAATGAAAATGTATGGGGATGAACAATTGTAATACAATCATTCATCCCCATAATGATTTACTACATGTAAGTACAGCTGAACAAGCAGGCAGTGATGACGAATGAATGTTTTCTTCCTGATACGTATTCATTTTAGCTTCTATTTCTATTAAAAAATAGCCTAAAACAAACATGTACGGTATATTAATGGGTATATTAATGGGGGAAGACCAGTCTGATAATGCTCTATGGTATAGATAAGTCAAATGATTAGTAAGAATCTGTTTCATCAAGCAGAGTTCTGTACCTGCAACAAGGTATCCCCGAATCTGAGCATGCACCCCCTGCTGCTTGATTGATGGGGTCAGACATCTCAGCAGGCCCTGAAAATCTTATGCCTATCCCATTGGTGGCCTGGCCAAGATATCTAGTCATGTTAATATAGCAGCAGGGAGTATGTCCTCAGCTTTGGGGACATCCTGTCGCAGGTGCCCAACTAGACTTAATGAGACAAATCTATTCTTACAAATGAATTTGCTCCTCTCTAGTCCATGGTCTTGTTAATTATAAGTTCCTCTTAGTGGTCTGAGAAAAAATAAGTCAGTATAGCAATAATACTATAGATATAAATAAAAGCACACTAATGAAGTGCTTTTCTCATAGTATAATGTTAATTATGTTTTTGAAAACTATTCTACGGCATTTAAGGTTTCAGGAAAGATACACTATCATGCAGTTAAAAGGTTTTATACGTTTCGTTAAGAAAACTGTATAATGTTCTTCTAAAGCCACAGTAATGCATGCTGATTTACATGTTAATTATTTAGTTAGGGATGATTTTGAGAGCATTATGCTTCAAATGAAAATGTCCAAGCCAACTAATTCTGTAGGATTTACTTTGATCCTTAAGTAGCCAGAGGGAGAAAAAACAATTTCATGAAAAAATGTTGTATCAGCAACAAATCCTATAGCTGTAGCCACATATTCTCTGCAAAGTGGCTATATCACTAGGGACAAAATAACAATGGATAAAGTTCTAATACATTGTAATTGTTTTTCTTTCTTCTGTTGTCAGTCACAGTGTTAATGGAAGAATTAAGAAGCAGAATACAAAATAACTGATTATGGTGAGGAAGGATGACAAAAGGGAGACAAAAGTAACAATTTATTGTTCTACAAGGTCAGTGCTAGAAAACATTGGCAGTTTTTATTCATTTTAACTTTCTTAAGGATTTATTACTTTTCATTTTGCTTTCTGCCTTATTTAAAATTTTAGATGAGATGGGAGCATGGTTATGATTAGAATTACTACAACAAACATACAGTATAACAAACCGATAGAAAATGCATAGACATCACCATTCCTGCTGTTAAGAGAAAGTATCCCTACATAGTGGAATACTGTCAGCAATGATTGAACAATGTTAGTGTCGGTAAAAACAGATATTTGACAAGTGGTATGGTAAAACCTAGTTGTCAGGCTTGCAGAGAAAAGTGGTGTTAATTACTGTATAGACACAGCAAGGCAGGGCAGGAGTGGCAAAGGAAGAGAAAGTTTAGATAACAGCTCAGCACCTGTGGTCTAATAAGTCCACGTCTGGTGACTGCCAATGCTTTCATACACTATCTACTTATATGGCCACCTGTTGACAATGAGTCTAATGCACAGTAAGTCTATGTATAACAGATTAAGAACGAATGGCACAAAACAGAACAAGATGCACAGGGCGATTACACTGTCTCTGCAGTCTCCCTATACTCTCCCTACGGTATCTGAAAACTCTCCCCACAATCACCTTACACTGTCCCTGCACTGTCCCTTGCCAATATTCTACAATTGAAAGCTTTGTTAAACACTATCCCTAGCACTTGACACATCTGTCCCTATGATCAGTTCACAGTAAAATGACAGAGTCCGGGAGGGATGAGGACTTTATGACATCACAGGAGATGGCTGCTGATTAACTGGGTGCATGGCATTATTGGTCATATTGCGTTTCCTGGCTTCTTACTTTCACTTCGTAACACGTGTAACTGCCATTTTAGGGAAAAATCAATTCATTACTACAAAGCACAAGGAAATTCAGATTTGTGGCAACTCAAATTTTTCCTTAAATTCGGATAGAATTTCAATTTGATTTGTTCAAGAATGCCCACACTTTAAATAATATATATAAATTTGTGCTTAAACCAGTAAGAACATTAACTGTAACCATCAAATATGAGTCTATCTGTGAAAAAGCTGTGTGTCTGCATTCCCTTCCTGTGTTAGCTGCCATTATCTTGCACTATTCCTCTGTGGGGTGGATATTGTCAGACCCCTTAACTTCAAATACCCCTGACTTGGACATCCTGCACTGCTGTGAGAGGATAGAAGGGGATGCAGAGAGAGAGAAAGAGAGAGAGAGAGAGGAGAGAGAGAGAGAGAGTTCTCTTGAAAAGCAAATGAGATTGTTAGCTTTGGACACAATATTAGCCAAGATCCCTTTCATAATCAGAATCACAGTCAGCCATGTAAAGAAGTTGCACAGACTCTACAGCAACAAAATATTAGATACTTTTTTCATAGGAACTTTTAGGAAAAGGTTCTGTTTTGTATGAAACATAATAAGCATTAAATCAAGATAAAACAAGTTCATATGGGTATATCCATTAACATGGTAACAATGCTAACTAGTTGTCTTACTTTTAGTGGGTCATTAAAGGTATTTCCCAGGACTTAGGATATTGATGGCCTTCCCTGAGGACAGATCATCAATAACTATCTGTGGATATCCAACACTTGTCACCCTTACGATCAGCTGTGGATAGAATGCTCTGTCTACTGTATAGTTTCCTGTGCTAGCGTACTTGAATTCGGGCTGAGCTAAAGTACCCTAGTGTGGCAACTACACAGTGGACGGAGCTGTCCACTTCTGCCACTGCTTAGTTTCTAGTCTAGCAGCTGCCTGAAACAACTGATTAGTAAGGGGTGTGGGACCCCCACAGATCTGATAATAATGAGTCAGTGTCTAAGTACTGAAAAACCCCCTTAACAAGCAGTCACAGATATTTTCCCATAATAATATATGTAAACATGATATATAATTAGAAACATAGTAAAACTGGTATTTGTATATTGATTATGTTGCTTTGATTTTGTACATTATAACTTACAAATAGTCTGAGTAATATCAAATGTAATATCAACTTAAAGAAACAGATTTTCTTTTCAACCAAAGGTAAAAGTTTTGACGTCAATGTCATCCAGGCTTAAGTCAGCATGCATTTTTGACATGGCAATTTACTTGGCTTTACGTTGTCAATTAGAATTCCACATTCCTGCTAAGTCAATACAATTAGATTACTACAGAGACTTCATTACAGCCACAAGCAGGCCCGCAGCTGAGGTGTATACAATTTTCTCCCTGTGATGCCAACACAGCTAAACAGCTATTAGAGCAACTGCCATTAACCCTACAATATGCTATCAGACAGAAAACACAATCAGCTTGTGAAACCGGATAATGATTTAAAAAAAATCATGGTATGAAGTCTACTAGAAGTAAATTCAGTGATTTTGTTGGAATAATTTTTGGTACAAAGTGATATTTAAAGGCGTCAAATTTGGTCAGAAAAAATATTCATATTGCACCCCTTACTTTTAAATTCAGTAGTCGTCAAGTTAGGTCAACAAGGAGGTTGTTTTTCTGATCCTTTTTGATCCCCTCCAAAAAAAGAATTTAAACTTTACTTATGTGGGGGGACCATGAAAGCTTTTAACTTGTCTGTAGTGCCAATGTAGGGGAAATTACATGGCACAGTAGTCAAACAAATCATTGAGCTGATTGTGAAATGCACAAACTTACAGATCATCTACAAAGACATTCTTTGTAGCCGCTGTCTGCTTCGGCAAATTGGTGAAACTCCTGAACCAAGGACTGTCATGTATTAAATCATGTATCATCACAAGTAGTTGTTACATGGCCTATCCATTGCACAGATGCTGCAATTTGTGGCTTGCTCGTGAAGAAGTACTTATTCCCTGCGCTTTATTACACTCAGCCATTTATAAATACCAAGGAGTAAAGGCTTTCTTAGCCAAACTACGTGGACCCACGTGGCTATGGCTCAGTTGTAGGCCAGTTGTAGGCCAGTTGTAGGCCATCATGCAGCTACCATTACATCTCACAGACACACGTAACTCTTAACGTCCAGTTGTCAATTTATTCATACATTTGTATAGTCAAAATGCAGAGTTATGAAAAAAGATGCTTTATAATCGTTATTTCATGAGAAATACAAGTTATTACCGAAACAACCATGTCAGGAGAGTTGACAGTTCCTCATTAATTTAAAATAACATCATTGTATATTTGAAATGAATTTTCTAAACCAAATGGCTCATGAGTTATGGCCACACATAAAATAATTATTCTAACACATTCACCTCTGCTACATCATTCAGCCCAGTTACATCATTTTTTGTGACTGCGGATTTTGTTGACTTTATCTTAGATTTCTTTTTCCCATTACTTTTGGATGTGACACTTCACACTGACATGCTTACAGTAGATGAATATGAGTCTTAATTTCTTTTGTCAGCCTTTTTAAATCTTTCTTGTGCCTTTGACCAAACCATCGCTGCCCTGGTATCAAATTCCTTTGATGAAGATGAAAGTTCTGTGAGCAAAGAATATTGACAGTGACAGGGGCGGACTGGAAACTTAAAGTGGCCCTGGAAAAAATACTAAAAGTGGCCCCGTTTTGTTGTCTGAGTCCAAATTGATAAAAGGTAGGACCAACACAAGCAGGCGAGGCCAGCAATACTATATTGTGGCCCATTATACCACCCCAACAGAGCCAAATACCACAGCCCATCACAAAATACTACCCCAAAAACTTCCACTGGTCGGCCATGAGCAGGGCTCAAGTGGCCCTCTGGGCATCGGCCCACCGGGAAATTTCCCTGTAAAGTCTATGGCCAATCTGCCCCTGACAGTGACCTAGCTCTTCCCATCTCATGACAGTCATGTTTGCTGTTACGTTTAACACAGAAACACTGTACACAACCCCAATATAATACATATACGTATACTTGTATCACGTTTTATACTGCATATATAGTATGTTACCAATAAACTAAATAATAAGCATAACATATAGGTGGTGGTATTTTGCATTTTCTAAAGCTAAAAACCATTATTCCCAGGCATTTATTTGGCTTTTTTGCTTCCTGTTTTTTATTTTTTTTTCCTTTCAAACACAGCATGAGCTGGGTATTGTAATTGTTATGATGTGTTTCTCTGTAGACTTAGATCTGAATTTTTTCTAATTTCTTAAAAAATGCAATATACTGCATTAGACATGTACAGCACAAAAAAACATTGAAAATGCAACTAAAAGTATCAAACTTTTAAGCTGCAGTTAGACGCTGCAAGGAGCAACCAATTGTCGGGAAGCATATTCTTATCGACAATCGGCTGCTCGTTATATGGAGGTGAAGGTCTACATTTATATACAGCGATCACTTCCACAGCATGAGGATTAAAGAAGTGCACTATCATAGCAGCAGTCCATGTACTGCTATGGGGCCCAGGGCAAGAGGGAGCCCAGTCTTAGTTGGGATTATCTCCTCTTCTACTGGAGGTGAACACTTGGTCAGGACTCTACCCTCTAAAGGAACAACTTTTAGCAAATGAGTCAGTGGAAAAATGGCCCAATTGAAAAGGGTTTAGGCGGAAACCGTTGTATCCTGTGTGTGGGGGGGCTGGTTTGATCCTTGCTATGGGGCTCTTACTTCTCTATGTATGCCACTGGCAATGTGTGTTGCTTTTTCATATCCCCGTGGAAAATCAATGTTCATGGGCAGCAGAGCACTGTTTAGACAGCACGATCTGCTGCCCAGGAGAAATTATTGAGGTGTCCACACTTCAGATCATTTCACCTGATGAACAAGAGTTGATTACAGGGGCGTAGCTAAAGGCTCATGGGCCCTGGTGCAAGAGTTCAGCTTTGACCCCCCCTCCCCTTCCCTCAGCGCTGGTGCACCTAGCTTTTCTGCTGTCCAAGTAAAAAATTGAAACCCCCATGCCAAATTATCACATATATCACTACAGAACATACAGGGTAAGGATACATTCACACGAAAGTTGCTTTTGCGGCCTCCGATCCGCATATTTTGCGGTTCAGCTGTGGACCCATTCACTTCAATGGGTCAGCAAAAAATGCGGACAGCACACCGTGTGTGCCGCCAACAGTACTAATGTCCCCTATGTGCCCCAGAAGTAATAATACTTCCATAGTGCCCATACTAGTAATCATGTTCCCCAGAGAACCCCAGTAGTAATAATTCTCCTTTTAATGTGACAGTACAAAAATTCCCCTTCATGTGTGCCAGTGCAAAAAAAAAACCTTTTAATGCCCCCAGTTGAGCTAATGTCCCCATAGTGCCCCATAATGTGCCAGTATAAAATACCCCTAAATAGTGCCCCCGTAGATGCCCCCATAGTACCCGCCATAATGTGTCCCAGTATAAAATGCCCCTTCTTTGTGGCCTCAGTAGATGCCCCCATAGTGCCCCAATAATGTGTCAGTAAGAAGTGCCCCCAATAATGTGCCAGAAGTGCCCCCAAAATTTCCCCCCAATAATGTGCCAGTAAAAAGTGTCCCACCTCCATAGATGCCCCCCAAATTATGTGCCAATAAGAAATGCCCCAAGTGCCCCCGTGTGCCAGTAAGACATGCCCCCAGTGCCCCCATATGCCAGTAAGAAATGCCCCCAGTGCCCCCATGTGCCAAGAAATGTCCCCATGTGCCAAGAAATGCCCCCAGTGCCCCATGTGCCAGTAAAAAAATGCCCCCAGTGCCCCCATGTGCCAGTAAAAAATGCCCCCAGCGCCCCCATGTGCCAGTAAGAGAAATGCCCCCAGTGCCCCCATGTGCCAATAAGAAATTCCCCCAGTGCCCCCATGTGCCAATAAAAAAATGCCCCCGTGCCCCCATGTGCCAGTAAAAAAATGCCCCCAGTGCCCCATGTGCCAGTAAGAAAGGCCCCCAGAGCCCCATGTGCCAATAAGAAATGTCTCCAGTGCCCCCATGTGCCAGTAAGAAAGGCCCCCAGTGCCCCCATGTGGCAATTAGAAATGCCCTCAGTGCCCTCATTAAGAAGAGCTCCGGTCCGTTTGCATCATACAAAAAATAAAAATAAACACTTATACTTACCTCCATCAGCGATGCGATGCAGGCCTCTTCCGGCCTGTGTCCTGCGCTTTACGGCTCAGGTGGCGCGATAACATCATCGCGCCGCCTGCGCCGGCCTCTGATAGGCTACAGGCACTAGGCCTGCAGCCAATCAGATGAATGGGGAAGGGGGACGCCTCTCCCTCCCCTGCCCCGAAACACAGGCATCTGTATCGCTGTCCACAATGGAAGTGCTCATCTCCCTCTGCCCCACCGCCGCTGTTGCCTCCTGTTACCAGGGCCGCACCGCACCTCGCCTAATTGGTGTGGCCCCTTTAGCTACGCCACTGGTTGATTACCATTAAGTAATCACAGTCACTGCACAGTAAACAGAGATTTCTACTTCAGACACCATCCATTGTGTTGTTTTCAGTATCTGGTCATGGGGGTGCCGGATGTCGGACCCCACTGATCTGATATTGATGACCTATCTTGAGGATAGTATTCTGAAGAAAAGACCGGCACTCGCTGAGATTTCTTTATAGAAGATGCTGCTTTATTGCCACATTAGTTGTGACTCGTTTCGGCACTAGCCGTGCCTTCTTCAGTATGTTAGTGTATGTCTGAAGAAGGCACGGTTAGTGCCGAAACGCGTCACAACTAATGTGGCAATAAAGCACCATCTTCTATAAAGAAATCTCAGCGAGTGCCGGTCTTTTCTTCATAATATTATCTTGGACGCCATCCACAGACACGTGCACCGCTACCTAAATGGAGTATCGCCCGTATACTATAACCCTATCTTGAGGATAGGTGATCAATATTTAGAACCTGAACATATTGTCATCTTTCCCACCTTCATCTAAGATACAGTAATATTGTTCATTAATCATGTCGTGCATAGGTTGACATTTTTGTAGAACTCATGGTGTGCAGAAACCACTACAGCATATCAGCAAGAATATAAAGGTTTATTAGGAACTGTGTAATGTAAAGAAAGATGCTTATTTCCATAGGTATTAAATGGTATATTTCATGAAGACAATACTTTTTAGACTGAAGCCAGCCTGGGATTCAGAAACCCATCTAATACATGGATGGGCTTGACCTGACTGAGGACTGCTCTTTTTTAATGACTTTGCGCTCTGGATAAAAGAGGGGAGATACAAGTCAGAACCCCCCTCCCAAATAGGGCACATGTGTAATCATGAGTAATCATGTATTGATATAAAAGAACAAAATAAAATCATGAGATAATAAAAGCTAAAGCCTGAAACGTATATAATTCCAAGTCCATCTTTTTTTCTAAAGTTTTCTTTTTAAAGTAGGTAAGTAAAGCATGTCATTAGTATAACCCCTAGGGAACACGCACATAGGCTACAATTGTTTTGCGGATAAACTCTTTCACTCTTGATGATGAATTCTAAATAGCATGTAATTGATGTCTGGTTTCTCATTATATACTGTATCTGCTCTTGAGAAGACAGCAGAACATTTACCATGGCATTCTACTTTCCTTGAATTAACTTTGTTTCCACAAACCAATTGAATTTTCTGCTAAATCAGGAACACATCACCATCTGAAATGGTATTCTGGTTTCTGAGAAGAAGTATTCATGCACTGACTTCTATATAATGCAGTAATGGATGGAGTTAGATTTGAATTACAAGCTGCCGTTCTCTATCTCTCATAAGAATGTAAGCCAGACACTCACATAATATATCAATTGGACAAAAGACATTGAAGTTGGTTGAAGATAAAAGAGCCCTGATAGACTCTACATATCATTCAGTAGTGTTCAAAATATACAATAGGGATGTCTTCTTCAGTCTACTGGTTGTAAGACCTATATGTTCATTATAAATTATCAAAGCCAATACAGGGTAGTAATTGTTAGTGACATCAGTTTTGTGCTGGACATAATACAGGAAAGGTGCCAATACATCTTCAACAGTAGGCAAAGAATATGTTCTTGTAGGTAAGGCTCCTTTTACATCTGCATCGGAAGCTCTGTTTGTCAAAAAAAGCGTATAGATAAGTTTTGCATGCAGGACTTTTTCTTCCTTAAAAAACATGTTCTCCCAAATGGAAGCCTAACAAATCCCATGATAGTCAATGGTTTCTGTTAGGCTCCATTTCTGGCACTCCCATTATTTTTATTCTTCTGCTCCTATAACTGAGCAGAAGAAAGGAAATAATAGCGCTAATTTGAAAGAAGGCTAAGAGCAGATTAAGCCACTGTCAAACATTTCCAGGGGTGGCTTAGCCACTGTGAGAACAGAAGGATTAGAAGTTGAAATTTAATGTGACCAAAGTAACCAATCCTTTTTCCTGTCATCATGTTTGGGGGGGAGAGCTGGAGTGACTCAAGGCACATAATTGGCCCAAATGTAAATTGTAAGGCCTTGAGGGAAAAGTCCTCTCTCCTTCTGTACCAGTTTGTAACTTGTCTTGTTCAGGCTCATTGCAATTGTTTTATATTTGAACAAAACTGGTGGGTTCCGCTAACTTTACACTTATATGTATAGGTACATTAAGTAAGTAAAAGTAGTTGCGTACCTGTAATTGAAGCAGACAATGACATTACTGTATCCACAGAAATGAAAGTCTGGGGTGAGTGATCACAACCATTCGTGCATGGCATGACAGTTCTTGATTGCAAAATCTTGAGGATATCATAGGTTGGATTAGCATTAAACTGTTGCATCTAACTAGTAAGATTTCCTTTTTTAATTTTGCTGTAGAGCCATTGTATATGACTAAATAAAAATAACTAAAATGAAACCCAAAGGATATAAGATAATGTTCACAGTCAGCATTTAAAAGGAACATTGTATGATATGGTAGAATTTCATTGATAAAATATAGAAAAGGTAAGAGATTGTTGCCAGGACCTCCAGCAATAAAAAGGACTTAAAGTTTCACTAACCATTCAAAAAACTTTTGATATGTTAAAGCGACCTAGAAAAGGTTTTGATAGTCAGAGTAAGTACCAAGAGCAAGGATCTGATAGATATTTTTGATTTGGAAGTGGTAGGAGGTAGAAATGGCTTAAATGTGAGGTTTGAAGGATCGAGCAGAATCAAAGGTTACCCCAAGGCAATGGACTTGTTTGACCAGGGAGAGCATGGAGCCATTGACTGTGATAGATAGGTCTACTGGGGAGGCTAAGTAAGATGAGGAAATAAATTATGTTTTCACCATGTTAAGCTTTAGAAAGTGAGAGGAGAAGAAGGATAATAGAGTAGATAGGCATTGCAGGACTCTGGATATTCAAAGGGTGATATCTGGACCACATAGCTAAATTTATGTGTCATCAGCATAGAAGTCATATTGAAAGCCATGGGACTCTATGCGCTGTCCCAGACCAAAGGTGTAAATTGTGAAAAGTAGGGATCCTAGGACAGAGCCTTAAGGGACACCAGCAGTGAGGGAATAAGACAAGGAGGTGGTGTGAGTGGGAGACACTAAATGTCTGGTCTGTGAGTTATGAGGTGATCCAGGAGAGGCCCAAGTCCGTGACACCAAGAGATGAGAGAGTTTGTAACAGCAGAAAGTGGTCGACTGTGTCAAAGGCAGAGGACAGGTCAAGTAAGATAAAGTAATGTCAATTTGCTTTGGCAGTTAGCAGGTCATTGGAAAACTTGTTTAGGGAGATTTCAGTTGAGTAATGTGTTCAGAAGCCAGATTGTCACCAGTAAAAGAGGGAGCAGTAAGGGAGATTGGAGGGAAATAATTGTAATAGAAATAGAATTAGTAAAGAAATAATGATCATTCTAATTAAATATTTGAGATCAAGTTGAAAATATATCTATTAAGGTATAATAATATTAAGTAGGGACGCTTGTTTAAATAGTCAAATGCTCTTCTATTAATGTCCTCTGCTAATCTCAATTGTAGAGTGGCATAACAGTTATGCAGCTAAGATCATGTCATACCTAGTAACATGATTTTATATGCAGGATGTAATGATTTGTAGAATGTGTGTTCATTTGTCAGGTGATCAGCCCCACTTTCACTTTTGCCAATTATAAGGATTTGTAGGAAGATTAAATCCTAGTAATTGCCTCAATCCTAAACCATTTTAAAGGGGCCTTAAGAATTGAGGGTGGAGTGAATTTATTTTATATGCAGCTCACAATATCTCTCATAATGTGTCTCCTTTAATCTGCGTACACTTCAAATTTGTTGGTTTCCATTGTTATATATCGATGTAAACAGCGACTTTGCATTTTACAATGTTGGAGTTTGTGTTTTCACATCTGTCTGATAACTTAATTGTCTGCAGTTCTACTTGTCAACTTGTCTGTTTAATAAGCCTTGAAAGATTCCTCCATTTGCATCAACAGTCGCTCTCAAATGTAACATTTCCAATTCTTCTACTGCACAGAAAGAAACTCCAGTAGCTAAACATGCAGCACATCCAATAATGTGTACAAAACATCTAATACCACAAGTTTGCAATGCTATGAGGGCATCCTATTCATACTGTATAATGTCAATACAGTGCAAGTGAGTGGTTTATTACACAATTGTTAAGTTATATACAGTAGCGTTATGCTAAAAGAATAGCTATAGAACAGTAATCAGAACAAAGTATTATCACAGACCAAAATCCTCAGTCAAAAGCTGTTTTCTGATTATTTTGACTTTGTGTAGAAATTTGCATGTAGACACTATTATTTTGCTGAATAGGATTGGATTCTGTTATAACATACTGTAATCTTAGGTACTAAGGGCATATTACAATAGCAACCACATTTCACTCATACGAATATGTTGCTTTCAAAAACCAGAACATTGAAAAAGACAGCCGAAAGGAGTATTCACTATAAGTCTCATTTAAAGACGCATTCCAACCAAAGCATTTATCATATATCTACTAGAAATACATTCCACTAGATCTACATTGTAGATCAGGTTGGGGGGAAGCTGATCACCAATTAATTCACAGATAGGATTGGTAGGATTCACAGGTATTCCAAATAATTCAACAGAAAGGAACTCCTTCAAACTGCAGTCATGCAGAACGGGAGTTCTCCCTACTAGCAATATGAGACTGCCCAGTCAGACTGCCTATGTTTATGTGATAACTGCTTTAGGCCCTATAGCAGAGAATTAGAGGAGCAAAGTTTTCAGAAATTCAATTCGGATGCTTAGCCGAATTTTCCAAAGGAATTTGATTCGATCCGAATTAATTTGTGACAAAATGCATTAAAAAATCAGCTATTTCCCAGCAGCAGAGAGACAGTATATCAGTGATTATGACTGTGTACTGCAGAAACATGCATAGCTAGTCTGCTGTGATACTGTAGTAAAACAGTTACTGTGCATCAGTATGACAGGCTTCACACTTAGAATCAGTTCACACTTCACCTATTTGGTTAGTTACTCACCAAAACTCACCAAAAGACTGAAGTGTGAACTCAGCCTTACATCTCAACATTCTACTATAGAGTGAAAGAGCGCTTTCCTTTTACACCATCAACTGATTGTACATAGATTGCTACAGAAATTATTCACCCCAAAATCTGTAGTATCAGGTCGCTATTTCACCCCAATTATAGAATCAAGGATTAATGGATAAACTTATGCATAAAAGAACGTGAACACCCCAAAATCAGTAGTATGAGGCCACAATTTCACCCTAATTACACAATCAAGGATTAATGGAATTACTTATGTAAAATACCAATGTGAACCCCTGAAAATCAATAGTATCAGGCCGCAATTTCACCCCATTTATAGAATCAAGGATTAACAGAATTAATTATGTATAACAGAATTTCAACAACCTAAAATCAGTAGTATTAGAACACCTTTAACCTCAAATAGTGCAGCAAGATGTAATAGAATGGCTTCTCTATTAGCCAAGTTTTACACTGTATTAAATACCCAATAGTACTCCCCAGCCATGAACACCAGATGCAAAGCCAGTAGAACCCATTTTAGTGAACTAAAGCAATGTTCCCTAAGCTTTTTTCCACCCATGACCAGTTTCTCGCAAGACAATTTCCCCAGGGATCGGGGTGCCCCCACAGTGCCCCCCAATAATGTGCCAGTACCAAGTGCCCCCATAGATGCCTCCACAGTGCCCCTCCAATAATCTACCAGTAAGAAGTGCCCCCATAGATGCCCCCACAGTGCCCCCAATAATTTGCCAGTACCACGTGCCTCCATAGATGCCACCACAGTCACCACAGTTTTCAAACAGTCTTAGGGTTCCTGAAGGTGTGAAAATGACCTCTGCAAAGTATATAGAGTTTCTGACAGACATCTTTCTTCCATGGTACAAAAAGCAGAAACGTGCCTTCAGGAGCAAAATCATCTTCATGCAGGACAATGCACCATCTCATGCTGCAAAGAATACCTCTGTGTCATTGGCTGCTATGGGCATAAAAGGAGATAAACTCATGGTGTGGCCACCATCTTCCCCTGACCTCAACTCTATAGAGAACCTTTGGAGTATCATCAAGCAAAAGATCTATGAGGGTGGGAGGCAGTTCTCATCAAAACAGCAGCTCTGGGAGGCTATTCTGACATGATGCAAAGAAATTCAAGCAGAAACTCTCCAAAAACTCACAAGTTCAATGGATGCAAGAATTGTGAAGGTGATATCAAAGAAGGGTTCCTATGTTAACATGTAACTTGACCTGTTAGGATGTTTTGGATTTAAATAGCTTTTTATTTCAGTGAATGTGACCTCCTAATGCTGCAAATTCCACAAATGAGCATTTTCAGTTCTTAAAAACATATAAAATGTTTAGAAACTCTACTGTGCATTTTGAGGGTTTTTTTTAATTTTTGAAGAATATACTGTTATCATTGGGAGGTTTGTTCAATAAAATTCGATGTATACTCTAACGGGTGATGACTTTTATTATTTGCATAATAATTTGGAACAGGGTGTATATGTAAAGATATAGTAGTAACATGTTCATATGGGGGGTGGTATAATAAAAGGGATTTTCCAAGTGCTGATAAGGTAGGTTTTTATCGGAGGTAAAGCGCTATATTTACATGCAGAGATCACCTCCACAGTATGAGAGGGAGCGACCACTACTGCAATCGCTCATCCACATACAGCTGCACTGTTTCTGGGCAGTAGAGTGTTATTTACACAGCACAATCTGTTGTCCAGAAACGATACTTTACTTGGCTGCAGTAACAACAGTTTCACCCGATGAACCTTTAGATGAGCAGATTGTCGGTAATCTATACTGACGATAGTTCATCAGTATAAAACTCTCAGAAAACCTCTTTAAGTGTTAATTACCAGTAAAGAAGTGTCTCTACCTGCAGCTTAAGCACTGGGCGACATTCAAAGGGCACTAAAGAAAGCTGTACCTCATAGCACAGCCATACCACTGAGGAAGAAGTTCTTGAACTCCGAAATGCGTCTGGTACTGATCTGGCTGTCATCACTGGAGTTATTGAGTTATTACCATAATGTACGTAGTAGCAGGACTAGTCAAATCTGCTACTCATTAGCCTTAGTGCCATCCTCTAGATCATACTGAAAATGCTGCAGACAGTGACCCCTGGGAGCAACACTTGGGTACAGCACACCATAAACATTGCTTGAAAGACAATGATTCCTGTCGGTATGTGGAGATAAGAAATTGCTTCTCCTGTGAATCACAGCAGTGAGCTTTGAATGGGAGCTCTGGCCTCTGCACTATAGAGCTTCAGAAATTAGGCAGTTCAGTCTGTCTGGAGGAGGTAAGAATCACCCTGCTACATTGTAATAATATAGTTCAACAAATACCAACAAGATTTGCAATAGTATGAACAATATAATCTCTGGAGAGATTAACAACTAGAGACATTCATACCAGTTTTCAATGCATTATACTGCAATTTTTATTCATTTTTATTCTTATTTTTTAATTTATTCCTTTTTTATTTAGCAAGGGGCCAGCTAAATCAATGAATATGTAAATCGAAAAGTAAGTGCTGAATCTTTTGGTTTCACACTAAAGACCCCTTTACATTTCTTAACTGAGCAGACGATTGTCGGGAAGGAAGCATTAATTCTGCCAATCGCTGCTAGTCAGTGAGGGAGACCACTGCATTTACATGCAGTTATCCCCTCCCCAGTAATGAGGAGGAGTGACCGCTAATGCCATTGCTCATCCTCATGCAAAATCATTGTGTAGACTACATGTTCTGTTGCTGGCCAACGATGACTTAGCTGATTGCATGAGAGATCCAATTACTCGATGAAGAAGTAATGTTTTGCTCATCCATCGGGTAATAGGTGGCCTCTTTATACCAGCACATTATCGCTAAATAGTGTTCCTGCGAATGCTTGTTAGCAATGATCTGCCCTATTTTCAAAAAAATGTAAATGGACCTTAACTGTATTCTCAGCTAGAGATGAGCGAATCTTCCAAGATTCAGTTCATTTCGGATTTGTCAAATTTTTCTAAAAGTTTGGGTCAGGTCCGAATCTATTCTTTCCGAACTAAAGTTGCTCCAATTGTCTGGAAATTGGTATATAGCCCCCTCTAGTCCTCTAAAACATAGATTTTTTTATTTTTATTTTTTCTTTACAATTTTTTCATTCTCCCTCACCTCATCAGGTGTAACTGTTTCTACTTTTATCATCACAGCTGCAAACTATGGCTATTGTTTGGCTGCAACCCACTTCAATTACCTACTGCCTGCACACTATTAATTGCTTATGCACTGGGCGTCGTTTTACAAGATTAGTCCGAATTGAAGCATAAAAGATTTGAGTTCGATTACCTAAAAAAATCGGAGATTCGGAATGAAGATCCAAATCTGTGAATAGATTCACTTGTCTCTACTCTCAGCCTCCATGCAGTGAGGTACACAAAGGTAATTAGTGCCACAATCTCACACCAGGTCTAAAAGTGGGCATTGCATAGGTGGGGAAGGGGGAGGACTGTTTTAGGCGTAGAAAATAGTCTAAATGAAAACCAGCAAGGAATATGTAGTACATTTAGAAGTGGTGGAGGATCCCCCGAAGTTATGGACAGGCCGGCACCTCTTCATAACTTGGGCAGCTCTACCACCAGCGCAGGAGCTTATCAATAAATTATATATTAATTCATGTATTATTAATAAATGACCACCTATATTAGTATTAGATACAGTGGAGAGTTTTTCTGCCTTCACATTGATCATATAAATGTACATGCACTAAAGACCTAGAAAAGAATGAAACATATAGAAAATATGCAATTCTGCAGATGCTTACAGATGTGGCTCAGTTTTGAAGTCGGGGCCAAATTGATGGAAGGCAGGGCCAGGAGTACCATATTATGGCACATTATATTTAGAGATGAGCAAATTTTTCAAAAATTCGATTTGGCTGGTTCGCCGAATTTTCGGAAAAGATTTGCTTCAATACGAATAAATTTGTTGCGAATCGCGTTAAAAAACTACTACTTCCGGCCTGCAGAGAGCCTGGATAGTGGTGTAGAACACTGTGCCTTACAGTAAAACGCATAGGGAGTAGTGTTGAGCGAGCACTTCTGTGCTCGTATGCTTGGGTGCTCTGGCCGAGCAACCGAGCATAATGTTAGTCAATGGGACTAAACCAGGCACCACCCGCTCGGAAGAGGGGAGGGTGTCTGGTTAATAGAAAAAGGTCACAATCGCGACTTCTCCTCTTTTACTCCTTTCGCTTGTAAAAGTATGCTAATTAACTGAATTTGTACGCATTTGCTCACAATGCGTACGCATTAGCGTCCAAATGCGTACGCATTAGCGTCCAAATGCGTGCGCATTAGCATACAAAATTGTACACATTATCATACAATGCGTAGCATTAGCGTACAAATCAACATTACAGTGAATGCCAGCATTGCACTTGAGTACACTCGTTGTTCTACTGTGGTAGTGGAAGAATACTGTGAGCCAGTGTGACACGCACATAACAGGCTTCTTAGAATCGCAGCACACTTTTATGTATTTGGGCAGTTAAGGGGCCAAAACTCACCAAAAAAACTCAAGTCTGAACTCAGCCTTACAGGTCAATGTTAGCGCCAGCTATGAAGAATCGTGCAGAGGCCCAACTTACTAGAGCGGCAAAAGCGCACGCGTTTTACACCAATTCACTGATTCCACATACATTTCGGCAGAACCTGTTCTATTACATGCTTATACAAGCAGAGCCCCCCAGACAGGTTGGAGATAGCAGTAGCAGCAGCATCAGCAGACTATAGAGTGGCACGACAACAATGTGGCCAGGTGGCAGCAGCATGAGTAGGACACAGAGTGGCAGAATGACAGACCCTGGAATTGGCAGCAGCAGTGGAAATAGTAGTACAATTTGGAGGCTGCAGAGTGGCACAATTACCTAATTTTGAGGTAGCGGCAGCTAGGAGATGGCATGTGCAGTCGGCGGTGACAGCAGCATCAGGCCGGAGAGTGGCATGATGACATACCCTGAGGAGCCGCCACTACTAAAAAATTCTCGTCCTTTTGGCTAAGATCAACTGTAGCATATGTTCTTATCAGTATAGGGGCTGGTTATGCCAGTGGACGGGAACAGAGGAGGTGCAGTGCAGGCTCCAGCTTTGCCTGGACTGTGACAAAATGTCATTATTGACCCAAGATGCCAAGAAATCTCGGAGTTCCATCTTGCGATCGAGCTGGCGGTCTGCAGGGAGCTGAGCTACCACCTGTGGGAGCCCCTGCCTCTCGCCTCCCCCATTCTCATCGCTGAGTGTCCCGGGGGCCGGAATCGTTTACTTTTAAAAATTCGAGTGTTCAAAACAAACAGGGTTTCCTGTGTACTTGAGCTGTGAATAATGGAATAGGACTACAGAACGTACCAAAATTTTACGACTGACATGCTGCTGCAGAGGAGAGTGGTACCATAGCAGCAGCTGCAAGAGTCAGCAGTCAAACAAATTTCAAGGCCACAGAGTGGCACAATTACCTATTTTGAGGTAGCGGCAGCTAGGAGACGGCATGTGCAGTTGGCGGCGACAGCAGCATCAGGCCAGAGAGTGGCATGATGACATACCCCGAAGAGCCGCCAGTACTAAAAAATTCTCGTCCTTTTGGCTAAGATCAACTGTAGCATATGTTCTTATCAGTATAGGGGCTGGCTATACCAGCGGACGGGAACAGAGGAGGTGCAGTGCAGGCTACAGCTTTGGCTGGACTGTGACAAAATGTCATTATTGACCCAAGATGCCAAGAAAGCTTGGAGTTCCATCTTGCGATCGAGCTGTCGGTCTGCAGGGAGCTGAGCTACCACCTGTGGGAGCCCCTTCCTCTCGCCTCCCCCATGCTCATCACTGAGTGTGCCGGGGGCAGAAATCGTTTACTTTTAAAAATTCAAGTATTCAAAACAAACAGGGTTTTCTGTGTACTTGAGCTAGCAGCAGTGGAATCTTTGCAGATGACGATAATGACCATAAAGCCCTTGCTTCACCCAGCTCCCAAGTGTCATCGGCTACATCATCATCAACGACAGTTAGCTCTGTTTCCTGTATACTTGAGCTATGAATAATGGAATAGGACTACAGAACGTACAAAAAATTTACGACTGACATACTGCCGAGCAGAAGGTCCAAAAAATTTGAATCAATTTTGAGGCCACAGAGTGGCACCGTAGTAGAAGCTGCAAGATTCAGCAGTCAAAAAAATGTCAAGGCCACGGAGTGGCACCGTAACAGATAGCTGCAAGAGGCAGCAATCGAATACATTTCAAGGCAACAGAGTGACACCGTAATAGAAGCTGCAAGAGGCAGCAGTCGAATACATTTCAAGGGAACAGAGTTGGAAAGGCAGCAGGAGTGGTACTAATTTTAAAAAGATAGAATTTCACAGTGACATACCCTGGGAGAGGCAGCAGCAGTGAAAAGAATTTAAATGCAACATACCGTAGAGTGGCACAATTACATACTTTAGACATAGCGGCAGCTGGGAGACAGCGTGAGTAGGCGGCGGATGCAGCAGCATCAGGCCACAGAGGGGCACAATTACATTGTTTGGATGTAGCTGCAGCGGGGAGACAGCGCGTGGAGGCGGCAGCTGGGACACAGCATGAGTAGGCCACAGAGAAGCACAATTACATACTTTAGACATAGCGGCAGCTGGGAGACAGCGTGAGTAGGCGGCGGACGCAGCAGCATCAGGCCACAGAGAGGCACAATTACATACTTTGGACGTAGCAGCAGCTGGGAGACAGCGTGAGTAGGCGGCGGACGCAGCAGCATCAGGCCACAGAGTGGCTCAATTACATAGTTTGGACGTAGCGGCAGCTGGGAGACAGCGTGTGGAGGCGGCAGCAGCAGAATCAGGCCACAGAGTGGCACAATTACATAATTTGGACATAGCGGCAGCTGGGAGACAGCATGTGGAGGCGGCGGCAGCAGCAGCATCAGGCCACAGAGTGGCACAATTACATAGTTTGGACGTAGTGGCAGCTGGGAGACAGCATGTGGAGGCGGCGGCAGCAGCAGCATCAGGCCACAGAGTGGCACAATTACATATTTTGGCCGTAGCAGCAGCTGGGAGACAGCGTGTGGAGGCGGCGGCAGCAGCAGCATAAGGCAACAGAGTGGCATGTTGACATAGCCTGGAGGTGACAGCAGTAGCATCATGAGGAGACCTGATTGTTGAGGTTCATCTTGACAAAGGTGAGTCTTTCCACATTTTGGAAGGACAGGCGAGTTCTCCTTGGGATAACTATGGCCCCGCCGCACTGAACACCTGCTCTGATGCCACACTACTAGCTGGGCAGGACAGCTTCTCCAGTGCAAACTCGCCCAGTTGCGGCCACAAATCCAGTTTGGCTGCCCAGTAGTCCAGCGGATCTTCAATGTGGGGTGGCAGGGTGCTGTCCAAGTAGGCCACCACCTGCTGGTTCAGAGTCTGCTCCTGATCTACCTGCTGCTGCCACCGCTGCTGTTGAGTACTTTCCGCACTTAGCGGGTGAAGAAAGCTGCTCATCAGCGACTCCAGACTCAAAATTGCTGCTGATTGAGTGGGTACTGCTTCTAACCAACCGATCTCCCCACAGCAGCCATGGCAGTGGTATGTGAGCGCTGAGGGAACCCCCGGTCAGACCTGCGAGAGGATGGACAAGGACGCAGATAGGCAGCAGCCAACTGAGTACATAGGATGTCTCTATAGTACTTCAGTTTGTCCTCCCTCTCAGCAGGTGAAAAAAAGGCCCCCATTTTAGACCGGTAGCGAGGGTCCAAGAGGGTGGAGAGCCAGAAGTCATCCCTCTGTCGTATGGTGACTATTCGGCTGTCACTACATAAACAAGTGAGCATGCATCGGGCCATTTGCGCAAGTGACTCGGAAGGAACTCCCTGCCTCCAACTCCACTGTATACTGCCAAGGTGTCTCTGTGTCATCCGCCTCATCTTCCGCATCTCCCTCTACCTTCTCTGGCTGCTCCTGCTCCTCCTCTTCTGTCACCTGGGTAAATGCTTGTGCTCCAATGTCCTCCTCCTCCTCCAGATCAGCCCCCACCGGACTCATGTGGCCATGAGATGCAGTCTCCACGTCTCCAGTCCCCTGACCAGAAAGATTTTGCAGCATCTGTTCCAGGACATGAAGCAGTGGAATGACATTGCTCATACCGTAGTCCTGGCGACTGACAAGTAACATGGCCTCCTCAAAGGGCCTGAGCAAGCGGCAGGTGTCACGCATGAGCTGCCACTGGCTGACATCAAAATTACACAGGGGAGTACCACTGTCCGCTTGGATCATTAAGAAATTGTTTATGGCCTTTCTCTGTTCGTACAGTCGGTCCAACATATGGAGGGTAGAATTCCAACGGGTGAAAACTTCACATATCAGCCTATGTTGGGGATGCCATTCTGCCGCTGCAGCTCAGGAGGATGTGCTTGGCACTGTAGGAATGGCTGAAGTGCATGCAAAGTTTCCTGGGGATTTTTAGAATGTTTTGCAGTTGGGTATAAGACTTGAGGAAACGTTTGACAACTAGATTAAATATGTGCGCCATGCAGGGCGCATGGCTCAGCCCTCCTTGGCGCAGCGCGGACACCATGTTCTTTCCATTGTCTGTCACCATGGCTCCGATTTTTAGTTGTCGCGGAGAAAGCCAGCAATCAATTTCTTCTTGCATGACGCAAAGCAGTTCTTCCCCTGTGTGACTTCGTTCGCCCAGGCAAACCAGGCGTAGAACTGCGTGACACTGCCGTGCCCTGCACATGTGGTACGCTGGAGGAGCGCTTTGACTTGGCCCTGCAGTGGAGTCTGAGGTGGTGGAGAAGGAGCCGGACATTAGCGCAGGATCAGCTGTTTGACAACGAGGAGGAGAAAGTGGCATCACCTGTCCAAGTTGCTCGTGTGGCTGGGCAGGAAGCACATTGACCCAGTGGGCCATAAAGGACATGTACTGTCCCTGACCGTAGTTGCAACTCCACACGTCGGCGTTGCCGTGCACTTTGGCAGACACCCACAGGCTCAAGGACTGGGCCACCTTCTCTTCTACATATTTGTGCAGGGCTGGGACTGACATTTTGGCAAAGAAATGACGACTTGGCACTCTCCACCTCGGCACAAGCCATCATTTCTCTGAACGGCGCAGAGTCCACCAGTTGAAAAGGGAGGGACTGCAGCACGAGCAACTTGGACAGGAGCATGGTCAGCTTCTGCGCTGTAGGATGGCTGGACGCGTACTGCTGTCTCTTTACAATCGCCTCGGTGAACGACTGCTGCCGTAATGAGTGGCGATGAATAAGAGGAGGAGGAGCAGGAGCATCTGGAGCGGTAGATGATGAGAGACAGCTCCCTTCGGCAGAGGTGCTGGAGCCTTGACTGCCTGAAATGGGCTGCGTGCCACTGGGTGATGCTGCTGCTGCCGACTGGACTGCCACATCTGAGCCACGGTTCTCCCAGGCCACTTTGTGGTAATGCTGCATATGTTGGTGCAGGGCCGTGGTGCCAACATTAGCACCCTGGCCACGCTTCACTTTCTGACCACAGATTCTACATATAGCCATGTTCACCTCCTCAGGCGTCTTAACAAAAAACTTCCACACCGCCAAGTAGGCAATTTTACCACCAACACTCTGCACTGACGGAGTAGTACCTCCGCTGCCTGGCAGAGCCGCTGTGCAGCTCTTTTCAAGGCCCGGAAAGCACCTGCGAAGAGTACGGTCTACCCCATGCCCGTTTGGCTCCCGACCTCGCACTGCTGCCACTACGCTGACTCCCACCCACACTACCGACTTGCTGGCTGCACCGCTGCCTCACACGCAAGCTGTCAGTCTCATCTGCAGATGACGATAAGGATGATGAAGCCCTTGCTTCACCTGACTCCCAAGTGCGATCGGCTGCATCATCATCAGCTACAGTTTGCACGTCGCTAATGTACTCCTCAACTGTCTCTGTGTACAAAGCCTGACCGCTCTCAACATCACCTCCCACTACACTCTCCTCATCAGTACTTGACCGCCTTCTGGAAGGAGCGGATTTCTGCCCCACCTCTTGGCTTCCCAGTAGCTGCTTACCGTCATCATGTAGTTCGTCCTCGCTGTATAGTGGCTCAGAGCCCACAGCATATAGTACTTCTCTGGCTGAGGGAACCGAAAAGGACAGAGGCAGGTTGAGGGCAGGTGAGGGCAGTGGAGGTGCTCCAGGCCCATGCCAACTAAGGGTTGTATCTGACGAACCCACCGACTCTTGGCTGGGGGTGTCCGATGTCACCTGAGAGAAAGTGGATGACCGAGTCAACCATTCAAGAACTGCTGGGTTGGTGGTCAACACACGACCGCAAGATGACACCGGTAGCTCTGGCCTCGCTAAGTGACCCCTAATACCACGTCCCCTTCCTCTGCTGAGATCTGTGCCTATTCCAGAAACATTTGTGCCACTGCCCCTCCCCTGTTAAGGGCCTGTCACCGCTCTGTCTGACAGACTGATTGATTACAAATTTAAAATAAGGAAATTAAAAATCCAACAACAAAAATTTACTTTGCTCACTGCTTCGCACAACGAACTACTATTTATTTGAGAAATACCGTCACCCACAGAGTGGGTTAACAATGGGTTGCTGAACTGCAGTACAATGGGTTACTGCACAGAACTACACACTATATGACAATTTTCTTTTTCTCTGGCAAATGAGGCCATAAATACTTATTTAAAAGTAACACTGACAACCCCACAAACTCAGATTCACTATTTTTTTATGATATTCACTGACTACCTTAAAGCAATATCACGCTTTTCTTCTTGGATGGCAAATGAGGCCTAAAATACGTATGTAAAAGTAACACTGACAACTCCACAAACTCAGATCACTAGTTTTTTTTAATGATATTTACAGACTACCTTAACAGCAATGTCACACTTTTTTGCTTGGATGGCAAATGAGGCCTAAAATACTGATTTGAAACTAACCACCCCAGAAACTTTGATATATATATATTTTTTTAAATGATATTCACTGACTACCTCACAGCAATCTCATGCTTTTCTTCTTGGATGGCAAATGAGGCCTAAAATACGTATGTAAAAGTAACACTGACAACCCCACAAACTCAGATCACTATTTTTTTAATGATATTCACAGACTACTTAACAGCAATATCATGCATTTCTGCTTGGATGGCGAATGAGGCCTAAAATACTGATTTAAAACTAAACACCCCACAAACTGATATATATATATATATTTTTAATGATGTTCACTGACTACCTTACAGCAATATCACGCTTTTCTGCTTGGATGGCGAATGAGGCCTAAAATACTGATTTGAAACTAAACACCCCACAAACTGAAATATATATATATTTTTTTATGATATTCACTGACTTACCTACAGCTATATCACGCTTTTCTGCTTGGATGGCGAATGAGGCCTAAAATACTGATTTGAAACTAAACACCCCACAAACTGAGATATATTTAATTTTTTTTAATGATATTCACTGACTACCTTACAGCAATATCACGCTTTTCTGCTTGGATGACAAATGAGGCCTAAAATACTGATTTAAAACTAAACACCCCACAAACTGAGATATATATATATATATATATATATATATATATATATATATATATATTTTTTTTTTTTTTTAAATGATATTCACTGACTACCTTACAGCAATATCACGCTTTTCTGCTTGGATGGCGAATGAGACCTAAAATACTGATTTGAAACTAAACACCCCACAAACTGAGATATATATTTTTTTAAAATGATATTCACTGACTACCTTACAGCAATATCACGATTTTCTGCTTGGATGGTGAATGAGGCCTAAAATACTGATTTGAAACTAAACACCCCACAAACTGAAATATATATATATTTTTTAATGATATTTACTTACTACTAGAGATGAGCGAGCATGCTCGTCCGAGCTTGGTGCTCATTCGAGTATTACGGTACTCGTAAGTGCTCGCTGCTCGGACGAGTTTCTCGCCGTGATCGAGGAAATGGCATCTTCCGCATTGTGCATTTTTGGCGCCTATATACTCAGCCAATCACAAGCCAGGAGACGCTGCGGTACACCCAGCATCACGTGGGGCCCTTACATGTCGATAGCAGGGGTTGGCTGGCCTGATCAGGTGACCCTGGAATATACTAGTGACTGCCCGCAGTGCTCGGCTCAGATGCTGTCTGGATGTCGTTAGGGACAGAGCTGCTGCGTTTCATGGAGAGTGTTAGGGCCTGGATTTAGTTCTCTGTTAGGCAGGAGTGATCTTAAAAGTACCCAACAGCCCTTCTAAGGGCTACAAGACATTTTTTTTGTCTCCTGGCTGGCTGGCACTAGTAGTGCAGCTATCGTCATATATAACCCTTTTTTTTTTATTGTTTTATCTCAGTGATACAAATCCATTTCATACAGCAGTGTGGAACCATTCTGTGTGTCACAGTTCAGCTGTCCACTCACCACAAACCACAATCCGTATTTGCTGTCCAGGTGACCCATACTGTACGTCACATAATCAAATACGTTTTTTTGCTTTCACTGATACAGCTACATTAGAAAAATCTCTGTACGACCTTTGTCTGGGTTGCAGTCAAAATAGCCACAGTCAGCAGGGGCTGAGTTTGCTCTCTGAGTTTCTGCACGTCACGTTAAACAAAAATATATATATATATATATAAAAAAAATAAATATATAAAAAAATAGTTTTTTTGTTGTTTTATCTCAGTGATACAAATCCATTTCACACAGCTGTGTGTAACCATTCTGTGTTTCACAGTTCAGCTGTTCAGTCACCACAATCCGTATTTTCTGTCTAGGTGACCCATTGTGTACGTCACGTCAGTAAAAAAGGTCTTTTGCTCTCACTTACAAAGCTACATTACAAAAATCTCTGTGCGACATTTGTCTGAGTTGCAATTACGCAGACCAAGTCTGCCTAATCTAATAGTTTCCGTGTAATTGCTCCATACTGCACGGTACGTAATAACATACGTAATTTTGCTCTAATTTATCCACCTATATACAAAGCACAATCCGTATTTTCTGTCCAGGTGACCCATTCTGTACGTCACATCAGTAAAAAAGGTCTTTTACTTTCACTTATACAGCTACATTACAAAAATCTCTGTGCGATATTTGTCTGGGTTGCAATTAAGCAGACCAAGTCTGCTAATCTAATAGTTTCCGTGTAATTGCTACATACTGCACGGTACGTAATAACATACGTAATTTTGCTCTAACTTATCCACCTATATACAAAGCACAATCCGTATTTTCTGTACAGGTGACCCATTCTGTACGTCACGTCAGTAAAAAAAGTCTTTTGCTCTCACTGATACAGCTACATTACAAAAATCTTTGTGCGACATTTGTCTGGGTTGCAATTAAGCAGACCAAGTCTGCCTAATCAAATAGTTTCCGTGTAATTGATCCATACTGCACGGTACGTAATAACATATGTAATTTAGTTCTAACTTATCCACCTATATACAATGCACAATCCGTATTTTCTGTCCAGGTGACCCATTCTGTACGTCACGTCAGTAAAAAAGGTCTTTTGCTCTCACTTATACAGCTACATTACAAAAATCTCTGTGCGACATTTGTCTGGGTTGCAATTAAGCAAACCAATTCTGCCTAATCTAATAGTTTCAGTGTAATTGCTCCATACTGCACGGTACGTAATAACATACGTAAATTTGCTCTAACTTATCCACCTATATATTTACTTGTTCAGATTGAACAAGTTTGTGGGTTTCAGTACAGCAGGCCCATTTATTTATTTTTTTTATATATAATACACTTATATACAGAAAATGTTGAACCCCAG
>ONZH01024315.1:0-12423 GCA_900303285.1 Rhinella marina
AAAAATGATAGATCTCTAGCCAGGCAGAGGATAATAGAGATATCGAAGACCAGTAAGAGGCCGGATCATGTGCTTACAGTGAGAACAACCAGCATCACAAAGAGAGCATCACAACCCAAAGCTGAAATGTTAGACTGAATATATATATATTAGAGATGAGCAAATCTATTCGCCGCTTTGTAGATTCGTATCGAATCTTGGAAATTTTCAGCTGCGAAGAGAATCCGAATTTCGTTGATCCGCTTCATATTATTCATAAATCTATGCAAAGTTTTACACGCTAACTATACGTACGATACGTATGAACCATACGAAACGTACGCATAATGCGTGAGGCGGGACAATGATGATACACACACGTAAGAGCGGGAAAGTGAGGATACGCCCCCTCAGAACTGAAAAAAACAGCCCAGTCCACCGGGAACTAACTATTTGCACGTATAGGGAGTGAAGACTCCTCCCTCAGTACTCCACCCTCCTCTGAGTCACTCTGAACCAGTTGAGACCAGTGCTGACTGCTGACCTGAGAGCAAGTATTTACTGCAAGTGCAAGCATGGCTCAAAAAAATCTGCGTGACCTGCGTCCCAACTGGAACGAGATGGTCTTTGGGGATGAGTTACCAGAACCACCCCCCGCTTCAGACATCAAGAAGTCACAAGTCAAGATCAAGAGAAACCCAGCTCGGTGCCTGGGTCATCCTATTCCTTACCAAACTGCTGCTGCGACTCGTGAGGTGGCTGGAGCATCTGCTTTGTCTTCTGCAGCTGGTGTGTCCGCTATGGCTCGTTCGGCGGAGGTGGCTGGAGCGTCCACTTTGCCACCCAGGAGGAGATCCACCCCTTCCATACACCAGAACCCCATTGTTCCAGCATCTGTGACGGCCCATGCACAGACCCTCTGGGAGTATAAAACCGCAGTGGAGGACTGGTCATACAGGTACTCGACCACCCTAGGCTGGGAGATCCTTCACTGGAATGCAGGAAGGGAACTGTTGTTTGGTTTTCGGTTGGGAGAGGGTCTGGCTTCCTGCAGGATGACGAGGATGGGAAGGAATATTTCGTGGGCCGCAGGTCGGTGAAACGGCTTGTACCTACCACAAGATCATCATAGCCTGTACATGGGGGATCAGGTGGAGTACACCCCATGGGGTCCCTGAAAGGCCCATTTGCGACCAGAGTTACCCTCCTTTCGCAGCCTCTGGGTGCCTACAAGGGAACCAGAAGTGTGGCCAGATGAACCACCAGGTCTAGGACGCTTGCGCTGCCTGCAGGAGTTCCCAGATGGTGTCCTCCGGTTCAGTGAAAAGCCACAGCCTCAGCCGGAGCCTCTAATTCCTGGACTGCCAGCACCACCACCACCACAGTCCTTACAGCTGGGTCAGCTGACTACGTCTTCATTCACCTTTCATCCACCAGTACCAGCTGCCATGGAAGATGAAGCCAGCAGCAACCGGGGAAGCTGGGTCTTTTTCCCTGGATGCAACCTTTCCGGAACCGCTGCAGCTGGAAGTTCTTACTCCAGCTGTCCCAGCAGGAGGATCTGGAAAAGCTCAAGTGGCTGCAGCGCTCACCAGCGTGACCACCACCCGGACCCGGTCAAGTCCGAATTCAGGAACAAGAGGGCACTGGAGCTCCATCACCGGAGCGAGCGTGGCCTACAAGAGGCAGGCGTGTCCTCTGATGACCTTCAGCAGCAGCTCGAGTGAGGAGGATTTCAGGTCCCTCATCTGAGGATCCTACTACTGGCTGTCAAGGACACTGCAGGAGGACCTATGGGAGCCACATCATGGACTGCACCTGACGGCGGTGAGAGCTAGTTGGCACTTTTTATCTTAGTTTGTTTGTGTTGCCCCCATTTGACTCTCACCCAGATGGACATGGCTGTCAGGACTCCCCACATTCTGCAGAAAAATTCCCTGTTGCGCCGAAGTGCGCCTATTCTCCTTTTTTCCCCCCTTCTCAGGTTATTTGGGAGCCCCTTTTGCAAAAAGGGTTCTCTATTTGCTGCTATTCTCTATTATCCATGTGGATTACACATTACCTGTTTGGATTACAATTTTACCTCACGTGGATTACAATTGAATTTTGGAATATGTGTTCCGGACAGACTGTTTTATCATTGCCAACTAGGAGCCATAAGGAGAGACTCAAACATATATCTGAGCCTTTTATGCTTGCAAATGTGAAATTGATTGCACTAAAATGTTTGCATAATTATGTCTTTGCTGTATTTTAGCTACACTGTTTTTTAATGGTTCAGCACTTTAGCCCATTGTGTGTATTCTTATTCTGGTACTGCAATGTGTCCTATTATGCACTTATTGTACAGTGTTTTTTGTAAAATTATTAACTTATTGAAAGCTAGCAGCAGTGAGCACCTTATTTTTCTAGTTCATATAGTCTTCCTCTAAAGACTGTAGGCGCGCAGCCTAGCCTGTGCGTATTATGCATTCGCGCATGTACATTAAGTACTCGTACGCACTTTTGTACGCTAATGCTTACGTATTGCGTTCTTTTAACTACGCTGACTGTACGTACGTAATTTACGCAGGAATGTTTGCAAAACAACGATTGATATTTTTTTTACGTATATTCGACTAATAAGTTCGTGTAAATACAAATCTTGTCAGATATTCGGCGAATATCCGAATAAAAATTTTGAATGATTCGCACATCTCTCATTATATATACAAAGAGTACAGTTTCTCTTCTCATTCAAAGTTTTCTGTATTTTCATGATTATGAAAATTGTGGATTCACACTGAAGGCATCAAAACTATGAATTAACACATGTGGAATTATATACTTAACAAAAAAAGTGTGAAACAACTTAAAATATGTCTTATATTCTAGGTTCTTCAAAGTAGCCACCTTTTGCTTTGATTACTGCTTTGTACACTTTTGGCATTCTCTTGATGAGCTTCAAGAGGTTGTCACCTGAAATGGTATTCCAACAGTCTTGAAGGAGTTCCCAGAGATGCTTAGCACTTGTTGGCACTTTTGCCTTCACTCTGCGGTCCAGCTCACCCCAAACCATCTCGATTGGGTTCAGATCTGGTGACTGTGGAGGCCAGGTCATCTGGCGTAGCACCCATCACTCTCCTTCTTGGTCAAATAGCCCTTACACAGCCTGGAGGTGTGTTTAGGGTCATTGTCCTGTTGATGAATAAATTATGGTCCAACTAAACGCAAACCGGATGGAATAGCATGCCGCTGCAAGATGCTGTGGTAGCCATGCTGGTTCAGTATGCCTTCAATTTTGAATAAATCTCCAACAGTGTCGCAAGCAAAGCACCCCCACACCATCACACCTCCTCCTCCATGCTTCACGGTGGAACCAGGCATGTAGAGTCCATCCGTTCACCTTTTCTGCGTCGCACAAAGACACAGTGGTTGGAACCAAAGATCTCAAATTTGGACTCATCAGACCAAAAGCACATATTTCCACTGGTCTAATGTCCATTCCTTGTGTTCTTAAGCCCAAACAAGTCTCTTCTGCTTGTTGCCTGTCCTTAACAGTGGTTTCCTTGCAGCTTTTTTACCATGAAGGCCGGCTGCACACAGTCTCCTATTAACAGTTGTTGTAGATATGTGTCTGCTGCTAGAACTCTGTGTGGCATTGACCTGGTCTCTAATCTGAGCTGCTGTTAACCTGCGATTTCTGAGGCTGGTGACTCGGATGAACTTATCCTCCACAGCAGAGGTGACTCTTGGTCTTCCTTTCCTGGGCGGTCCTCATGTCAGCCAGTTTCTTTGTAGCGCTTGATGGTTTTTGCGACTGCACTTGGGGACACTTTCAAAGTTTTCCCAATTTTTCGGACTGACTGACCTTCATTTCTTAAAGTAATGATGGCCACTCGTTTTTCTTTACTTAGCTGCTTTTTTCTTGCCATAATACAAATTCTAACAGTCTATTCAGTAGGACTATCAGCTGTGTATCCACCTGACTTCTGCCCAACACAACTCATGGTCCCAACCCCAATTACAAGGCAAGAAATCCCACTTATTAAACCTGACAGGGCACACCTGTGAAGTGAAAACCATTTTAGGTGACTACCTCTTGAAGCTCATCAAGAGAATGCCAAGAGTGTGCAAAGCAGTAATCAAAGCAAAAGGTGGCTACTTTGAAGAACCTAGAATATAAGACATATTTTCAGTTGTTTCACACTTTTTTGTTAAGTATATAATTCCACATGTGTTAATTTCATAGTTTTGATTCCTTCAGTGTGAATCTACAATTTTCATAGTCATGAAAATACAGAAAACTCTTTGAATCAGAAGGTGTGTCCAAACTTTTGGTCTGTACTGTATATAATCTGGCAATATGTCAGACCTACTAAGAAACCTGACAACAAAAGAATATATGGGGTCATTTATCAAACTGGAAAATTTGGAAATGAACTGAGTAATCTGTTCGGTTTCTATGGTCAACTAAGCCATTTCTACTTTACACCAGTCTGATAAATGACCCCCATAATGTTTATGAGGACTGCCAGACAGTCTAACAATATCTGCGAGATCTGACAGGTTGGACTTAACTCATCTTAAATCCCTCCCTCCATTGAAGTGACATGCACATTTATTTAGGTTGGACCTGCATTTTAATAGGGGACTCAAAGATGTTAATTGGGAGAACAATCTGTGTCTATGGGCAGTATTGATAACATTTTTATTGATTAATACCATGGATGGATATGAAAAAAAGACAATTGTTTCTCTCGTATAATATTTTAGTGGCTACCAGTACGCCTTTTTACAGAGCTCACTAAGGGGACTTAGGCTACGTCGTCACCATTTAGTCTAAGCGCTGCATGTCTAATCGCTCACTTGATGGCTGGGCTCCTGCTCTAACAACCCCGATTGGCTAAAGCGCAGATCAGGGCCATTTAACCCCTTAGATGCTGTGGTCAATAGCGACCATGGCATCTAAGTTGTTTAGAGGAGGTGCTCCCTCTGTCTGCCATCAGCACCCTGCAAATGAGATATATACGTATTCACATGGCAGCCTTGTTTCTAATGAAGGTCCCAGGACTGCCTACAGTGTAGGCCTAGAAGTCTGTGTCTTTCTGGCATGCTGGTGACTGTCAGTATAATGACAGTATAATACTCTCTACTGCATAAGAAGTAGAATCAATCAAAAAATATGTTAAAGTCCCCTTGTGGGACTGGTAAACAGTTAAAAAAAATAAAGGTTGTTTTAAATAAAATTCCCTGTAAAATCAAATAGAAAGCAATCAAAAAGAGGTATGTACCTCAAAATTTATACAGGTGAAAAACTACAAGTTGTTCTGCTACAATCAAGCCACAGAGCTCATTAGAAAGAAAAATAAAAAAGTTATGGGTCTTGGGATTCGGCGATGCAAAAACATTTTCTTTTTTTTTAAAAAGAGGGTTTTAAATTGTGCAAAAGTAGCAAAGCAGAAAAAAATATAGGGATGTGTTATTGCATTTATGGTCATCTTTTGAAGTGACTGTCAACCTGTTGTGATTGACCAAGAGGTTTTATTAGATGACCTCCTTGGAAACAAGCCAGCAGATAATTAAGATGCGGTGAAGATCTAACATACTCCAGTCTGAGAGTTGAAAAGGAGAAAATGTGCTATATGTGACAACGCTGATTACCCATGAAGGTTGACATGGCCACATGCATGACACTTCAGAAAGGTGAAGTGCTTTTATCCATGTCATCTGTTTGATAAACCATATTAACTGACGTACATACTGTAGTGTGTGATTTCTTACGAAGAATTGGAGTTCACCAACTGTTGAAAGATCTATTGGATTATTCAAAAACTATGTACACTTTCGGGGCAATTTTTTTAAATGATTCCATTTCACTCATTGTGGGCTTAAAATAATATTTTCAAATTTTTTTTATTAAAAATATCCAGCAGTCATAAAAGAATCAGACTTTCACTTTCATCTTGTGCTGGTCAGTTAATAACTCATCTCTAAAATACTAATAGCTCACAACAGGTCAGAGAATAGAGATAAGGAGCAGTCAGCTGGACGGTCTGATGTAAACACAGTAAAAACAATTAGCCTTCTACTAGAGAATCTCAAGGCTGTACAGAAAAAAGGGGCTCAAAATCTTTAGTATAGACCAATTTTAAAAATGATTTTGAGCTCAAAATGAGTACAGTGCAGTAATTTAAAAAAATGCCCCAAAGGTGTCCATAGCCTTTAGATTTAGACAGCTAACAGATTTAAGGGGGTATGTTGTGTAAGATATGATGTGAGAGATCTTATCTAAATGAGTATTCCAACTATATAAAGTGATGGTATATTACAAGCATATCTGTGCCAGGTCCACCAGCAAAATTTAGAAATATAGAGTTAGGGTTGTAATGCTATTTAAGAGCTGTGGCTCCTTCTTATATTATTCTGACATGACAATGCTCCAGATAATTTGGTTTGAAGGGAATTACAACAATGCCCTATTCACTTAAATTGAGCCTTGATGAAGGGGTGCACCACTGTGCAGGAGAAATACTGAAATAATCTAAAGTAATGTACAAAAGTTGTAGACAGGAGTGGGAAAAATGTTGCAAAAATAGAAGTGTTAATAGTTTATTTTTATCAGTTTACAAAATGCAAAGTAAATAAACAGAAGAAATCAGATCAATATTTGGTGTGACCACCCTTTGCCTTCAAAACAACATCAGTTCTTCTAGGTACACTTGAGACAGATAGTTTTTGAAAGAACTTGGCTGGGAACTTGGTGGGAACTAACCACCGATCTGCTGTGGATATAGGCTTGCTCAAGTCCATCTCTCTCTTCATGTAATCCTACACAGACTGAATGATATTGAGACCAGACCTCTGTGAGGGCTATATCATCACTTCCAGGACTCCTTGTTCTTCTTTACACTGAAGATAATTCTTAGTGACATTGGCTGTATGTTTGGGGTTGATGTCCTGATGCAGAATTAATTTAAATTTAAACTATTAACACTTCTAATTTTAAGCATTCTTACTTTACAGCATTCTTCAACACCTGTCTAAAACCTTTGCACACTACTGTATTTCTATTCTAGTAATATGTCATAACATTTTTAGACTAAATACCCTTTTAAGGCTTCAATGTAGAATAATTCTAATTATTTGCCTATTACAAAATTTGATTCCAATAGGCATGGATAATAATACATTAGCTAGACATGCGATACCAAAATTTGTACCAGAAAAATGGTAGACTGGAGATTTCATGAATAAATACATTTGATAATTCTAGGTATGGACACCATGGAGGATGAGACTTATTAGAGCAGTGTTCAGGTATAGTTCGCTTGGTCCCAACAATGCCATATATCTAAAAAGAAATTGGATTTGTATCTTGTATTGCTGATTCAGTTCACTAAAAGCTTGGGAAGCAGCCAGTGCTTGATTTTTTTTATAGCAGGGATGTACGGTATTTCTTTCATTTTGTGCCCTGGTGATATTGTACAGCATAATGTAAAAGAAATACTACACAACAGCCATTAGCCGCATAAATCAAAATTGTATAAAATACTGCTCTGTGGAACTTATTGAACAAGGTGACATCAGAGTTTATCGGCTAATTTACTTGTTTTGCTTAGGAAAGAATGATAACCAGTTGGATCACCTAGTGAACATCATGCCTTGTATATAAAAACCGTGTCTTAAAGAGAGCCTGTCACAATGAAATACTGAGCAATCTGAGGCAGCATGTTATAGAGAAGAAGGAGAATAAGATGTTGATACATAGTTTTGTGGGAAAAGATTCAGTAAAACTTATTTATACATTTAAAGGGGTTGTGTCGCTTAGGTAAATGGCATTTATCATGCAAAAAAGTTAATACAAGGCACTTACTAATGTATTCCGATTGTCCATATTGCTTCCTTTGCTGGCTAGATTCATTTTTCCATCACATTATACACTGCTCGTTCCCAGGGGTTACGACCACCTTGGAATCCAGCAGTGGGTGGCCGTGCTTGCACACTACAGGCAAAAAAAGTGCCGGGACCTTTTCGTAAAGTGTACAGTCATGGCCATCACTGCTGGATTGCAGGGTGGTCATAACCTCTGGAAACGAGCAGTGTATAATGTGATGAGAAAATGAACCAAGCCACCAAAGGAGGCAATATGGACAATCACAATATATTAGTAAGTGCCTTGTATTAAAGGGGTTGTCCGAGTAATATTTATTGATGACCTATCCTCAGGATAGGTCATCATTATGAGATCAGTGGGGGTCCGACACCAGGCACCGACCCGATCAGCTGTTTGAAGAGGAGGCGCGCGCCGTTCATTGTTTACCTGCTCGCCGTAACATCAGTAGCGGTGAGCAGGTGTAATGACACTCAAGCCGCTCTATTCATTTCAATGGGGCGGCTCTTTCTTATACAAGTCTATGGGAATGAGCCACCCCATTGACATGAATGGGGCGGCTTGGCTGTAATTACACCTGCTCACCCTTACTCATGTTACAGCGAGCAGGTAAACAATGAAGAGGAGGCAGCGCTGGCACGGCGCGCCTCCTCTTCAAACAGCTGATCATATTGATGACCTATCCTGAGGATAGATCATCAATAAGTATAACTCGGACAACCCCTTTTACTTTCTCTACATGATAAATGCCATTTTCTGAAGTGAGACAAACCCTTTAAGTCTCTGCTTTTTTCTGACAGTTGTACATGGGGGAGGCGTTCTGAGTGATTGATATTCCCTGTGTAAGTGTGTATACGTAGATAGCTGTCAGTCACTGATAGTTGTACACAGATAGGTGTTTTCAGTGATTGATAGCATTCTCTGTGTAAGTGTGTATATAGAGATAGCTGTCAGCCACTGATAGTTGTACATAAGGAGGTGTTATCAGTGATTGACAGCATTCGCTGTGTAAGTCTGTATACAGAGATAGCTGTTAGTCACTGATGGTTGTACACGGGGGAGGTGTTATCCGTGATTGATAACATTCTCTGTGTAAGTGTGTATACATAGATATCTGTCAGTCACAGATAGCTGTGCATGGGGTAGGTGTTAGTGATTGATAGCATTCTCTGTGTAAGTGTATATGCATAGATAGCTGTCAGTCACTGATAGTATTTACATGGGTGGCATGTTACCGGTGATGGATACCATTCTCTGTGTAATTCTGTATACATAGAGAGCTGTCAGCCCCTGATAGTTGTACATTGGGGAGGTGTTTTCAGTGATTGGTATCATTCTCTGTGTGTATATATAGATAGCTGTCAGTCACTGATAGCTGCACACAGAGGATGTGTTATCAGTGATTGATAGCATTTTCTATGTAAGTGTCTATACATAGTTGCTATTTTCCAGCACTTCTTTAATTCTCTTGGTGATGGAGTTCACTAGAGCTTTACAGGATTACCACTGAAATCCTCTTCCATTCCTCCATGACAATATATCACGGAACTGGTGAATGTTAGAAAGCTTGCGCTTCTCCACCTTCCATTTGAGGATGCCTCAGAGATGCTCAATAGGATTTAGGTCTGGAGACATGGTTGGCCAGTCCAGCACCTTTACTCTCAGTTTCTTTAGCAAGGCAGTAATTGCCGTGGAGGTGTGTTTGGGGTTGTTATAATGTTGGAATACTGCCCTGCGGCCAAGTTTCTGAAGGGGGAGGGGAACATGTTAGGCTTCAGTATGTCACAGTACATGTTGGCATTCATGGTTCCCTCAATGAACCTTAGCTCCCTACAGCCGACAGCACTCATTCAGCCTCAAACCATGACACTCCCCACCACCATGCTTGACTGTAGGCAGGACACACTTGTCTTTGTACCCCTTATCTGGTTGTCACCATACACGCTTAACGCCATCTGAACCAAATAAGTTTATCTTGATCTCATCAGACCACAGGACATGGTTCCAGTAATCCATGTCTTTAGTCTGCTTGTCTTCAGCAAACTGTTAGCAGCCTTTCTTGTGCATCATCTTTAGAAGAGGCTTCCTTCAGGGATGACAGCCATGCAGATCAATTTAATGCCATGTGCAGCGTATGGTCTGAGCACTGACAGGCTGAACCCCCACCCACTTAACCTCTGCAGCATTACTGGCAGCAGTCATAGGTCTATTTTGAAAAGACAACCTCTGATATGACGCTGTGCACGTGCACTCATTTTCATTGGTCGACTATGGCGAGGCCTGTTCTGAGTGGAACCTGTCTTGTTAAAGGCGCTGTATGGTCTTGGCCATTGTGCTGCATCTCAGTTACAGGGTGTTAGCAATCTTCTTATAGCCTAGGCTATCTTTATGTAGAGCAACAATTCTTTTTCTCAGATCCTCAGAGAGTTCTTTCCCATGAGGTGCTATCAGTGTAGGATTGGGCTGCCTAGGGCCCACCAGTAAAATTTATTTTGGGGGCCCACCATACATATACTTCCAAATATTACCTTGTAAATCAGCAGCTGACAGCAGCAAGATGCCACAAGTTGATTGATTATGGGGTCCCCGCAGCAACTTTGAGAAGACTGGTCACTGGGAAAGGAGGATACCGGTTGTCCTGCTTCTGTATCTATAAGCCAGCTCAGCCACATGAATGTGTCTATAATAATAAAACTGGGTGTTTCTTAAGGTACTGTACACCTGCCTATCAATATAACAGTGCAGTAAGTCTACTGTGTTATGTGCCACTAGGAGTTGGATTACAAGAGGCCCCTTCCTCTGGGGCTCACCGGGGGAAATAACAATGGACTTTTGTGTCTTTTTAATAGAAGTACTAGCCTTGCCTAGCTAAATCCTATCCCTACACTATAGGTCCCTCCTTGTGTAAATGTTATACAGCGAGACACAAATGAGGAACTGCGGCCTAAATTAACGGTAGAAAAAAAAATAGCAACGGATGTCAGGTATATAGACTTTTTGAAAGGTTTTAATACACACGCTGTGCACGTGCTGGTAGTGTCAGGCACACTTGAGTTCTTTTTGCTCCAAAATAAAAAAAAATGCAGCCAGATATAACAATGGACTTTTGTGTCTTTTGAACAGAAATACTAGCCCTGCCTAGCCAAATCCTATTCCTACACTATAAGTCCCTCCTTGCGCAAATGTTATACAGCGAGACGCAAAAGAGGTACTGCGGGCTTAACAGCAGAAATAATAGCAAAGGATGTCAGGTATATAGTATACAGAGAGCATCATACAGCATGCAGCAGCTGCAGAGGTGGCGTTAATGGCAGGCCAACTAGCGCTATTTTTAACACCCCCAAAATAAAAAAAATGTTTGCCAGCAAGATAAAATAGCCCTTAAAAGGGCTTTTGGGTCTTTTCTGAGCAAATTCTATCCCTGCCTAGCGTTCTTCTGTCCCTACTCTATGTGTCCCTGCTTGCAGCAGCTCTCCCTGGTTCGGTATGAGCCGGTCACATTTCACCAGGTGCTTTATAGCACCCGATGACGTGTTCCCGGCCAGCCAATCACTGTAATGCCAGTAGCTAACATGGCTAATGGCATTACAGTGAATGCCAGTACCTTCCCGCACGCTAATTGGCTAACACGGACAAGTGCTAAAGAACACCGCATGGTCACGAGCGCCGCCATGTTCAGCCTAATAGTGTATTTGGCTGAACATGTTCATTCATCACTAGTTACTAACCATCTGTACCTTTACTGCAGACTGCTAGCAATTTATTTATAACTTCTAGTAGAAATAGTAAAGGAATGGCACAACATAGAGACATAATAATAGATGATCCAAAATTATTATTACATGGGTAATAAATGAACCTATTAAAACAGGCATGTCAGGAGTGGTGAAAGGTCCTCTTTAAATCTTGCCATTTAGGCTTGCTTACTTCTGGTATAATGTTTTAGTCTCTGTTATTGTTAGTGGCCTGTTGATGTGTAAAGACTCTTGGCCTTGAACATAACCATATGTGTTTGAAGCAGAGAAAAAATACGTAGCTCAGGTACTCATTGTTATAGCTACTAGGCGGCGGATTTCATTATGAAGAAGCAGGCCTTTCTGCTCTGAAATCCATTAAATTTGTAAAAGACTTTTTGAAATTCTATGAATATTATTTAGTAGTGTGCTTTAGTTCGCGGTTTGCATGGTCCACATTATTAAGATTTTCTAACTTATTTATTTGACTACTTCAGAATTGCCTGTCTTAGGCCAAATGCGCTAATACGTATGTCACCATCCTATGTTCTGTGCAATAGTTTATGCTGTTACACTCTGAAAGAGCTCTTGCGCGAACTTAAAAAATAAATGAACCCTGAGATTATATCTTAGTTCCTGACTTTTTCCAGAGGCTTTTATTCTTAACTTTTTATTTCAGAGCTGTGCAACAAACCGCATTGCTCTTTTTGTTAAAGGAACGCTTTGTTAAAGGAATGCATGTAAATGACAAAGAATATGAAAAAAATATGCTAATACTTCCTACCTTAATCTGCTCATTTACATTGATTCAGTTTTGTATCATATAACAATTAAAAC
>ONZH01024316.1:0-138611 GCA_900303285.1 Rhinella marina
TCGCACGGCGCGAGATTACATCATCACGCCGGCCGCTATCAAGATGGCGGCTGTCGGCCCGTCGCAAGCAAATGGAGGAGGTAAGTATGGATTTTTTTTGTTTTTTACACTATTTCAGGATAAATCGATTCGCCAACACGAAGCACAAGGAAATTCGTGTGGGATTCGATTCGCTCATCTCTAAGAACAACATTTTTCTATATATGCTTATTCAATGATTAATTGAAATGAAAGCACACTCCAGGCCCATCGAAAGACGGTATTGAACTACAATGACCAGAATGCTTTGCAGCAGGATAAAACACAACCATAAGCTTACAGTCCAGCTCCATTGTAATGAATGAGATGGAATTACAATACCACATACAACTTGAGGACATGTGTGGCGCTGTTTTTCTAATCCTGTACAACACCTTTAAATATCTATGATCTAAGTATAGCCATGAAGCAAAAGTGTTGGCTAGACTTTTTCATTTTGAACACTTTTCTGGATCCGCTGATCTACCTAGAGATCTAGACCCAGGTAGAGGTACAGCAAATTTTAGATGACCCAGCCAAAGTTACCTATTGCACTTGCTTCACATATATTAGCCTGTGTTTTTTTTTCTGATTTACCATTACTCTGTGCAGATGAGCTCTCTTCCAAGAGAAAGAAAACTGTCTCTGCAATGCCACCTAGTGGAAGTAGCTACTCTGTCGATGTCTGACCTTTTAAGGACTTGCATCATGACGGAAAACATTCACCACAGTTTGAGCCTTGCTTTTTTTGTTTGACTAATAGCCTAAGTCCTATTGAAAAGCCTGTTAAAGGGTTAGTCAGTGACTGTAGCTACCTTCAGTAGTTGGCACTACAGAGACAGTTTTCTTTCTCTTAAAAGTAACAAACAGTGGGTGAGGAACCAAGATGCAAATAAACCAGTTTCACTTACAGTACAGACCAAAAGTTTGGACACACCTTCTCATTCAAAGAGTTTTCTGTATTTTCATGACTATGAACATTGTAGCTTCACACTGAAGGCATCAAAACTATGAATTAACACATGTAGAATTATATACTTAACAAAAAAGTGTGAAACAACTGAAAATATGTCTAATAGTCTTGGTTCTTCAAAGTAGCCACCTTTTGCTTTGATTACTGCTTTGCACACTCTTGGTATTCTCTTGATGAGCTTCAAGAGGTAGTCACCTGAAATGGTATTCCAACAGTCTTGAAGGAGTTCTCAGAGATGCTTAACACTTGTTCACCTTTTGCCTTCACTCTGCGGTCCAGCTCACCCCAAACCATCTCGATTGGGTTCAGGTCTGGTGACTGTGAAGGCCAGGTCATCTGGCGTAGCACCCCATCACTCTTCTTCTTGGTCAAATAGCCCTTGCACAGCCTGGAGATGTGTTTGGGGTCATTGTCCTGTTGATAAATAAATGATGGTCCAACTAAATGCAAACCGGATGCAATAGCATGCCGCTGCAAGATGCTGTGGTAGCCATGCTGGTTCAGTATGCCTCCAATTTTGAATAAATCCCCAACAGTGTCACCAGCAAAGCACCCCCACACCATCACACCTCCTCCTCCATGCTTCACGGTGGGACCAGGCATGTAGAGTCCATCCGTTCACCTTTTCTGCGTTGCACAAAGACACGGTGGTTGGAACCAAAGATCTCAAATTTGGACTCATCAGACCAAAGCACAGATTTCCACTGGTCTAATGTCCATTCCTTGTGTTCTTTAGCCCAAACAAGTCTCTTCTGCTTGTTGCCTGTCCTTAGCAGTGATTTCCTAGCAGCTATTTTACCATGAAGACCTGCTGCACACAGTCTCCTCTTAACAGTTATTGTAGAGATGTGTCTGCTGCTAGAACTCTGTGTGGCATTGACCTGGTCTCTAATCTGAGCTGCTGTTAACCTGCGATTTCTGAGGCTGGTGACTCGGATGAACATATCCTCCACAGCAGAGGTGACTCTTGGTCTTCCTTTCCTGGGGCGGTCCTCATGTGAGCCAGTTTCTTTGTAGCGCTTGATGGTTTTTTGACTGCACTTGGGGACACTTTCAAAGTTTTCCCAATTTTTTGGACTGACTGACCTTCATTTCTTAAAGTAATGATGGCCCCTCACTTTTCTTTACTTAGCTGCATTTTTCTTGTCATAATACAAATTCTAACAGTCTATTCAGTAGGACTATCAGCTGTGTATTCACCTGACTTCTGCCCAACACAACTCATGGTCCCAACTCCATTTTTAAGGCAAGAAATCCCACTTATTAAACCTGACAGGGCACACCTGTGAAGTGAAAACCATTTCAGGTGACTACCTCTTGAAGCTCATCAAGAGAATGCCAAGAGTGTGCAAAGCAGTAATCAAAGCAAAAGGTGGCTACTTTGAAGACCCTAGAATATTAGACATATTTTCAGTTGTTTCACACTTTTTTGTTGAGTATATAATTCCACATGTGTTAATTCATAGTTTTGATGCCTTCAGTGTGAAACTAAAATTTTCATAGTCATGAAAATACAAAAAACTCTTTGAATGAGAAGGTGTGTCCAAACTTTTGGTCTGTACTGTAGGACTACACCTAAGGGCATTATCCTGGTGGTCCCCTGGTTTTAACCCTTTAATCTCTATATAGGGATCTCATCTTCACTGCAGGGGAGCCACCAGGCTGCTAGTCCCGGTATAGTTGGCAGCTGACCCATGAGGGTCATAGATATCTGTGCGAATCACCAAGGCAACAGACAATACCCCTAGTCAGGAAACAGGCCAAGGTCAGGGCAGACAGAGTCTATGTGTATCTGTAAAAGAAAAGTCCAAGGTCAGGGCAGGCAGCTATGCGTCACTATGGTAAACAAGCAGAAGTTATGGCAGGCAGTGGAGGGACATAGTCTTTAAACAGAGTTCAGAACACGGGCATACAAGCAGAAAAGCACACCTTCACTTTGACTAGCAAGATGGAATAACCTATTGCTTAGGTACCCTCACACTGGGGAAGATTAGGCTGTGCAATTGCTGGCCCTTTAAGACGGGGGGAGCATGTGCGCACACTTACGTGCAGTATCAGAAGACCAGGAAGAGGAGTGCAGGATGTGGCCTGAACAACTTAAAGATACACTGGATTCCAGAGGCTGGGACCCTGCAAGTGGGCAGAGGAGAGCCGGCCAGCGCGTCTGTATCACTGTGTCCCTGAATGCCTCAGCATGTGGCACCCGTGCTCTCCCCAGATAGAGGGATGTGTGAGGGTCTCGTAAGCCGCTATAACACTCCATATCCTTTTCCCAAGTATTATCTGGTCTTTAAGACTTTCTAGGCCTACTCTGGGGCTTGCCACATGCAGAAACAGTACCCCCCCCTCCCCAAGACTTAAAAGGGTATTCCCATCACATCGCTAGGATATGCCCCATTGTCTGATAGGTGCAGTCCCACCTCTGGGACCCGCACCTACAATAAGAACGGAGCGCAGAGAGTTGTGGCTGGAGGACTCGGGGTTTCCCGGGGTTCGGCCACCACTAAGCGCTGCTTCCCGCTGCCCCCATACAAGTGAATGGGAGCGCACTGCGCATGCATAGACACCGATCCCATTAATTTCTATGGGGCTAACGGAAATTGCCGAGCCAGTGCTCGGCTATATTCGGTGGCCCCATAGAAATGAATGGAGGTGAGGGCCTCCACTAATTTCCCTGCTCTGTTCTCCTTGTAGGTGTGGGTCCCAGAGGTGGGACCTGCACCTGTCACACAATGGGGGCATATCCCAGCGATATGCCCTCATTGTCTATGATGGCAAAACCCCTTTAACACTACTCTGTCTAGCTGTTTGGGATCACCATAATTCTTCATTCTTACACAGTTGCTTGTAAATTTTCATAATTTCCTACATTATTTAACAATATTGCAAAACAACAAGACTCAAACAACTGCATGCTATATGAACTTGAGATATTAGACTAACCTTAAGCCTTGACCACTGGATAATTTATTAAGATAAGAGATCAAGCTAGATTTCCCTGCACCCTCCAGCAACAAACTCTGCTGTTTGTAGATATGTGATTTTACATAAATTATGGGATTTTCTCAATATCCAATTTCCATTCAGGATTCATTACAGCAAGAAGCTTTGGTAGATGAACTTACAATCATTCAACACATTCCCTTTCTCAAAGTCTTATATGAAGTTATGAAACACAGAAGAACAACAAAATGAAATTACTAAAGGCCAAATGTCACCTTCAGGAACAACTATATTCTATAAACGTAGGGTGATATCCACATAAATATCATTAAAGCACAATAACCACAGTCTGAAACTAACAACCAGTGATTTGAGCTAAATTGCTGCTTTGGAAGTCTAATGTATCTTGCCCAAAGATCTAGTGACTCACTTCAGAATGGATAGTAAGCTAGGAGATAATATGGTCACTATTAAATATACCATAGAGGATGCCTATGCAGATCCCTTGTGGCAACATATGGATTTGGTTTTAACGCAATAAGACAATAATGAGAGATTATATAAGACTAGGCTACGTATGGCACAGCAGTGCATCAAGGGCTTTTTTTATGTTCATTGTAGGAGTTGTAGCTTTTTTTTTTAATTCAGATTTGCCGTAAGGATAGTGAATAATATACATAATTGAATTGTTTTCACCCTCAGTTTATATATATGCATCAGCTTGTATGAACATTACATTTTCTCATTTCTATCACATTGAAATACTCGCCATGGATACTGATTTGCAAATGCCTTGATTTTAGGAATGAAAAGGGTTTTCCAAGACTTTAAGGGCTCATGCATACAACTGTATGTACTTTGCAGTCCGTAAAAATTACATCCATGTAATGTCCATGTTACATACATTTTTTTTGCGGATGCATTAAAGTGAATGGTTCCACATACAAAAAAACAAAAAACGAAACAGACATGGACAAAAAATATGTTCATGTACGTGAACCCTATATCTGATCGTTAGAGGTCTGACACCTAGGACACCTAGGATCCCCGCCGATCAGCTGTTTGAGAAGCACAGCTCCGTACATTGTATAGTGGCTGTGCTTGGTACTACATTCACTTGAATGGGGCTGAGCTGTGTCTAGGCCACATGGCTGATGAATGTGTCATCACTGGCTTAAGGAAAGCTGTGAGAAGAGTGCAGCGCTACTGCAAGTGCTGATTGGTGGGGGTGCTGGATGTTGTTCCTCCAACGATCACATACTGATGAACTATCCTGAGGATAGGTCATCAGTATTTAAGTCTTGGAAACCCCCCTTAAAGATTGGTAAATAAAATGACTCCATTTTGTACAGGGCTTCTATAATGATGCATGGGCTCCTTTTTTCAGAATGGATTATCAAGGCCTGTAGCTCCTATAAGGTTGGTCATGGCATACCCCGGCTGTTCTAGGAGTGTCAGGAGTCACTTCCCATATGAAAGGAGTTGTTTTTGATGAAACAGCTGATTGCAAATGACTTCATCCGTGGGCTTGCTTTTCGAGAGCCCTTTTAGTCTAGATAATATGGCTTTGCTTTGATGGACAACCTCTTAGGCCCAATGCACATGACCATATCCGTCTTGTGGTCTTCAAATTGTAGACTTGTAAAGCAGTGTACCTAGGTTAATGGGTCCGCAAAAAATGCCGATACAACATGGACCAAATTCGTATTTTGTGGACTGCAAAATTAATGTGGTCTTGTGCATGAGGCCTGGATCTCCATTTGCCACCTATATCGTAATTTTGAGTTAGACTGGAATTTTTGTTTCCATGTCCATTCTCTTTTTTCGCGGCCTGTATGCGGAACCGTTCACTACAATGGGGCAACAAAGAAACGTATGTCTGTTCCGCAAAAATATATAGAACATGTCCTATTCACTTCTGGCTTTGGTTAAAAAACATATGCCCGTAAATCTCTTCCCAAAAACTTTGCATGAACCTACTCTTAGAGAATGTTAGGAAGCAGACTCTCCTTCTTTTTCTGTACAGTGAATGAGAACTTGTCTCCACCCACCAGATCTAGAACTGCAAACTAGAAAATCTAGCATACAGATGAAAAAACTGCTAAAAAAATGCCAGATACAAGTCATATAATGGCACAAAATAGTGTTAATCCTCATGTCCTCACACTATAAAACCATGCAAAGTTTGTTAACAGATTAGGTATGCTTTAGCACTCTACTTCCACCTCACAGAGGTTCATAGAAAAGGATAGTTATTAAAGGAGTTATGTCACGATTGTTGTAAAAATGTAAATCAGACATCATATAGTAAAAGACGATCTCTTTCTAACAAAGTTAGAACCAGCGCGTTTCGCCCTATCGCTTCATCAGGAGGATGATGAAGCGATGAAATGATAGGGCGAAACGCGCGTCGGGGATCTGTGTGCCACGGTCGGGTAACCAATAATTTCATGTGTACTATTATACTTATAGAAGGTTGTGTATTAAGATGTACCATTGATATTGATTTAATGTTGTCACATACTGTGGTATTACCTCCGTGGTTACACTACTGGGTCAGCTACCATGCACCGGACCCATCCACCATCTTAAAACTATGAAGTTTGTTTTCGTATTTTAATGTATGAATTAATAAAGACTATATATTTATATGTGATAGTACTGAGGGCTTTTTTGGTTTGAGTTACTATTTGATTTGGGCCTTGTTGTAGCCCCACATTTACGTATTAGGTCCCCTAGTGTGTATATGTGAGAGATGATAGCTGGTAGCAGTTGAAGATTAAACTGAGTATGTGCAATCACCTCAGGTGGTTGGAGAAATAAGGAAAAGAACAAACAGTAGGTGGCGCTATACAGATATATTTTACTGAATAGCTTGTGTGGCTATGCAAAATTTTTAATTACATGCAAATACAAAAGTATTCAGATCCAGGGGCTGGTTTGAAAATTGTAGAATATATTTTCGTGGCAGAACCCCTTTAACATAAATTACCCAGGATATGGAGATCAACAGTGTTCTCCTAGCACACTGTAGCTTGATCTTCTGTCATATTATCAAATACATTTTCAAAAATATCACAAACATTTTTGGAGCCACCATTTAAAAATTTCTCTATGTCAATGTATTTATCTTCATTTTCAGTGTGGAATTTTTGATCTGTGTTCTGGAGTGTTCATTTCTGCTGCAGTATATAGCGCTTTCTTTTACAAGGCATTCAGACCGGCGCTGATATACATGTTGCAAATTCTCGTCCTGCTGCGAATCCAGCAATCAGCGACAAAACAGGATCTACAGGATACATCTATCATGTATCCCAATTAACTGCAAATTGATACTGTAAAGATATCCAAGAATCAAAACCTTAGCACAGAATCACTGTAAGTGGATAGGAAAAGAGCCTTGAGCCTCATAAATCTCCAGTTCATGCGTGTATTTATAGCGCCGCAATCTTGCTGTAAATTGCCAAAAATTACAGGGGTGATTGAGGTCAGATTGATGTGCATTTGTGTAGAAGTGAACAGCAGAAAACACATCCCCCGGTCACAATATCTGCAGCATCATTTTCATTAAGTGCAAAGTACACTACAGGGTGCTTCTTGACATGACTTGTTCCTCACGTGTCAGAACTCAGAAATTAAATGGAAGAGGGGAAATAAAATCTGCACTACTGGTGATCAGAACATTTATCAAGCCTCCATTTTGCTTGTGTTGCTAATTAGCACTCTTCTGCATATGTCTAAACAATTAGGATTGCTGTCACACTTTTGAGACCTTCTAAAAGACCCTGGAGAGCAGACACAGGAGAGATCATAAACACGGTTGATACGGCTAATTTAGACTGGTGATTAAGTGTACATATACCAGTATCGGATATTATTAAGTTCTGATGTTATTTTATGTCACTAACCTCAAACAAAGCTGACATCACCCCTAGATTAGCTGCAGGGTGATTATCACTTTTTGATAAGATGCATTAATTAGAGAACATGACTTAAGGAAATGAGCTATAGTGATTCTGGAAAGGGAATCTTGTCATTGCCTGTTAAGTCTCCCTGCACTGAGATGTTTCCGCAGAACATATAGTTATATAGGGAGGGGTGCCATTATTACACTGATCAAAAAATAAAGGGAACACTAAAATACCACATTTTCGATCTCAATGAATATAATATTCCAGTTGCAAATCTTTATTCATTACTTAGTGGAATGCGTTCAGAACGTTAAAACATAAAAATGATCAATGTAAATCAAAATGAATATCCCATGGAGGTCTGGATTTAGAATGATACTCAAAATCAAAGTGGAAAATCAAATTCCAGGCTGATCCAACTTCAGTGGAAATGCCTCAAGACAAGGAAATGAGTGTGTGTGTGTGTGTGTGTGGCCTCCACGTGCCTGTATGACCTCCCTACAACACCTGGGCATGCTCCTGATGTGGCGGCAGATGTTTTCCTCAGGGATCTCCTCACAGACCTGGATTAAAGCATCAGTCAACTCCTGGACAGTCTGTGGTACAACGTGGCATTGGTGGATGGAACAAGACATGATGTCCCAGATTGGATTTAGGTCTGGGGAACGGGCAGGCCGGGCAATAGCAGCAATGCCTTCATCATGCAGGAACTGCTGACACACTTCAGCCACATGAGGCCTAGCATTGTCATGTATCAGAAGAAACCCAGGGCTCACTACACCTGCATATAGTTCTACAATGGGTCTGAGGATCTCATCCCGGTACCTAATGGCAGTCAGGGTACCTCTGGCTAGCATATGAAGGGCTGTGTGACCCTGCAATACTATACCAATACTATAGTGCCAATACTATACCAAGAACCACCATGAAGTTAACAATGCAGTTTCTCCTGACTGGTAGTACCAGTAAATTACTTGAAAAATCTTGAAAACGTGGAGATATGGATGAATGTGGAAGCCATGGAGTTAAAGTAGCAGATAACAAAGTGACTTTAGATGAGGTCACCTTGCCTGCTGAAAGCTGTAAGTTGCCGACACAAGTTTCTGTTCTTGCAGGAGTTTCTTTGCTCTGTCAATCAGACCTATTTCTTGTGAAATCCCAGCTGATAAGATCACAACTGCTGACTATGGCAATGACTTTTGATGGCTAAATCTTATTTTCAGTGTTTGAAGGATGAATTACTCAACAACAGATTAATTCTCAAAGGGCTCTTTGATTCAGCCTGACATAATGCAAAGTAGCTGGATTTAAATATATATATTAAAAGGATCAAACAGTGTGCAAGTACAAACATTCATACGCTACCTCATACTGTATAACATGGGTTATTTAGGAAACATTACTACAGCTGGGACCAAGGACAGAACTACCATATGTGCAGTGGATGAGACCGCTATGGGGCTCATCTGTCCTGGAGGACCCAGACCATATGCTGTCTATGTCATAGCAGTCAAAACTGGATTATTCACTTGTAGGTTGAACTACTGTATCCTATTCTTAGATATCATGAATGAACAAGTAATGTCCTTCATCATCCTACACTATGAGTAAACCTGCACTAGAGACTATGAGACCTAGTAATAAAATCTGATGCAAGGTTGAGGTACAACCCACAATAGCCTTTCACCTTACCATTGTCATTATCTTACTGCAGACTAAAGCTGGTCATAAATATTGGATAAATGTCAACAGAACAAGGTTACAATCTAATGTGTATGTGCAGTAACCCAAAACAGGGTTACTGCAAAAGGGTAATTGCTATAATATTGTACTGTTAAGTGAAATGTCCTGATTTGTCATCTACAGTATGTATATTGATAGCATTGTATGGACAGTTTAGGGTTAACACTTTGGCTTATCCTCTTAGGTTGCCAGGAGATGGACGTAGATCGGCCCCCAGATAAGTCAGAAGAGTGTCTAGCTGAAGAACAATGAAGATCTACATGTGCATGCTCCTCAGAGCTCGGTTCAAGCTTAGAGAACCTTCATCTCTGAAACTTCCACAGCCATGGGTGCACCTTTATCACCTAAGTGCTTCAGAGAGAAGATGGACAGAAGGCCCAGAATCTACAAGGCCGTGCATTGGAGTCAGTCAGCAATGCAGTGTGCATGTTTATGGCACAAAGACATTAGGTCACATTCACATATGTTCCAGCGGAGGAACAGACTGCCAGAGTTCACTGTATCCGACATAGCCAGATACCACTGTGCACCGCAGGATCCACATTCACTGTAATAGGATCCGGCCATTTTCTGGTTATATATATATATATATATATATATATATATTATATAAAATATTCATGATTTATATATATTCCAGGACCTGTCTGAAAAAGTGTGTCCTGCTATTTTAAGAACTCCAAAAGATAAGAATGGAGAGAGTTGCACAGGGGAGCGAACACATCTTCACAGAAGCCACAAGACAGGACCTCATTCTAAAGATAGGTAGTGGTTCCAGTCATGGGACCAGCATCTTCTTTACATTAATGACATATCCCATGAATATGCCATAAATGTCCAGATGGAAATATTGGACAATTGGCTTTTGCCTCATGGATGTATTTTGCCTTCTTCTAGGTCAACATTTTGGATTAATAGGCTGAACTGTATCAGTGTATGTCTTTTTTCAGTCTTATGTTATTATGTAGAATTATTAAGAAGGGAGTAGGCTGCTGCTACACACCTTTGCTGGCAGCTGCTTATCTACTTTAAAGGGTTATTCTCATTTTAGACAATGGGGGCATATCGCTAGGATATGCCCCCATTGTCTTATAGGTGTGGGTCCCACCACTGGGACCCGCACCTATATCCAGAACGGAGCCCCCGAACTGAATGATGGCGCACTGCGCATGTGCCCCCCTCTATTCATTTCTATGGGGCTGCCGAAAATAGCCGAGCGCTGGCTCGGCTACTTCCGTTGGCTCCATGGAAATGGATGGGAGCGGTGGCCGCGCTTGTGCGCTGCGCTCCCGTTCGTTTCTATGAGCGCAGCGGGGAGCTGCGCCGCTCTGTTCTGGAAATAGGTGCGGGTCCCAGCGGCAGGACCCGCACCTATAAGAAAATGGGGGCATATCCTAGCGATATGCCCCCATTGTCTAAGATGAGAATACCCCTTTAAGAACAAAATTATCAGAAATTCTTGAAGTCCAGCATGCCAGAGGGGAGAATCGGGACACATTAGTTGGTCAAGCATCAGATTCAGCTGTCATTCACCTAAGGCCTCTTTCACACGACAGCATTTTTTGCGGGCTCCGATCCGCATTTTTCATGTTTCATGACCCATTCATTTCTATGGGCCCGCAAAAAATGCGGACAGCACACCGTGTGCTGTCCGCATCCGTTGCTCCGTTCCACGGCCCGCAAAAAAAATAGAGCATGTCCTATTCTTGTCCGTGTTACGGACAAGAATAGTACTGTTCTATTAGGGTCCAGCTGTTCCGTTCCGCAAACTACTGAATGCACACGGATGCCATCCGTTGTTTTTGCGGCTCCGCAATTTGCGGACCGCAAAACACAACGTTCGTGTGAAAGAGGCCTAATGTGTATGCCAGCTTTAAGTGTGGTTCACTTGAACCATTTAGGCACCGGTTTTTGCACCTGTGAATTTTCCCTGCATCAGGATAAATATATCGTAATAAAGAGATAGGCAACTCCTCTTTCTGGATTAATTATAAATCGCCTTTAATAAAAAATCACCTTTAATAAAAATATAAACTCATAATTCCCCCTAAATCAATAACATAATTCGCTAATTTGATATATGATTCCCTTATAATAAAAAACATAAAACACACTGCATATACAGTATATATATACAAATGCATATAGATGACCATAAGAATAAAGGACATAAAAAACTTCAACTGCTGGATATTCTATTTAATACTATTTCACTAAATAGCGATATTATTGGCTGAATTTTATCATGAATAACCAATATCAGTCCACTATAATCTCCAGTGGATTCGATGTAAGTATCCTTATGTATTCACAGTGATATTAAATCACTTCATTCCATTCCATTTTCCAGCATAGGAGGTTATATATATTGATCCCAAAACAGTATAAACGATGTTAGTTTAAATCCGCTGTCCTCCTGTACACAATTATGATCTATAATAGTTGATGAATGATCACTTGTACAGAGTAATTCGATTGCGTAATTTGGTGTATAACAGTCAGTGAAACACAGTCAGCCCCCCGGCCTTTGTCTGCGTCTCTCTGGCCTGGTCTCTGCCCCCTTGGCCCCTGTGTGCGCCACCCTAGCCCTTGTCTGTGCCCCTGGCCCTTATCTATGCCCCCGGCCTTTGTCTGCACCTCCCTGGCCCTTGTCTGTGCCCCCTTGCCCCTGTGTGCGCCACCCTGGCCCTTTCAGTGCAGCCCCTGGCTCTTATCTGCTCCACTGGCCCTTGTCTGCATAGGAGCGCACAGCTTCATATATTACTAAAACATAAGGAATGCGTGAGGGGGATCTTGACTAGTCAGAGGAGTGTGGGGGTTGTTATTATACAATGATACTACATGACAGACAGTGTGTGGAGATATATATATATATATATATATATATATATATATATATATATATTAATTATATAGGAAAAGGATGGCGTGGCAGCCTGGTCTGGTCTAGATCGTGACTAGTTGCGAAGCGCGGGGGTTGGGCCCTGGCGGTGGTGCGCGTACAAAAATTTGCAGTGGGGCCCAGTCACTTCTAGCTACGCCCGTGGTCTACAGTAAAATTTATTCTGGGGGTCTACCGAACAGCTATGTACAAATATTACCTGACCCTATTCACAGATCCCTAAAACTGATTCAACATACTAGCTAGCCTAGCCTGTGCTTTAGATTTTCTGTCCTGGTGACCCTGTCAGAATCCTGCTTACTGGCTCTTGCCTTGGACTTGGGTCCTATTTTCTATGTGAGCCAGCAACAAATACTCACAAAATGGCAGGCAGCAGTAAGATGTGGGAGGACGCTTAATGGGGGACCATGCATCCACATCAAGAAAGTGGGTCCCTGAGGAAAGAGGATACCAGCTCATCTGCATCTGTACCTAGAAGTCATCTCAGCCACCCGACGCAGCTATAATAATAAACTGAATAGTCTGTTCACTATCTCCAGCACAGGCTTAATGGGCTGTCCACCTCCGGATCCTCATTGACTAGAATGTTATCGAAATGTAGTATGGCTTTGAGCACGGTGGCTTTATTTATTACATTTTCCCTACACTCTCATCTGTTCCTCTGTCATCTCTTCTATATAGATCAGAGAGAAGAAGGATAAAACACGGACCATTTTTTATGCTTCATGTTGTCTTTCGGCCAGACAAAAGTCATCAACGCATGACTTTTTGTCCAGGTGAAAGCTGGCATTTATGCTGCAAGGAATGCGGATACCATTATAGTAATGGTGAACTCTGGCTGTTCCGGAACAACCTCTTCCGGAACAACCTGCCGGGATTAAAACACAGATTTCAAAGTAGCCTTTTTTTTATGGACACATAGGTTGGTTGAGATGTTATAGGCTGCCTATCTATATGTAGTGAAGTTAGTGTACTGTGTCATGTGTCACTTGTGCAAGGGGTGGGGACTAGGGGCCTATGCAAAGGATTTACCTTCTCCTCTATGGGCCATTCCAAGCCTGCTTCTCTAAGGGTTAAATCTAGTTTTGCAGTTAATCCCTATTTGCAAACATCAATCACCTAGATTGAAGCTATATTTTTACAAATGCTGGTGGATTTTCATTCATTTTCATTATGTTTCATTCTATTTTGGTATGATGCCATAGTGGTATGAAGGTGCAATGTGTTCAGACCTTGAAAGAGAACAGTCGCTGACAATGGACTCCTTTATATTATGGAAAAAATAGGCCAGAATGTAATGTCCCAAAAAAGCATAAAAAGTGGTCAGTGTTTTATCCTTCTCCCCTCTGATCTACATAGAAGAGATGACAGAGGAAAAGATGAGAGTGTAGGGAAAATGTCATAAATAAAGCCCACCGTTCTCAAAGCCATACTACTTTTCGATAACACCCACTAAGTTTAGGTAATTCCATGCGATATAAAGTAACCTTTATATCACTCAATGTACTTAAAGAGCTGCTGCCACGGCAAGATTTCTTAGATATACTAAGAAAAGATCACGAGAGAGTTTTATGGGTCTAAGGAATAAACATTCCTGACATCTCATGTAAATATATTAAACTTGTCTTAGATAATTTGACATGCCAAAGGGCCATTATGGTGTACTGCTGTCCCCAAAATGGCAGACAAATCATTCATTATGGGTAAAGCAGTTGGCAGAAGATATAGATGAAAATTTTTAGCAGAAGTCAACATTTTTGACATCCTACAAGAAGAACATGGATATTAGATTCAAGAAGTTACATAATTAGTTCTTACAATGGTCTTTCCAGTCGCCTGTTAATTTTCCGATAGGTTATAGAATGCGAGGAGAAGCTCCAAAGAAAAGTGCTGGTTTGACAGAATGTGAAATCAGATTGATGTTATAACGTGGCGTGAACACATCTTACTGCAGATTACTGAAAGAAAGGAACCCATAAAAAATGATTTGTGAATTGCAATAGGACGATTTCCCTGTGTGATATGCCATCCCTTAGTGCAGATGATCATATTTTGATCATTTTTGTTAGTAGCTAAAACAGAACAATTTTCGGTTTCCCGCAAACATTAATCTCTGAATGAAGACAGAAATGTGTCAAATCTGAAAACTGCTATGACTTGTTTTTAATTTTCCACTATATTTTAGCCTGCCTCTTGAACATATTGCAATCTGTCAGATTTATTGACATGTAGAAAGTGCTTAGAAGGGAAATCCACCTTGTCATTAAGTGTCTCTGTTCTGAAACTGTGAGACATGTAACCCAGGGCTTACACATCATGTCTCTAAGGGTACTCTGCATTTCCATGTAGCAGACACATGCATAGGATCCCATTTAGCAAAGTCTGTATAAAAAAAAAAAAAAAGTATCCTTTTGAAGTCCGTTGGGTACATATCTTTATACATTGTACAGAACAGAAAGGTCTACTTCGATCAACTATACAGCTATTTTTTTTTAATGGAAATGTATTGCTGATGTTTGCCACTATACTATTGTTGTAAACTCATAACAAGTACGTCTTAGACCGTCCACAATCTATATCCTCACTATATTTCTGACCTGCTTTCCCAATACATCCCCACACATAATCCCCTTCTTTGTTCTCCTCTCATCTTTTCTTCACACAATCATCTACAAGATTTCTCACAAGGTCTTCCCTATCCAGAAAACCCATCTGTAATATGCTGCTACCACCAAACAGCCAGATGAGCAGTGTCTTCCCCTGTAACCTTGTAAGCTCTTGGAGGCAGGGTCCTCTCCCCTTCTGTACCAGTCTGTTAATAAATTCATGCTTATTGTATTTGTGTTATATTATGTATGCGTAACCCCTTTTAGATGTACAGCACTTTCAAATAAATAACTCATGAAACATATGGGAGACTATCATAAAAATGGCAACCCTCCTGGACGAAACTGCAACTCTCTGGTGCAACACACATAGGGCTGCTTTCTTCAAGAAAGCCGCCACATCTGAGCTCTATCTGTATGTGGTGCCAGGATCCTGCATCATCAGACTCAGCCCCAGCATCCATACATGCTAACTTGACACTTAGGGCTCTTTCACATGAATGAGTTTTCTATCTGGATGTGGTGTGCAACAAATGCACAGCATCCGGACTGAATCCTGACCAATTCATTTCAATGGGTCTGTGTAAATAAGCATCATTTTTCACACATCATCCTTGCGTTCTGGAAAAATCGCACCATGTTCTAAAAATGTGCATTTTTCCTGCAACTCTGGCTCCATTGAAGTGACTGGGGCTTGTGTGAAAAACAGATTGCATCCGGCACTAGAATATAGCATCGATGAATAGGTAAGCACCTTTCTTTCTTTAGGCAGAGCAGATTCAGGCCATAACTACAATCGTAGTGGGGGTCGGACAACCGCTTTAATTACTTTTTTATGGCTTTTGCATCATTGTATTCAACATGTTAAATAGCACAATAATGCGAGCTACACATCAGGAAATACTTCCAAATCATGTAAGGATCAAAACAAAGTGGACGTCTTAAGTCGCATTCAAATACTCATTTAGGAGATCAGTCAGCTTCATACGGCGCAAATGCCAGATGTTGGCTGCACAATAAACCGTTGTCAATGGGGATCCGGCAGTGAAGTAGAGGATACAGCAGGCTGCTCTGTGCTGGAACAGCCTGCTGAAATGAGTCCTTACAAAGCACCATAGACCTATTTATTCTCTAATTACTTAGGGTTCAAGCTTCTGACTTCATAACACAAAAATGATCTTCAGATGGGACACAAAATTTATATGGATGATTTCCCATGTGACCACAATTTTGAATTTGACTGTCTTTGATAAGAAAAGCAAAAGGTATGGTCAACCCAGTTCCACCTCATGCAGTAGCTTTAGGAACCAACTGGTTTTAGTACCATAGACCTCGTAGCTAACATTTTGGATTATCAATGGTAATCTTTATGTCTATGGCTATTGTTAACCCCGATTCATGGCCCTGGGATTTTCCATTTTTGCATTTTTTTTTGTTTTTAATTCCCTGCCTTACCAGAGCCATAACTTTTTTATTTTTCCGTTCACATACTTATATGTGGGCTATATTGGGCTTGTTTTTTGTAGGATAAGTTATACTTTTTAATGGCACCATTTACTATTGCATACAATGTTGTGGGAAACTGGAAAAAAAAATTGTAAATGGGGTGGAAATGGAAAAAAACGCGATTCTGACACAGTTTTATCTGTTTAGTTTTTACAGCTTTCTCTATGCAGTAAAACAGACCAGTTACCATCATTCTCCAGGTCAGTATGATTACAGAAATACCACATTTATGTAGTTTTTCTGGAAAAAAAATTAAAAACTTTGGAAAAAATGTATTTTTCTTTTCTCATTGCCATATTCTGACCACCATAAAATTTTTATAGTTATGTTCACTTAGCTGTGAGGGCTCATTTTTTGCAGAACTGCGTTTTTTATTTATACCATGTGTGTCTCACATTTTGATCACTTTGTATTCCATTTTTTGGGAGGTGCAGAGATAAAAAACGGTGACTTGGCCATTTTAATTTACTTTTCTATTACTCTGCCGTATGGGATAAATATTTTCATATTTTAATAGTAACTGCATTTTGAGATGCGGTAATGACGTGTAATTTGTTATTGTTTGGGTTTTTTTTTTTTACGGAAAGGGAGGTGATTTTTTTTTTTTCCTTTTTTTAATATTTTTTTTTTTAGTCAACCTAGGTGACTATAACATGCAATCATTAGGTTGCATCATGTATTCTTTAATGCATTACAGAATACAATATACTTTATATTTCAAAGCTGCTGCCACCTACAGGCCAGCATTGAAATATACTACTAATTTGCCTTTAATCCTTTTACTGCCACCTGTGATAAAGCTTTTATGTTGCGAGGCCACAGAGTTCTAATATCATAAAGGTTGGAGGAATTGACCGAAGTATTTCACTTCTAGAGAATGAAAATATGATTTTTTTTTAATGTTTTATCCATAAAACAAAGCCCATTTCCAGACATTCTGCCATTTTTGGGGGCAATGTGGCGATTTTGCTCAGTTTAGATGCATTTTTTGGCCTCTGGGTTTTTTTCTTCAAAATGATGAATATTCTACATTTTTTCATGGTTTTTTCTATGAGAAATAAAAAAAACATAAAAACTCATGTAAAATATGTGTGAATAAATTCTACCCCCTAAAAACAAACAAAAACAAACTTTTATAAGAATATATCAGATTCAAAATAACACCACAAAAATTTTGTGTGAAGGACGCAGTATAATAAATAAACATCATAGATTTTTGTTCATGTAATGGTAAGATAAATAAAAACTATTATGTATAAATGTAGGTAATAAGTAAAGCACAGATCTTAAAATCTTCACATACAGAACAGAAGTTCCAGCTAAATTATCTTTCTATTATTAAGGAAAAAATAAAAGAACAAGTGCATATGCTAGTTTCTTGGTTCCTTGTGGGCTTCTCCATCCTTGATCATCCACCATCTGGATCACTAAAGGAGTAAAGCGCTAGACTCACATCTGCAAATCTAATTTTAACAAATTAGCATCAGTTTGGTAAATAGTTACCAAGGCAACACACCCACAGGATGTCTGAGGACTTTCTGTCTATCCGTCTTTACTGATATTAACTGCAGACAAAATAATTTACCAAGTCAAACTCTTATTAGTCCACATAACAGGCAGAGGACACTAAACTTTCAATGTGGGTCATAAACGTTAAGTTCAATGATGCAGGTTGTATAGTGTTTTTAAACAGGTTTGGGCAAATAAAAAAACAACAACAACAACATTTTTTTGTCATTATTACAAGGTTTGATGCTGTTTCTGGCAGAAATCGGCACTATTTTTCTGTGCAGCCCAGCAAGAACAGTGTGGCCTGGCAAATAATGGTGAGCTGCATGCGGATCTTGTTGGTGGGCCACATCATGTCCAGGCAGACTTACAGTGGGGAAAAAAAGTATTTAGTCAGCCACCAATTGTGCAAGTTCTCCCACTTAAAAAAGATGAGAGAGGCCTGTAGTTGACATCATAGGTAGACCTCAACTATGAGAGACAAAATGAGAAAACAAATCCAGAAAATCTTTTTAAGTGGGAGAACTTGCACAGTTGGTGGCTGACTAAATGCTTTTTTCCCCACTGTATAGGAGATCCATACTCCTAATCAAATTCTGATGTGTTAAAGAAATTTAGTTAGTTGGTGAACACAATTGTGCTAGGGTTGTATTTCATTATCAGGTGGTCTCCATCTTCTTATATCCATATCTCTTATATCTTATAATCTCTAATCTCCATTAGATGTCACATATGCTTAAAAATAAAAATGACTCATAATCACTTGATAAAGCTATAGGAAAAGAGGAACTTAGCAGAAGTTAATATATGCATATGGAATTTCCCAGATAGATGAAGTAATGTGTATGCCATTGGCTGTCATCATCATTCTATTTGATTTGTTGTTTAATGTATCCTTGTATGATTGTGATTGGATATATTAAAATTGATGACAAAGGGGGGTGTGATTACACCAACATGTATTTCTAATAAAATTAGCTCTCTGGGTGTAACCAGGAGAGATACGCATGATCAGCAATGAAACGACTGGACGTGCATTTCTTGTGCTGTGGCCGCACCCTCTTACCATGAAGGGGGAAATTTAACATAATTTGAACACCACAGACAACTGAGTATTAAGTCCAATTTGGGACTTATCCTAAATTGCATTGACATGATGGTTAACCTTAGATGACCGCAGGGGCGTTGCTAGGCTAAAACATTCGGGGCCTGGGCCCCTGATGTTTTCTCACAGGCCCCGAATGTCCTGCCTGTTACACACTGCAAGATATGTAGGACAGGTCATGTGATCAGTGCCGTCCTATCCTGCACTGGTCACATGACTGTGACATCATCGCAGGTCCTTTTCAACCCCTGTCTTCTAAACTGAAGAGGAGAATTGTGAGGAAGAAGCTGCAGTGAGCTCTGCTATATCAGAAGAGGTAAGTGAAGGGAGAAGCAGAAGGATGCTGGGAGTTGTGGTTATTTAACTGGGACTGTATGTTAGGGCAGAAGAGAGGGATGGTATCATGGGACTGTATGTTGGAGGTGACTTGGGCAGGGTTCTGTTAGAGTACTTTCATACCTGTGGCATGGGACTCCGGCAGGCGCAGGTGCACGTGCGGGGCCAGAACTATCCTCCGGCCCCATTCACTGTAATGGGGGGGGCCACGAATCCAGCCGCAGCATGGCAAACCCTGCCGAGAGAGGCGGCCAGAACAAAAGTACAGCATGTTGTACTTTACCGCAGATGTGAAACTTAGCATTAGGCTACTTTCACACTTGCCTTGTAAGGATCCATTTGTGAGATCCGTCACAGGCTCTCATAAATGGTCCAAAACTGATCGATTTTGTCCTAATGCATTTTGAATGGAAAAGGATTAGAGATGAGCGAATGTGCTCGTAATTAGCACTGTACCGCTCGGCTCCCCTGCGCTCGCATGGGCGCAGGCAGCCGCTTCCGTCCTCCTCACCCGACGGAAGCGGCTGCCTGCGCCCATGCGAGCGCAGGGGAGCCAAGCGGTACAGTGCTCGTTACGAGCACGTTCGCTCATCTCTAAAAAGGATCCATTCAGAATGCATCAGTTTTGCTTCAGTTTGCTTCAGTTCAGCATTCTGTTTTGCAGGCGGACACTAAAACGCAGCTTGCTGCGTTTTGGTGTCCGCATGAAGAAACTGATCCAAACTGGCTATTTAAAAGATAATACAGCCGGATCTGTTCAGAACGGATGCAGATGGTTGTATTATCATGACGGAAGTGTTTTTGCTGAGCCATGACAGATTCAGCAAAAACCCTGGTGTGAAAGTAGCCTTATTTACATTGGATTGTGGGGTGGAGTGATGTTATTTACACATGACTGCATGTTGGAGGTGGCTGTGGGAAGGAAGTAATGTTATTTACATGGGACTGTATGCTGAAAGCAGCTGTCGGAGGGAGTGATATTTACATAGGACTGTATGTTGATGATGGCTATGGGTGGGAATGATGTTATTTACATGGGACTGTATTTGGAGGGGGCTTTAGATAGAGAGGGATGCTATTTACATGGGACTGTATATTGGAGGGGGCTGGAGAGATGGTGTGATGTTATTTACACAGGAGGGAAATAGCTTTATTTACATAGGACTGTATGGTGGAGGGGCTGAGGAATTATAATTTGAGGACACTAAAGGGAAGAATATAACTACAGTGGGAACTTCAGGGAGAGCATTATAACAGTAGGGGGAGCAATATAAATACTGGGGGCACTGTAGGGGTATTATAAATCCAGTGGACATTAGGCATTCTTATTACTACTGGAGGCTCTATAGGAGGGACTTATAGATCCGCCTTATTTCTACTAAGAGCACTATGGGGGGCCGCATTACTGCTGAAGGGTCTGTAGAGAGCTTGATTACCACTGGGGGAACAAAAGGGGGCCTTATTACTGCTGGGGGCTCTGTGAGGGCATTATTAATACTGGAGGGTGTACTCTTTTACTAATGGAGGCACTCTTGGGGAGCATTATCAGTGCTGGGGTCACTGTAGGGTGCAGTGTTACTAATGAGGGAATTACTATTGGTAGGACTATTACAATGGAGGGCACTATTATTTCTCCAGGATAGTATTTGGAGGTTTTGGGGGGCACAGCGAGCATCAGGATAAGACTGTGGGGACTAAAGGTTGGGGGATGATGATAGAAATGTGAGGAAGCTAAGATGTCTGTGTGTCACACTCTGCAGAGACGAGGCGGCTGACACAAGTTGTCCAGGCCGAATGGAGAAGATGATGACAGAGAAGATCTACATCAGAGGAGACGTCACCTGGGAGGCACTGGATGTGAGGTATGTTCTCCTGTATAGCAGGGTTGGGACGAGGATCGACACAGAGAATTGGGCCATATTCATTGGAGCTTGTGCCCTGGATCTTTTGAGACCCTAGCAATGCCCCTGGAAACAAATGTATATCCACATTTTTTGTGGATCGGATGCACACCCATTAAGGTCCATGGGGCCACAAAAGATGAGGACAGCCATATGTCCGTTCCGGAAAAAGTAGAACATGTCCTATTCTTGTCCGTTTTGCGAATAAGAATAGGTATTTTTAACAAAGGGACATGCTGATCCGCAAGATGCAGACTGCACACAACCATTATTAATGTATTGTGGATTCACAATTTGGCAACAGCAAAATGGATAAGGCTGTGTGAGTGTCCCCTTATCAAGAAGGATTTGCTGTCAGGCCTTCATTAATGTACCGCTGCTGGCATTCAATGTCTAAATGAGTGAAGTAATGAAGTAAATCACTTTATAGGCACAAAATACATCATGACCGTGAACAGATACAGCTGACTGTGGAGATGTTGATCCAAATGATCTTCACAATGTGCAAATTTGCTTATTAATATTAATCTCAAATTGACAGTTTACTCAGTGCTAGCCTACTATTAGATGTATCACTATGGGTACTTTCCTCTACACTTTCTTCTTTATTATGCTAGATTCCATTTTTACATTCTTTCTCTTTAATTTTACACTATACTGTCCCTCATTTTCAAGTATTAGTGATATACTAATCCTATCCAACGCCTATCTATACATGCCCAGTCTCCTCTGTGCCCCCAAACAATAAGGGTGCACTCTGTCGTCAAATTTACGCTTGAAAATCCACAGGTGTGGATTTTGTTGCAGATTTCTATGCCGAAATCTGATGTGGATTTCTGTACCGATTACATCCTCTAACGATGTGTAGCTCTTGGACAAGTGCTACGGCCTCTGCAACTGATCAGCATGGGTGCTGAGAATTGGGCCCTTGCCGATCTAATAATGATGACCTATCCTGATGATTGGTCATCAATTTACTAGTACTACACAACTACTGTATTTACATGCCCCAACACAGTGTGACTCCCCCTTAAGTGCTTCTCACACAGTATGGTGCCCCAATAAATGGTTCCATACAGTACAAGGCCCACTTTATTGTCCACATACAAAGTGATGTCCCCTTAAGAGCACCCTACACAGTACAAGGCCTCCTTGGGCGTTCTCATACACAGTGATGCCCCCTTTAGTGTCCCACATACAGTATGAGGCCCCCTTACGTCCCTCTCACACACAGTATGAGTACCCCCTGATTACCTCCACTCATTAATGGTTCTGTCTCAGTTATTGCCTGGTCAGTCAGCCATGTGAAGGAACCTTGAAAATAAGTCTTAACCTACTGCTGCTAACCCTAAAAATCATAATATGCACCAGAGCACTAAAAAGATGCACTTAGTCCTGTGTCAAAGGATTCATGTGTTCCTATGAATTAAATTTAGGACAAGGATGTATTAAATAGGCACAACCCTCAGAAATCAAATAACTATAGATGGGTCTCAACAATCAAACTTTCATAGAATAAGCATCACAAACTGGTATAAAGATCATAAGACACCTGCTTCCTCAAAATCAAGAGCAGCTTCTGCAGGTTTTTTTTTATACAGGTGTTTGGAACAAGACCGAAGCTGCAAGTTTTTGTTTGTTTTTTTTGGGGGGTAAGGGGGGGGGGAGAATTTCAGGCCATAAGCGTACAATAGCTGGTGCTCGGTAATCCATGTGGTGAGAAGGGTACTGTTTAATACAGTGGTCCCTCAAATTACAATATTAATTAGTTCCATAACCATAGTTCCAGGATGACCATTGCATGTTGAAACCATTGTAACTTGAGTAATCGATTCCAAAGCCCCAATATTTCATGCAAGAAAGAGAAAATTAAGATTTAAGAAAAATAAGCAGATAACTAAGACAGATACAAGTCCTTACATGTAACAGGAAGAAACAGCTGCTAACTAGCAAGTAATAAGCTATTTTACCAGAGAAGTGGCCTTGATTGGTTGGATCTGGGTCTGAGACATTGTATGCTGAGTCTAGTTTTAACTTATGATAAGTCAGAAAAGAACATTTTATGTTGAAAATATTACATCTTGAAGGATCACTGTACCTAGATGTATACCTGCTGCAACTACAGTGCCCCAGAGGACCACTGCAAAGGTTAACATTTGCTATTTGGGTTGATGTATTTTATGTGCTTGAAAACGGTAAGCACTAGTTTGTTATACCCTACTCAGAAGGTGGGAAGCTGAACCTTCCCCCTCAGAGGGAGGAGTTAGGGGAGTGTAGCTCAAGCAACCAGAGAGTGAGGAGTTGCATGTTTCCCGTACAGTGAGAGGCATACTCTAAAGTGCCTCCATCTTTGCATGCTGAGGAAAAGATACCATCCTCTGAGAGAGATGGAAGACTAGTGCAAAGGACAGACAGTAAGGGTAATCACTAGTTTATGGCAAAAGGCCTTACCGCTGGGGAAAGGGTATATTGCTTTGACATCCACAACGCTTTTACAACAGTTTAGCTACACAGAAGAAGATCTGCACCCCACTGTGAGTACTGCAGTACATATGATAAATCATTGTGCACCTCTTTGGCTCAGTCAGCCGTCTTGCAGTTTGCTATTCGATATTCAGCTTTGGAAAGCTTGTGTATGTACTCTGGAAAGACTGAACTGTACCAGTGTCCTTGTCTGTGATCTACCTCAGTAAAGAACACTGGATGTGTTACCCGTACACTGGCCGGATTACTGCCTTGCACCACTGCCATTATATGGCCATGCACCCTGCCAGGCTGCCAACCATTCACCATCAAGGGCACCCCAACTACCACCAGGCAGGAGTCTCCAAAAGGTCCAGGGTGTGCTCCCATGAAAGAAAGGGTGCACTCTCAATTCCCTGCATGGCCCCAGGGAGCGCCTGAGTGAGGACAGCTACTGTGAACTACTACTGCTTCCACTCCCTTTCCTCCTAACAGCTCCCCCTGGCAGGTCCCTTGACAATCTTTTCAGAGGTGATGTATCTACAGTAAGTGTTTATCTTGGATTATTAGATTTAATATTTTGCCGCTATGGGCTAGTAACATTGTGTAACGGAAAAACACACCATGTAGTTATTTGTGTCAATGATCCCAATGACTGCTTGATGTTGGCATACACTTTGGCTTGTTCTGCTCGGAACACAACAAACCATGCATAAGAATATCATCACTAAACAAATTGAATAAAGAAGATTTAAAAAAAAATCTCCATTATCTTTGTATTCAGAAGTTAAGTTTCTTGGTACCGGTTCAAGAATAGAAAATGAAACAAATTACATGAAGCTTGCAGCTGTTAGACATTCATGAGATGCAACCGGTGGATCTTTTGCATCTGCTGATGAGCTTCGTTCAAAACGTCATGCCTTTTGATTGTCTGTTCTTAACCTTTCACTGATTAAGGGGGGTGCAGATGCCTCTTGAAAGCAAAGCCGTTCTGGATACATTAGAGTATAAGCACAGTCCAGGCCGATTATGCATAGTCGTCATGATAATATGTGCATTATGCTCAATGATGGGATTATATTGATGATTTGGATAATTTAGTAGAGTTGCAAATGTAAAATAGTGCACTTTACAAAAAAAGCTCCACATTTAGGTAATTGTTTTGCAATAAATTGCATTTTCGTTTAGTTCTACATTTTTGAAGTAATGTTCGTGAATGATTTGAATTAGATTCCACTTAAATTTTAGTTGTTATACAGATCAAGAAACCAGAATATAACTTTTAAGGTTTTCAAAGTATACTGGCACATATTCTAGATTTTAACATCTCTCTTAGGTCTCATGCACATGGGCGGTTGTTGGCCAGCGCGCATATTGCAGCCCACAAAAAGCTTGAATGGGTCCACAATCCGGAAGGTCAGGTGCGGAACGGCGGCACGGAACCCCACGGAAGGACTGTGGAGTGCTTCTTTGGGTTTTCTGTTCATGCCTCAGCACTGCAAAAAAGTAGTGCATGTACTACTTTTTTTGCGCTGCAGATCACAGACACCATTCAAGTAAATGGGTCTGGGTCTGCATATGGCGGCCACGCGGTTGGTTTCTGTGCATTGCGAACGTCAGTGTGCGGTACGAAGCACGGGCACAGGCCAACACGGGCATAAAGCCTAATCAAAGCTCCTTAGACAGTAGGACATCAGAATAATAGAAAGACTGAACTTGGAGTTCAGCAATGATATACACCACATAGAAGAGAGAAGGTTGGATAACAAATATCACATTAGATCCCCCATTAGGCACCATGCACATGAGCATATTTTTGTTCCACATTCAGTCCACGTTTTTTGAATCAGATGTGGGACCATTCATTTCAGTGGGCCCACAAAAAATGTAGACAACACACAGTATGCTGTCTGCATCTGTATATCCTTTTGACCGGGACGCAAAAAATAAATAAAACATGCCATATTCTAGTCCATTTTGTGGACAAGGATAGGATACTTCTATAGATGTGAAAAAATGACGGCATGCACATTGCTGGCATACTTGTTTTGCGGATCTGTGGTTTGTGGACTGCAAAAAACACATACAGTGCCTTGCGAAAGTATTCGGCCCCCTGGAACTTTTCAACCTTTTGCCACATTTCAGGCTTCAAACAAAAAGATAGAACATTTTAAATTTTTGGTGAAGAATCAACAACAAGTGGGTCACAATTGTGAAGTGGAACGAAATTTATTGGATCATTTAAACTTTTTTTGTAATAATAAAACCTGAAAAGTTGGGCGTGCAAAATTATTCGGCCCATTTACTTTCAGTTCAGAAAACTCACTCCAGAAGTTCATTGAGGATCTCTGAATGATCCAATGTTGTCCTAAATGACTGATGAAGATAAATAGAATCCACCTGTGTGTAATCAAGTCTCCATATAAATGTACCTGCTCTGTGATAGTCTCAGGGTTCTGTTTAAAGCACAGAGAGCATCATGAAGACCAAGGAACACACCAGGCAGGTCTGTGATACTGTTGTGGAGAAGTTTAAAGTTGGATTTGGATACCAAAAGATTTCCCAAGCTTTAAACATCCCAAGGAGCACTGTGCAAGCGATCATATTCAAATGGAAGGAGTATCAGACCAAAGCAAATCTACCAAGACCCGGCCGTCCCTCTAAACTTTCATCTCAAACAAGGAGAAGACTGATCAGAGATGCAGCCAAGAGGCCCATGATCACTCTGGATGAACTGCAGAGATCTACAGCTGAGGTGGGAGAGTCTGTCCATAGGACAACAATCAGTCGAACACTTCACAAATCTGGCCTTTATGGAAGAGTGGCAAGAAAAAAGCCATTTTCTCAAAGATATCCATAAAAAGTCTTGTTTACAGTTTGCCACAAGCCACCTGGGAGACACACCAAACATGTGGAAGAAGGTGCTCTGGTCAGATGAAACCAAAATCCAACTTTTTGGAAACAATGCAAAATGAAATGTTTGGCGTAAAAGAAACACAGCTCATCACCCTGAACACACCATCCCCACTGTCAAACATGGTGGTGGCAGCATCATGGTTTGGGCCTCCTTTTCATCAGCAGGGAAGATGGTTAAAATTGATGGGAAGATGGATGGAGCCAAATACAGGACCATTCTGGATGAAAACTTGTTGGTGTCTGCAAAAGACCTGAGACTAGGACGGAGATTTATCTTCCAACAAGACAATGATCCCAAACATAAAGCAAAATCTACAATGGAATGGTTCAAAAATAAACGTATCCAGGTCTTAGAATGGTCAAGTCAAAGTCCAGACCTGAATCCAATTGAGAATATGTGGAAAGAGCTGAAGACTGCTGTTCACAAACGCTCTCCATCCAACCTCAAAGAGCTTGAGCTGTTTTGCAAGGAAGAATGGGCAAGAATTTCAGTCTCTAGATGTGCAAAACTGATAGAGACATACCCCAAGCGACTTGCAGCTGTAATCGCAGCAAAAGGTGGCGCAACAAAGTATTAATGCAAGGGGGCCAAATAATTTTGCACGCCCCACTTTTCAGTTCTATTATTACAAAAAAAGTTTAAATGATCCAATAAATTTCGTTCCACTTCACAATTGTGACCCACTTGTTGTTGATTCTTCCCCAAAAATTTAAAATTTTATATCTTTTTGTTTGAAGCCTGAAATGTGGCAAAAGGTTGAAAAGTTCCAGGGGGCCGAATACTTTCCCAAGGCACTGTATATATCTTGCTTGCTGTACCTTTCAAAATCCAAGTATCTAAGTATTACTGACTACCTGCCCCCCTTATAGGCATCATTGATAAGGGAACCGCAAGTACCTGCACACTTCATCCCTGAATATGACATCATCAGATAACTTATCTTGGTGGAAAAAGCAGGATATATGTGCTTGTTACATGACACAATCATTTTATCTCATTAGCTGCGAGAGGATGACACATACTGAATGAAGGAGTGGCACAGCAAAAAAATAAGGAGGAACTAACATGTGCAGTGAGCCACAGGAGAGGAGGAGGGGATAGGAGTGGTTGTACTCACAATGGCAGCCCTCGCTATGATGCTCCCTGAGCCGTACAGTAATTGGAAGGGTGCACCCTTTCTTCCTTTTGGGGCACACCCTGGTTTTGGGCTCCTGCCAAATGTTAGGTAGGGTGCCCTTGGTGCAGATGAGTTTTGAGGTGCAAGGCAGGGTCCCTAAATGATGCATCAGGAATGCAGGTTGGATTTTATGTAACAAGTTCTCAGTTTATTAAGGCATTCCAATAGATGGTTTACACAAGCACTGACCACATTTAATGCAGTCTTTACAATTTGCATAATAAATTTCCACAGAATATACTGTATATTCACCTGTTTCTTCAGTGGAATACAGTGTCCGAACAAAGGGCCCTTCTGTGCTTTTCATATCAAGGCGAACCTAAAGGTTGTAGATTCCACCAGCATGCAGAGAAGTCTGTAGCTACAATGTGGGTGCAACACCTTTCACTGACAAGTGCACAGCAATCCTTATTTTATGGCTGCTGAACTTTCAGCTGCATTCAGTATCTCTTTCCCTCAAGAGCTGACACATATACTGTTGCTCGGTTGCTTCTTGAATCCACAGGGGAAGGAAGCTTCCCCTGGATAGGTAATTAATATCAGATAAGCAGTGGTCCAACATCCAGCACCCCCACCAATCAGCTGGTTGAAGAGAAGGCCAGGCTCTGAGCCAGCACTGCCTTCCTCTCATTGTTTACCTGCTCTCTTCACAGCGGTAAGCAGGTATAATTACAAGCCGTCCCATTCACTTCTATGGGATGGCTCACTACGATACGCTTGAATAGGAAAGAGCCATCCTATAGAAGTGAACGAGGCAGATTGTAATTACATCTGCTCACAACGCAGAGTAGGTAAACAATGAAGGGAAGGATGCACTTGCACTGAGCGAGGCCTTCTCTACACCTAGCTGATTGGCAGGGGTGACAGGACTTGGACCCCCGCCGATCTAATATTGATGACCTATACTGAAAATAGGTCATCAATATTAAAATCCCAGAAAACCCCTATATGCTCCCGTCTTTGTTGCACATACATTCACAGCTCACACTACACCGAATTACTTCCTCCTAGAGAGGAAGGGGTGGTGCCAGTCCTGCCTAGCAACAGTATCTAGGAACCTCCCTTTCTCTCCATATGAAACCTGTAAGAGACACAGAATACAGTAACATCAACACTTGCAGTGGAGACACTGCCCATGCCTAGTCACTGACAAATGTGTTAGTGCTACACAGAACATCATGAAGAGGTCAACAACACGTACTTGTGTGCACAGCTAATGGACTCAAGGACCTCATGTGATTCATCTGGTGGGCAGCCTGGGAGTCCCAGGATGAGGAAGGAGTGCAGTATCATAAGCCCACATTGATTAATTTCAAAAATAATAACTGGCCACCGGGAATATCCCCTGTAGGGTACATTGTCAGTCCACCACTTGGTGGGTCCCAAAATGTACAGTAAATGGGCCCAGAGCCACCCCAATTTCCCCCACCCTACCAGCTGGGCCACTGCCTACTAGCATATGCTTCTCTGCACAAAGAAGTGAATGCATAATTTCATATTCTTTCCTCTACATCAATTCCTTTGTTATTGAGCTGAACTCAAACAATGTGTAGTCAAATCTACAGTGCCTGCTTCTCTCAATTACAATAAGTAGGACTTTTTTTTGCCAGAGTTGCAAATAGTGATCTCACCAGAAATCCAGATGTCACTCCTCCATTTTACCAGCACTGGCACAGGAACAGCACAGCTGCTGAGAGAGCTCCTGCGTGCCAGCCAATATTCGTGAGGAATCAGTGCCATTGACAGTTTATCAGACTGCTGCCAGATCTGTAATTATATTATGTAATTTTACTTTCTACCAGTGGCCTTTGCTGTGTTCCACTTTCGATGGTTTAAAAAATTACATCAGTGCATTCAATGGACTTTTTTTAGTTATGCGCCAAACATACAGTATAGCAAAAACCATCCATCTCTCAAAGTCAAAAATTCTCCTCTCGATCAGCCTTGGCCTTGCGTTTTTTTTTCTGTGTATTACAAAAAAATCATGTACAGGTTAAATCAGATCCCATGTTAGATATTTATGACATATACTGTGGTTCTCAATGTCCGAATGATGTGGATCTCACCTCTGGGAATCGCATGTCAAGAATGGGATGGCTGCCTATGCAGACAGAATGGGATCTGGGGGCCCCTGTTTTAGACCTACTATGAGACATTTATGGCATATCAACAGGAGATAAATGAAGGACCGGCACTCACGTTCTTTAGAGATGCTGTGATTTATTACCACATTACAGTCCCATATACGCACATTTATAATTGAGTAAAAATAAATAAAATAAAATACCCTAGACATGTTAGGTATCGCCGTGTCTGTAAAAACTTACTCTACAAAAATCTCACATGACCTAACCCCTCAGATGAACACAGTAAAAAAAATAAAATAAAAACTATCACAAAAAGCGTAATACCAAGCGATCAAAAAGGCGTATGCCCCCCAAAATAGTACCAATCTAACCGTCATCTCATCCCGCAAAAAAGTAGCCCCTACCTGAGACAATCGCCCAAAAAATATAAAAACTACAGCTCTCACATTATGGAGATACTAAAACATGATTTTTTTGGTTTCAAAAATGATATTATTGTGAAAAACTTAAATAAATAAAAAAAGTATACATGTTATGTATTGCCACGTCCATAACAACCGGCTCTACAAAAATCTGACATGACCTAACCCCTCAGGTGAACGCAGTAAAAATGAATAAATAAAAGCTGTGCCAAAATTACCAATTTTTGGGTCACCTTACCCCAAAAAGTGTAATAATGAATAATCAAAAAAATCATATGTACCCAAAAATGGTACCAATAAAACTTTCAACTCTTCCTGCAAAAAATGAGCCCCTACACAAAACGATCGGAAGAAAAATAAAAAAGATATGGCGTTCAGAAAATGGAGACACAAAAACATATTTTTTCTCAAAAATGCTTTATTATTAGAGATGAGCGAACGTGCTCGAAACAAGCACTGTACCGCTCGGCTCCCCTGCGCTCGCATGGGCACAGGCAGCTGCTTCCGTCCTCCTGAGGACGGAAGCGGCTGCCTGCGCCCATGCGACCTCAGGGGAGCCGAGCGGTACAGTGCTCGTTTTGAGCATGTTCGCTCATCTCTATTTATTATGTAAAACTAAAACAAAGAAAGTAGACATATTTGATATAATCGCGTCCGTATAAAAATACCACATGATCTAACCTGTCAGATGACAAGGATAAAAAACAAAAAATAAATACAGTGCCAAAACATCCATTCTTCGGTTACCTTGCCTCCCAAAAAAATAATATAGAGCGATTAAAAATCATATGTACCCCAAAATAGTACCAATAAAACTGTCATCTTATCCCGTAATTTCCAAAATGGGGTCACTTTTTGATTGTACTATAGGGTACATCTGGGGGGCTTCAAATGGGACATGGTGTCTAAAAACCAGTCCAGCAAAATCTGCCTTCCAAAAACCATACGGCGCTCCTTTCCTTCTGCGCCCTGCCATGCGCCCATACAGCAGTTTACCACCACATGTGGGGTGTTTCTGTAAACCGCAGAACAGGGTAATAAATATTTGAGTTTTTTTTGGCAGTTAACCTTAGATGTGTTAAAGAAAAAAATGGACTAAAATGGAAAATCTGCCAAAAAAGTGAAATTTAGAAATTTCATCTCCATTTTCCTTTCATTCTTGTGGAATACCTAAGGGGTTTACAAAGTTTATTAAAAATCAGTGTAAGTAACTTGAGGGGTCTAGTTTTCCCAAAATGGGATAATTTATTGTGGGGGCTTCCTACTATGTAAGCACCACAAAGTGACTCAGACCTGAACTGGTTCCTTAAAAGTGGGTTTGGAAATTTTCTTAAAAATTTAAGAATTGGCCTCTGGAAAATTCTAAGCCCTTCTAATGTCCCCAAAAATAAAATGACATTTACAAAATGATGCAAACATAAAGTAGATATATGGGGAATGTTGAATAACAAATATTTTATGAGGTATCACTTTCAATTTTAAAAGCAGAGAAATTAAAATTTTGAAAATTGTGAATTTTTCAAAATTTTTAGTAAAGTTGTGATTTTTTCATAAATAAAGGTGACATATATTGACTCAAATTTATGACTGTCGTGAAGTACAATGTGTCACGAGAAAACAATCTCCGAATGGCTTGGATAAGTAAAAAGTGTTCCTAAAGTTATTACCACATTAGAGTGACACATGTCAGATTTTCAAAAATAAGCCTGGTCACGGAAGGTGCAAAATGGCCCGGTCATTAAGGGGTTAATGGTACTGGAGTCAGTGGCATAACTAGAACTAAGTGGGCCTTCAAAGCAAATTTTGAACATGCCCCCCAAGTCCCCTTAATGGCAGACCTCAGACAAGACCAGAGAAAACAGTATTCCCCTCTCTTTCTCCTCCTGTGGGGACCTCCTCTCTTCATGTCTAAGCATGCACTACTACCTGACATCACACAACATAAGGTCATAGAGCGCTCTTACGCACACTAGGTCCTATCCTGAAGCTGTGCGCTGTTAGGACTTAATGCAGCACAGGTGCCCAGAGAAAAAGACCAGGGAGCGGTGAGTAATACCAGTGCTAGCACTAGGAGCCACTATACTCACCACTTCCCAGGTCCTGAAAATAAATCAATTAGTCTCCCCCCGGGCCCCTTCCTGAGTTTGAGCCCTGTAGCAGCTGCTTCCCCTGCTTTCATGGTAGCTACATCCGTAACCGTAGTAGTTGCTTGTATTGTGCTTGTTAAAAGAATGGGCTGCTTTTATTCGAAAAGGTTCCCTATCAACAAGATGTAATTTGTGTGTGAATCCAGTAGTTAAAGGGACACTATCGCGAAGAAAAAAATTTTGATATGTTTTACAACATAACAAAGGGAGGTTTTAACATAATGTATTTTTCAAATTGTGTAAATGTTTTTTTTTTAATTCAGTTTTCTTGCCTTACATGGGGGCTGCCATGTTGGAAGTAAAGTGTGACAGTCTGGGTTTACAACACAATGGCACCTCACTTACGGCAGGCATGTACTTAGGTTTCCTCAGTCGCTGCCAACCCTATATAGAATGAATGGAAGACGTGAGCCCGCCCCTGTGATGACACCAGTAACACGCAGCCAGGTCCTCCCTCCTTGCTGCTGGGGGAACCCCACTGTGCCTGCTCCTCACTCCTGCAGCAGCGTCCTTGTCTTCATTAGGCTGCCTGTTCTAAATTCTATGGCAGCTCACCCCAGCAGTGCAGACAATTTTTGCTGAGTGTACTGCTGGGGTGAGCGGCCCAGGACTCAGAAACAGAGTAGATGGAGGTTCTTGGGGCTGTAGGACCTTACTGATGTAATCGGCCATGTGACCAGTGGGGGAGGAGCCTGAGGAGCAGAGATCTGTGTTTTTGTAACGAAGCCATTGTCTCATCTTATCTTGCTGAAGCAGTGATGTCACCGCTGAAGGTGTGAATTGGTGATGTCATTGGTACCACCCACTTTTTTGCAGCATGCCTACTTACAGGTTGCTCAAAGCCTCATTTGGCCAGCAGAGCTCCCCCTGGTGACCAAAGATGGTAAATATGGTAAAATCTAATATTTATTTATAATATTTCACACATTGGAATTTTTATTTATTTATTTATTATTTCTTACAAATATATAATAGATTTTTTTTAGCATAAATAAAATATAGAACTGGTTTTTGTGATAGATTCCCTTTAAAGGGAACCTGTCATCAACTTTATGCTGTCCATACTAATGGTAGAATAAAGTAGAGACAGGTGAGTTGATTTCAGTGATCTGTCATTTAAAAGTTAAAAGTGAGTGGTTGTCGAGAACCGACATCTCAATCTTTGCAGACTGGACCTGGAAAAGAGTCACGGCCACCTGAGAAGAGTCATGGTTATTCATGAATTCCAGCTCTCTCTGTCCATCTGCTGATGATTGACAGGTTTTTTACCCTGTTTTCTCCCTTTCTCTCTAGGAGAGAACTGCCAATCCTCAGCAGAAGGGCGGGAGAGCAGGAGATTATGAATAACCATGACTCTTCTCAGATAGATTTGACTCTTTTCAAGGCCTGGGATGCAATGATTATGATGCTGGTTCTCGCCAACCACTTACTTTTAGCTCATGAGTGACACACCGCTGAAATCAACATGTCGGTCACTAATTTATGCTGTCCTCGGTAAGGTTAGCATAAAGTTGATGACAGGTTCCCTTTAAGTGTTCAGCTCTTCTGCTTGTACCACCATAGAAGAAATGAAGCAGTTTCAATCAAGGAACAGTGGATGTGATTACAGTGAGTAGCCACATCCCGGCACCGCCCACCGCGTTGCAGTGTTAAAACTTTGCTTTTTCCCTTCTGGTAAAATTGCCGATGAGTAAAAAAGTTATTTACAAGCACCATAACATTAATGCAGTAGTTTAATAATTTGGACTTAGAGACCAATTAATTAAAAACAATAAAAACCTCAGTAAAGTTAGGACCAATTCTTCCTTGCAGAGTTATTAGACTGTAAAGGGAATCTGCCTTCAGATTTTGCAGCTATTTTGCATAATTGTTCCAGGGAGCATTGCGGCAAAGTGAATGCCCACTTTTTAACAACATGTCAATTTTTTTTTGTGTCCTAACTAAGTGTAGCATAAACTAATGACAGAGGCCTCTTTAGCAAAACACTGGGTCACTTTCTCAAAATCTGTATTATTAAAATCTGTATTGAATAGCCCCAGCACTGGAGTCTGTACATACAATATATGCATTCAGGAGTCCTCATATTTATGAGCTCCTGGTTCTGCAGGAGCCACTCTGCCCCTTTTCTTCCTTTGATTAACATAGTATATCTCATAGCAATCAGCAACAGGGAGACTCACTGATACCCATCATGTACTGAATGGCTCTAGCACCGGAGCTCTTTGATAAAAGATTTTAGTAAAATCAATATTAGAGTCGTGGGGGTTCACCACCTGCCACCCCCAATGTATCAGATGTTTCTGACTGCCGCTGCACTGGAGACTATGCGGTGTACAGAGTTGGAGGCAGACAGCACCATATATTGTGTAGTGGGCTTGCTGGGGTACTGCAACTCAGCTCCCATTGAAGTGAATGGTGAGGAAAGAGTCATCTGCTTCCACACAGGGGCGTAACTACCATACTGGCAGACTATGCAAGTGCTATGGACCCAGGGCAAGAGGGGACCCAGTTGGGATCATCCCCTCTTCTACTTGGGGGTGAAAACTTGATCAGGACTCTACCCTTTAAAAGGAACAACTTTTAGCGAATGTGGCAGCGGAAAAATAGCCCAAGGGTCATTGAAAAGGGTTTAGGCAGACCTGTGGGGGACCTGGTTTGATCCTTGCTATGGGGTCCTTATTTATCTATGTATACCACTGCTTCCACCCCTTACACTTTTAGCCTCCTGATGATGCTGCAGGCCAAACAGATGACCATGATGCTGGGTGTTGGACCATCCTAAGGATAGGTCATCAGTATCTGGAAACCATCAGTAGACAGTATTGCTTTGGGTTACTTGTGCATCACATATCACCCATGAACACAATGTACAGTGTAAATAACAGTATGTAGGTACTGGTATTAAAGATTTGTCCTCTGTTAAACCAACCTTATTTTCCATACAACCCCTTTAAGCTATGAGTGAAGTAACTGAAATAGGTCAAATGGGTTTGTGTATCATAGGAAAGCAGGGTATGAGGGAAATAGTGTCGTATTTTACTATTTAGAATAGCAATGCATTTTACATATGTCATCCCTATGCTCCCTTGTACACTGAGAATATAAGCAAGGTTAACAGCCCAAGCAGCACAATAAAAATGATTGACACAGATGTTACATTGCTCCTGAATACAGCAGTGGCCAAACGATAGTTATTTACTATATTTCATATATTTCATGAAACTTAATAAAAGTAATTCACCTGTTCTTGGCCCATAAAGACATAAAACTTGATAGGTATGGATTAGTTCCAGGTTTCCATGAATCTGCTTAGCGCTCCGCTGGATATAAATCCTGTTGGAGGCTGGGTTGCATATTTTTGTGTTGCTAGAGGAGAACATAAAACAATCCTCATATTGCTTGGGCAGGAGGACTCTGGGACATTTACCATTTTTACCCAATTGATATTGAAATAACACCATTAGGTATTACACAGTGCCCATTGAAGGGCATCTGTCAGCAGATTTATAGCTATAAAACTGGCTGACCTGTTACAGAGAAACCAGAGCCTCAAGGTGTAATGGCAATGCCCACATTACTCCTAGAGACTCGTTTGCATACAGCAAAACATGCATGTATGAACATAGGACCAACACGGATGACTACAGCTATTAAGTACACATGCAACAGGCCAGCCAGTTTCATAGGTACAAATTTGCTGACAGATAACCTTTAAACTCAATGAGGTATCCATTTAAGGTCCACTGGAAGATAACACTCTTCGTAACTGCCCTCTGCTCTAGCTAATAGGTGAGTGTCCTCCTATTAAAGAACTTCTGTCAGCATAATGCCCGATAAGGTTGATCCTGCTCATTTATATGATACCTCAATTATGTAGATCCTTTGCACCATTCTGAGTCATTTTACTTTTTATTAATATTTAAATGAACTCTTTGTTGCATCAAGAGGTGGCACTAGGCACCTACCCCTCACAGCACCCGATCTCCTCCGCACTGCACTGATTGACCAGACCAGATATCCTATCTGGCCCTATAATATCGAGCCTGCACAATAAATTACACCATCGGCACATGTGCAGTAAATCTACTTCACAAGCGCTGGGCTTTGTTTGGGTGGAGGATGATATCTGTAGTTATCGGTGATGCTTAGGATGCAGATCTACTGCTCATGCACCAATAGTGTATTTTACAGTGAGATTTGGCCCTATCAATCAAGGGGAAGAGGGTTTGGCTCTCTGGTGCAGAGCAGAGATGAGGAGCTCTGGTGCTCTGAGGCGAGAGTGCCTGCCACTTGGCGCACCGAAGACCTCCAAATGCATTTTCACGGCTCTGTTTAGCATTTCACTTTTTCATCATATACAAAACAGAGTGAGGCAAAAGTTTAGAAGCACCCTTTAAGCTAGTGTAATTTGCAGTAAATTCACTTCCAATGTTTAAATGTATTAATTGAGAAGAAGTCTGCATTATTTGGTGCAGGAAATGTTTTCGTCGGACATTTTGAAATCTATCGTATTAAATTCAGCTCAGGTTTTTCCAATGGGAAGGGGGTCATGTGATATATCAGTCTTGATTAGAATTTACTCAGAAAGTTTTGACCCATCTATTCCTGTTTAGGAGTTGTGCAAGGTCAGAGTTTCCTAAATCGATTTTACATGACATGATCAATGTGTCCACCATTCTGCCAGATGCACATGGACGTTTACTCCAGTCTTTGTGAACACACTGAAGAACCACTGAAGTGATACCTCTTCACAGTACTGTAAGATTCACCATTTCAGGTGAGTCATATCGTGCACTGGCACCACTATTCAAAGATCTTGTAATCGGTAGGGTCCCAGTGGAACTCCCACTGACCATATGCTCATCCCCTATCCTGTGGAAAGGTGACAAAAGTTAACTCTCCTTTGCAAAGTTCACAGCTTAGAGTAAGCACTCATAATGGACACAGAAACAAAATTGGCCACCAAAGGTCCAGCAGAAGACAGTTCCCTTCTGAGCTTATTTGGAGCTCTTATGGATTGATTCACAAGTAATCTTTCAGAACCTATTAATGACATGTCCAACATGTGCAAAGTTTAAACGTTAAAGTAGACATGCATATGTATAAGTCCCTCTAATGTACCCAGAGAACCGTAAGGCTGGAACAGATCAAGAATATCAACTGAATTAGTGGTTTATGTATTTTTGGCTACAATATCCGCCTGTCATAAATAGCACATAAAATTGGAGGAAAAAGCTTTAGGGTTGAGTACTAGGCCTCTTTTGATTATAGCTATTGAAGGTGAAAAGTTTGGATGACAGTGATTTAACAGAGAACCAGGTTGCATATACAGATATTCTGAAGGTCTGTACCAGAGGTAGGTCAGCTTGCTGCAAACTTGTCACATTTTCTGCTTGCATGATGCATTCACTTCAAGATAAGTGCATCAGTAAAGGAAGATGTCTTTATTTCTTGGCATAGTATGTCATTTGTACAGCCTGCCAACAGCTGCCTTCTAATTGTTCTGAACATTATGAACTGAAGGTGTCAGGTTTGGATCCAGTTGCGGGGCACCACTGTTCCGTATCCAAACAATGGCATAAAAAGTAGCATAGTCAGCCTGCTCCTATTTTGTATGTCTGAGTCTCCATTTATGAAATGTTTAGGAAAAGCAATGTGTTCAGAAATTTAGGAAGCCCATTGGGGTAATTACATTTGCAAAAGAAGCAGACGGAATAATTAGCACCTGGGAAAAAGCAAAGAAGGAATTCTGCTGATGGGAACTTTACTTCTTTATGTTAGAGAGACGGTATCTTTCCTTAAGATTGAGCACCTAATGAGGTGATTCCATGATAATTGTCAATCACACTCCCAAGCTTTTATTCCAGGTTCAGGAAAATATTGTCTTGCACATTGCTTTACAATTACTTCATACAGTCATATTAATATACCTGACATAATATACATCAATTATACATACAGTAATAGACCAGAAGTGTGAATGGGAGGTTTCATCAAACTTATCAGTTATTATGAATGGTTATGCAAAGACAATGGATGTATTTGTATTTTCCAATACCATCTCCCTGCCCTTGTCCTGCAGGAACCATTACCAAAATATTTCCATCAGTATATTGCAACTGCATTGCAACGAAAGGATATAGGGTTCTGTAAATAGGGGTTGTGCTTTGGTGATGGGTCCTGCAGGGCTAACTTCTTGAAGCCCTGTTCATGGCTAGTTTCACACTAGCACTTAGGGAACAGCCTGCTGGATCTCTCTGCATTCTGGCAAAGTCAGAAGCTTAAATGTCACCATCTGGCCACATTATAATGGGAACCAGCGGAGATCCGCCCGTAATCCAACAAATACAACAAAAATCAGCCAGTAGAAAAATGCCGTGCTTGCGAGAAACTAGCCTCAAACAATTTGTAAAGGAAGGCACAGAGAGTAAAAATGGTTGCGATTTAAAGAGGTTATCCAGCAAGATAAACTTATTTTCATTTTAGAATAAAGGGGTAAAATGGGTAAAAAATAAGTAACCCACCTCATTGATCCCTGTCACTTTTCTTCAGATGCTTACTGGATCTCCAATTCGTTGGCCCATCTCAAAAATGGCAAGAAATGTCCAATTAGCCAATCACTGGCCATTCTACCCCTTTTCTAAAAAGGTTTATCCCACTGGAAAACATTTGTGACCGTTATCTCTATGATGAGACAGGAATCTTAATGAACATTCTGCTGGATTACTAATGGTCTAGGAGCTCTGGAGCTGCCAGGCAACTTCCTAGATGGGAATAACCCTTTTAAAGTACCTACATAAATGTCCACTGCAGAGAATCAACTATAATAAAGACATGTAAAATACATGCAGCTTTAACAATAAAAAGTGTCCAGTGGAGGTTTTAGGTTTAAGTACTCTAAATTATCTACAAAGATGACCTGAGCCAAGATCTAAACAGAATAGCATGGTTATTGGTTCAATGAGCTCCATCAAGAGCTGTGAGGTATGACATGGTCATTAAATTCAGTTTATTTAAGAAAAAAAAAAATTTGACCTTGAACCCAAGTAATGCTTATTGATTCTTGGCAATGCAGGACACTTAGATCTCCAGTAATAACATCTCGAAAGTTATGCTAAATGTACGTAGCAGAGTTAAGGGGTTTGACATATCAGAAACCACATCTGCTGCAAATTTAAATTTGATATTAGTCTCGTGTCACATGGACTATTCTATAGCAGACATAATAACCAATAGCGTTTTCCATCGAGCATGTCAAATGAGCTACTTTCTGAACTTCCATAGAGTTGAACGATTCTATTCTGCAACCAAGTATCTCATGTGACAGAGACCTAAGGCTATGAATTATAATTCAAGCCTTGTGAAATGTTATTCTTGTCAACTATCCCTATCTTGTAAATAATTATACGAGTGGCCAGACTGCATTTTGGGATCTAGCATTCATTCTTAACTCAGTTACTACTGAGGAGATTTTTATTCATTTGATTATCATGGAAATTTATAGGTTTGCCAAAGGCAAATGAACCTTTCATGTCGTTCTATGTGGCGTAAAAAATGCTTCTCCATATTATTTCACATGGATCCTTTGAAAATATTCTGAGATGGAATCATCCATATTAGTGAAGCAGAAACATATTGCATTAAGCATTAACTCAGCATATATTCTTCTTAGAACCCTCTTCTACTCCACACATAAGAAGGTGTCTAAGTAGAGGTTTGCTTGTAAAGCAGAGTGTATTGTGCTCCTCTGAAGGGTAAATTCACACAGGCAGAAAAATGTCCATTGTGGATTTCAGCACCACTGTATAATCCCTCTTAACTACATATTCCAGATGATTATTTGTAAAGTGCATGCCTGTCCTCCATGTCCATGCCTCGTTTGGTGCATGATAATATTCTGCTGGCCTTAGAAGCAGATTATTGAAATTGCAAGATTTTTTTCTTTAAAAAGGGCCCAGAACAGGAAAAAAAAACATGAAAGCAGCAAAAAATGGCAGCAAAGTGGCTCAATGGTTCGCATTGCTCCCTTGCAGCGCTGGGGTCCTAAATTAAATCTCACCAAGGTTAACATCTGCATGAAGTTTGTATATCCTGCCTGCATTTACGTGGGTTTCCTCCCACACTCCAAAGACATACTGATAGGGAAATTATTTTATGAGCTCCACTGAAAAATGTCTGTAAAGCACTGCAGAATATGTCAGTGCCATATAAGTGAGTAAATAAATATTCACCTCACTGATCCCCCGCCACTCCTGTCCCAGTACTTCCCAGATCCCCCACCATTCTCTCTTCCTGGACCCTTTCAAAACAAAGGAAATGAAGTACGGACTGTCCCTCCAAAAGAGAGACACTTGGGATGTCTGTAATCTGTCTAAATGTGTTGCTGATCACCCAATGAACGAGCACAACGCTAGTTCATCAGGTGAAATGATCGGAGGTACAGACACCTCAATCATCATTCCCGGGCAGCAGATCTTGCTGTCTAAACAGCACTCTGCTGCCCAGGAGCAGTGATTTTGTATGGATATGAGCATTACCAGCAGCTATCACTCATCCTCATAGTGTGGAGGTGATCACTGCATGTAAAGGCAGTGCTTCACCTCCACTTAAAAGGGTTCTCTGGGAATTAAGAAAATGAAAATACTTAAAGGGGTTGTCTGGGTTCAGAGCTGAACCCGGACAAACCCAGGATTTCACCCAGGAAGCCTGTCTGACAACTGTTGGAGATACAACAGGTTACAGCTTAGTCTTCTGCTGGATTGACTGCAGTTTATTGTTGTGACACTAGATGTCCCTGTTACTAGTGCTAACTTGTAGTCTCTCTGTGCATTTTCTATGGTGTGTTGTATTTCCTGTACATTGATGTGAACTCTCTGATTTCTTTTCCCATCTGTGCCATTCACCATGTAAGGTGACCTTCAGTTATTGCATGCATGTTCCAATAAACCCAGTTCCTGTTACTCCATAATGTCTGATCTAAACTGACTCTGCTGCACCCAGCAACCATACTCTGCAACAACAACAGCATTGGAGCATTTCATGCTCTGATGCCCTCCCTTGCCCTGGATCACGCAGGGCAAGGGCTCTTTTGTTTATAAACACACACTGCCGGTGGAGGCTTCCGCCCAGCAGTGTGTTCGGTGACGTCACTGGCTCTGATGGGCCGGCTTTAGCGCTGCCCTAGCTGTTTTACTGGCTAGGGCAGCGCTAAAGCCCACCCATTAGTGCCGGTGATGTCACCGAACACACTGCTGGGCGGAAGCCTCCATCTGGCAGAGCCCAGTTCGTCACTGGAACTGGGCAAAATGCCTTTGCCCTGCGCAATTTAGCGCAGGGCAAAGGAGAGCATCAGCAGGCTGCCTGGGTGAAATCCTGGGTATGTCCGGATTCACCTCTGAACCCGGACAACCCCTTTAAATATTACTCTATTATATGCCTTTCTTTGGTTATAATTAGAGATGAGCGAATCTATTCGCCGCTTCGTTGATTCGATATGAATCTTGGAAATTTTCTGCTGTGTTTTTTTTTTTTTTGAGATTCGCTCCGTTAGATTCGAAAATGTTCTTAAGGCTTTCTACGCATTCGCTACGTACTTGTCCGACAAATTATACGCTAATGCTACGCATAAGTTACTCTATACACTGTTGCATACCAATTCAATTAATTAGCGAACTTTTACTGTTCATTATTCATTCGGCAAAAGCCCGGGAAGAAAGCGGTCACCTGACCTAGTGGGAAGGGCTTGCTCTGATTGGCTCAGTCTCGGTAAGCCAGTGACGCATCAGTTGTCCTGCTAATGCTGAGACGAGCAGAAGCACTGTGTGTGTAGTTCTGAGAGACTGAGACCTGTTTTGTTAAAATTGGGGTGTAATTGTTCTGGGAATCCATATTACACATATCAGGGATACTGCAGGGCAAGTGCAGGGCTAGTAATTAATCAGGCAGGGAGATAGACAGGGAGAGAGACAAGGAGAGAGACAAGGAGAGACACAGGGAGAGAGACAAAGATCAGCTGTAGGGCCACAGTCAAGTGAAAAATTTCTGGAATGGATAAGCAAAAGGGGTCCAGTTCCAGCCAGACCTCGAGTTCTAAAAAAAAAAAAAGGAGAAGGTGGCACAGGGCAGCAGTGCAAAAGGACCTGTAGCTGGAACTTCTACTTGTAGAGTTTGCAATACTTAGCCAGTGTTCCACTAGGCTAACCCACCAAGGCGCAAAATTGTAGTGGAGGAGAAAGTGGATGAGGCAGTGGAGTGGATGGCACACTCATCTCAATCACAGCCGGATGATCTGCTGTCATCTGCTGATACAGTATCCATATGTAGCCAGGGGTCAGACTCACAGCGTTCCTCCTGCTCCACCATTCCTCTCCAGCAAAGCCCATCGAATAGATTCGTAGAATATACGAATCTTATGAAAAGTTCGACGAATATTCGGCGAAGCAAATTTTGGATGATTCGCTCATCTCTAGTTATAATGGCTCATTTTTTTTTTGGGAGCAATCATTACGAAAAATAAAATGGCCACCGTCCTATTAGTGCACACAAAACCTGTCTTAATCACAACATCCTCCGCCTCTTCCTCCTCTCTGCTCTGCTTGTCAGGGATTATGATCCTGAATACAGCTAATAAGATCTTCAGCTGAATCTCTGTAGGAATGGAGTTCATGAGGAGACATGAAATACAGAGAGGACAGACTGTGGTAATGTGGGGCTGTGGTAATGGAGACTGCATTCAATGGTTGCTGCTCATTACCCACATCCCCTGATACTCTCTGTACTTCAAGTCTCCTCATGAACTCCATTAAATATTTTCTTTTTCTTAATTCCTGGAGAACCCCTTTAATGAGCAGCCGATTGTCGAAATGGAAGCAATCGCCTTCTCCTTGCCCAGTCTAAATCCACCTTTAAGCTGTGATACATGATAATGCCTCTATACAGAATTTTGTTAAAGATTAATGTCATATTTTTTCAAGAGATGTATGAAGAACTGCTGAACATCTGTACTGAATCTAACATTTATTATGCTGTTCCCCTGAAATAGAAAAAAAAGCCTCCATTTAATCCGCATTATATGGCGATGAGCTCACCTGCCAATTACAGGAGCACTCATCTATAAGCAACAACTCATTCTATAATGACTGTGTGCTCACTTTATTTATCGCTGACATCAGAAATTAAACACCAATATATGTTTGAAAATAAATTTGTATGTCATTTATAAGATTGCAAACCTAAATGACTGAAGACAGACTGCTTCCTATGGAGATACAAACTCCCCACTGTTAAATCTTCAGTCTGACAGCTGCTACGTGTTCAGCTATATATTCTCCACTTAGGACAGACCACTGAGCAAAAGGGATGTCTGCGGAGAGCTCATGCTGTCCCAGGTGTTTTTTTCACTTCGGCTTTTCATGTTCCTTTCCAAAATGTATTTAGTTCATCATTTTTCTTATAGGCTACTACTATGAGGTCTTTACTAGTCATGTATTAGAATACCTTAAAGGAGATTTTCCAAGCTCCTAGTCCTCAGGATAGGTCATCAATATCCGATAAGTGGAGGCCTGACGCCCAACATCCCCTTGCCTAGCTGTTCCCTGCTGCTTCTAGTGCTAAAACCAGCACTTTGAATGGAGCAGGAAGCACAGCTATGTTTAAATTGTAGTGGCCGTACTGGGGTACATTCACTTTAATGGGAGATAAGCTGCAGTAACCCAAGACGGCCACTAGACTTTAAATGAGCTGTACTTCCTGCTGCTATTCAAAGACTATTTCTGGAGCTGAAGGCAGCAGAGAACAACTGAAAGGTGGGGGTGCAGGGTGCTGGTCCCTCACCGATCCAATGTTAATGACGTATCCTAAGGATAGGGCATCCATTTCAGTTGCCTGGAAAAGCCTTTTGACCCATTCAGGAAGCTTCTGAAACATAATTTTACAGTGCCTTCAGAAATCAAAAGCCAATTTTTTTCTTCCTTTTTTCATATTAGGAATGAAGCTTTCTAATGACCACAAAACTGATAATACATTGTAACCAATATACAACATAAGGAAGCATGCAGTTTAGTCCTTCTATTACATAGTTTTCCTTGGTCGCTTCACTTTATACTTTTTATTGTAGCTGGAACAACCAATGAAAACGACCCCCCAAAAATAATCACTTTATTTTCTCACATATAGTGATGACTAACATGAGTAATTCATAGAACATGCTTGGAAGGGCTGAGAACAAAGGTGTCCGATGACCCATCCTCAGATCAAAGCAATCTCGTCTGACCGCTGAAGCTTTCTGCTAACCAGATCTCTCCTAAGGAAGCTGTAGGCAGCAACACTTTTCCCTTGCAAGAAAGTGAATGGATGATCATGCTATAGATAGTTCTGCCAAGTCCTCCAGAGCAGAACCTACGTTTTGAATTGCTCTCCACTTTGGCCCCTCTCCTTCATGACAGCCATTTGCTCGAATAGGGAATATGTTATCTGGGATTTAGTGAATCTCCCTCACATGGGGGAGGGCAACTCCACCCAAATACTAAAACTAATGTGTGTTCATGAACGATCCTGCTTTTTTCCTCTGCGTATATCTTCACTAGCTATTCCAGTAGTTTCTCCTTCAGAGCTGTTCTTCCTATGTTAATCTCTTCATATCACTAATATACTTAATAATGTCACTGAATGATTGTATACCAGTTTAAATGCATAGCACTCTGCCATTACACATACTGGGTTGACACTGTCAGGCCACTCCTCCTAAAGTGTCAGAGAGCTAAAATGATCAGCTCCCCACCCATCACAAAACATGTGAATCACGGCACTCAAAGTGAGCGCTGCGCTCTGCAATGAATCAACACTTCCTTCCATTTGCTATGGAAACCCCCGATGGCCCGATGATATCACAGACTTCCAGCAGTCTCATGGGGGAGAGGAGCCTGCTGAGAGGACATGATCTGTGTTCTTTCAGGATTCCTCTGTATATAGATCAGTGCTATAACTATTGGATTACTATTATCTCTGATCTGCACACAAAGGAATGCAGATCATGTTATCACTCATTCCTCAAAGTAAATAAAAAAAGTGAAAAGTAAATAAATGAAAATAAAAAATAAAAAATAAATAAAAATGACTAAAAAATAATTGAACAATAAATAAAAAAGCCTGTCAACCAAAATAAGCTATCTATCTATCATCTTACCACCATCCTCAACCACCCATGCACCTGATCAGAGATTATAGTTTGTGACATGGATGAATTTCACATGAAAGTCATGGACACTAGACACTTCCATCCATTGTATAGTGCATGAAGTAGGATAATGCAGCACTGCTCCCATTTGCTTCAATGGAAACAGTGCTGAGGCAACCAGTACTGTCTATTACACAACGGATGGAGCTATGTAGTCGGCTCCAGAGCTGCAAGCTGACTGGCAGGAGAGCAGGGTGTCGGACCTCCGCCGATCTGCTATTTATGACCTACCGTGAGGACAGGCCATCAACAGAAAAAACCTAGACAAACCTTTTAAGAGACATGCACTTTTTAATAAATGAGGTGCAACTCTCAACATATACCCTCTCCAATTTCATTAGCGGTAAATATGAATTAACTTTTCATACTGAATGTGAAACCTGAAAAATATTACACAGTTTTCCAATTATTACAGCATTTTTAAGGAACAGAGTTACTCAGTGTTGTTAATATTGTCTGTGTTGAAAGTATCTTCTCCCTTTTAGGGTATGTTCACACAGTTTGTTTCCTTTTTTTTACATTTTCTTTCTCTTGCAACCCAAAAACTTGTGTGAACCCAGAGGCCAATTGACAATGTACCTTACCGGGAATTTTCCAGATGGGCTGACTGCCTTTCAGATGCAGTGGATCCAATCCTGCTCTACTTAGGAGTCCCCTGCCTAAACACATTTTAACTATATCTCTTTAAAAAAAAAAAAAGTAAAGTTATATATATACAGTACAGACCAAAAGTTTGGACACACCTTCTCATTCAAAGAGTTTTCTGTATTTTCATGACTATGAAAATTGTAAATTCACACTGAAGGCATCAAAACTATGAATTAACACATGTGGAATTATATACTTAACCAAAAAGTGTGAAACAACTGAAAATATGTCTTATATTCTAGGTTCTAAGTAGCCACCTTTTGCTTTGATTACTGCTTTGCACACTCTTGGCATTCTCTTGATGAGCTTCAAGAGGTAGTCACCTGAAATGGTATTCCAACAGTCTTGAAGGAGTTCCCAGAGATGTTTAGCACTTGTTGGCCCTTTTGCCTTCACTCTGCAGTCCAGCTCACCCCAAACCATCTCGATTGGGTTCAGGTCTGGTGACTGTGGAGGCCAGGTCATCTGGCGTAGCACCCCATCACTCTCCTTTTTGGTCAAATAGCCCTACACAGCCTGGAGGTGTGTTTGGGGTCATTGTTCTGTTGATAAATAAATGATGGCCCAACTAAACGCAAACCAGATGGAATAGCATGCCGCTGCAAGATGCTGTGGTAGCCATGCTGGTTCAGTATGCCTTCAATTTGGAATAAATCCCCAACAGTGTCACCAGCAAAGCACCCCCACACCATCACACCTCCTCCTCCATGCTTCACTGTGGGAACCAGGCATGTAGAGTCCATCCGTTCACCTTTTCTGCGTTGCACAAAGACACGGTGGTTGGAACCAAAGATCTCAAATTTGGACTCATCAGACCAAAGCACAGATTTCCACTGGTCTAATGTCCATTCCTTGTGTTCTTTAGCCCAAACAAGTCTCTTCTGCTTGTTGCCTGTCCTTAGCAGTGTTTTTTCTAGCAGCTATTTTACCATGAAGGCCTGCTGAATACAGTCTCCTCTTAACAGTTGTTGTAGAGATGTGTCTGCTGCTAGAACTCTGTGTGGCATTGACCTGGTCTCTAATCTGAGCTGCTGTTAACCTGCGATTTCTGAGGCTGGTGACTCGGATGAACTTATCCTCCGCAGCAGAGGTGACTCTTGGTCTTCCTTTCCTGGGGCGGTCCTCATGTGAGCCAGTTTCTTTGTAGCGCTTGATGGTTTTTGCGACTGCACTTTGGGACACTTTCAAAGTTTTCCCAATTTTTCGGACTGACTGACCTTCATTTCTTAAACTAATGATGGCCACTCGTTTTTCTTTACTTAGCTGCTTTTTTCTTGCCATAATACAAATTCTAACAGTCTATTCAGTAGGACTATCAGCTGTGTATCCACCTGACTTCTGCCCAACACAACTCATGGTCCCAACCCCATTTATAAGGCAAGAAATCCCACTTATTAAACCTGACAGGGCACACCTGTGAAGTGAAAACCATTTCAGGTGACTACCTCTTGAAGCTCATCAAGAGAATGCCAAGAGTGTGCAAAGCAGTAATCAAAGCAAAAGGTGGCTACTTTGAAGAACCTAGAATATAAGACATATTTTCAGTTGTTTCACACTTTTTGGTTAATTATATAATTCCACATGTGTTAATTCATAGTTTTGATGCCTTCAGTGTGAATCTACAATTTTCATTGTCATGAAAATACAGAAAACTCTTTGAATGAGAAGGTGTGTCCAAACTTTTGGTCTGTACTGTATATATATATTTTATATATACATATATATATATATATATATATATATATATATATATACAGTATATGAATTTATATCATTATATTTTAGTTGGAAAAATTCAATTTCTATACAAAACTTATGAGTTCAAGTCCTGGGGTAGCAGCGAAAGTCTGTTTTTTTTCTTTTTTAGTAATTATATATATATATATATATATATATATATATATATATATAGGAATATATACATTAGATAAGTGAGGTCTAGCAAAAGAAAAATACTGTTTCCACACATACTTAGTACTGCTCTGGCCCATTTGCTTACGTGCAGTTGCAGAGCTATGGGGGCATGTAACAGCATTCAGTGACATTCTTCTTATGCATACTTGTGTCAGCTAAGACACAAGGTAAACAGTTTCAAATTTTTGCACAAAAGAGGGCTTGCTCAAAAATGTGCAACTTCCATGCTCCCTCTAGTGGCATCTTCTCTCTTCTGGTTGCTCTCCTGGCCATTTACATCTTGCTGCTTCTTCCATTTATACAGGCAAAGTATTTCACCAGTCCAGTAAACCATTCCCCCACCCTCTTAGCTTTCAATGTAATTGGAATTCCTCTTCTGACTTAAAAATTGGGTTATAAAAGTTATTGCTAAGCCTTTCTACCTCCAGTAACATGCAGGGGACATGGATTAATGTCGATAAGCTATGCCCACTTTTCAGACCTCAGTAGCCAGGGCTACTTTGAGTTCCTACTCCACCCCCACTCTTAAAAAGCTTATTCCACAAAAAATAAATAAATAAATTAACAATCAACATAACAGGAGATATGATCAGTGGGGGTCTGATGCTTGATATCCCCACCAGTCTCTAGAAGGCAGAGTCCTGAGCCCTTTTCTAAGGTATTTGAAAGGAGCAGAGATCAGGCATGCACCCTGCCACTCCATTTAAAGTTTGAGGGACTGTCTGAGCATTGCACTTGGCTAACTCCACCAACACTTCAATCAAATGCCTCCAAAAGGGGAGCAAATGATCCATCATTCTAGTGCTTATGGAGGCCTCAGCAGTTAGAACCACACTAATCATACCTGTAAGTCCTACTGTGATAATAGGGGATAAATGTTTGCTGTGGGATAAGTAATTAAATGCCCAATCCTCTGTTCAAGTCAGAGATTAGCTGAGTCAGCTTTACCTGGTAGCTTCTCATTGCTCTGTTCCTATGAATGCCATGTCCTTTGGGTAGAGAACTGGGTGGTGGAGGTCTCTGGTGAATTGCCCTTGTTGCTCTCCTGGCTACCTGCAACAGCCACTAGAGGGAACTTAAGAGCTAATTGCATACCCACTAGATTCATGTTGGCACAGATAAAGAGGAGGAAAGATAACTCCTTTATTGCTAGTCTCAAGGACTCCACCGGTACCTCAATATATAACACTAAAGATATAGCAAAAGAATTCTGTACATACTATTCACATCTCTATATCATCCACCCAGATCAACGAACAGAGTACCTTCATCACAGAGACTCTCTGATTAAGAACTTTCTATCATCCCTTGTCGTCCCTAAAAATAAGTGATACACAGTCTCAAAAACTTTTCCCCTTGATTTCTCCACAAGAAATTAAAGAAGCTATCACCTCTACTCCAAAGAACAAATGTCCAGGCCCAGACAGGCTGACCTCATTCTATTACTCAACTTGCTTGGACATCCTCCTTCCCCATCTTCATAAACTGTACAACTCAACTATGTCAGGCACCCCGTTTCACAAACAGACCCTACTCGCCCAAATCTCTATCATCCACAAGGATGGGAAAGACCCAAGTCTATGTAGTAACTATAGACCTATATCGCTACTCAACATTGATCTCAAAGTATTTGCCAAAATATTGGCACAGAGGCTACAACACATTCTTCCTTCTCTTATTTCACCAGACCAGGTAGGATTTGTACCCAGCAGAGATTGGTAAGGTCAATATCTACAGAGTTATACATCTTATTGCACATGCCAAACACACTTTGGCATCCCATTGGCTTGTATTTCAACCATCTTCTCTATGTATACATCTCCCTCTGCTACAGTGATGGTGAACGAGATACTGTCTCCTGTGTTCTCCATCTCTAATGGCACGAGACAAGGATGTCCCCTCTCTCCCCTACTTTTTGTTCTAATGATGGAGACCCTACTACAAAAAATAAGACAGAACCCCGTTATTAAGGGGTTTACCTGTGGAGGTAGAGAACACAAGGCCACCGCTTATGCAGACAACCTGTTGCTGATGCTCACAGATCCTGCAACCTCTCTGCCGATAGTGGAGCAACTCTTCTCTGACTTTGGTGAAATCTCCAACTTTAAGGTCAATATGAGCAAGTCACAAGTCCTAAACATCTCTTTGCGAAACAGTCAATCCTCTCAGCTCTCTCAGGAACTCTCCATTTGATTGGTCTCAACTATCAATCAAATTCTTAGGCATTAGAATATCCCCTGACCCTTCCCAACTATATAAAGACAACTTCCCACCACTGTTACAAGCAATTTCCAAGATACTTGCCTCCTGACCCACACCATACATATCATGGTTTGGAAGGAAAAATATTGCTAAATGCCTCATCTGGCCTAAAGTAACTTATTTACTTCAATCCTTACCTATACATATACCGAATATATTTTATACTACATTAAATAATATTTTCTCGAGATATATATAGGACTCGAAAAAACCCAGAGTAAAATATAGCACACTTCAACTTCCAAGGAATTACGGAGGAATTGACTTACCAGCTCCTAAAACCTTTGTGCAAGCAGTACATATGAACAGGATAGTGGATTGGATTAGGAAACCTCCACATAAATTCTGGGTACACATAGAAGAAGACATACTACAATACCCACTAAGACATGTTATCTGGGGAACTAACTTCTTCCCGACACTCCATAAATAACACGATCATTAACAAAACAATCAGAATTTGGAAATTGGGACATATCCGTACACTATGCGCTCCCTACCCTTCTACACTTCTACAAGTAAGGGATTTGATCCTCAGTGACGACTCCACTTACAACGCTACAATACCCAAAGAAATATAACTTAGTAACACCTTGGTTTAAACTCTTAACACAACGGACGCTATTCCCTCTTCCTATTTCCTAACTGCGAACCTGAAATGACCCAATATCCCTACCTTAATCTACAATAAATTCACAAACTCTTTCGAACAGATTCTACAGGAGAAGGATTTACATAGACCTCTGCCAAGATTTGAGACCCTACCCTACAACTAAAACCCCCCAGAAAAGTAGTCTCAACGCTAAACAAACTCCTCATTAACCCATCCTCCCTACAGCCTCTCTCATTCATTGAGGCGTGGGAACAGGATCTCACCAGGAAATTCTCAACTGTTGACATTAACACCCTTTTTAAAGCCTCTAAACGGTCCTCTAAGTGTATAAGAATGCAAGAAAGTGGATATAAAATACTAACAAGATGGCATCTGACTCCAGTCCTGTTAAACAAATATTATCCAAGCAATGACCCACGCTGCTGGAGATGCAGCTAACATATTGGCTCATACTTTCACATGTGGTGGACATACCGACGTATCGGCCGTTATTGGACATCCATCATATCCCAAATTAACCAAATATTAAACATTTAGCTCCCTCTCCTACCAGAAGTCTGTCTATTACATCTACTTCCAGACAAAGCTCTGAATTATATTAAAAAACTAACTAGGCATTTATTAGTGGCCACTAGGATTTTAGTTCCCACGTTCTGGAAATCAACCTCCCCCCAACTCTCAAACACTGACAGGAAAAGGTTGACTCCATTTACCGCTTAGAAGAGCTAGCCAGCTGGGATACCAAAATATACTCCTCCTTTCTTACCATTTCTCAAATTTGACATTTCCTCCCCCCAAAAAAAACACTAACTACTGTAAGTACTTTTTCTACTTCTCCTCTTACACCTGCCTTAAAAGAGCTACACTCTTCTCCTTATGTATCTTATATTACTCGATACGCACAGGACTCATGTTATAACCACACCATCCCTTCCCCCTCTTTCCTTGCTCTTCCCTTACCCTCCCCCCCCCCCATTATTTGTACTATGCAAGTTACAGAACCTTGTTCATCAGGTCAATCATCCTGACTTAGGTGAAAAGACTCAATAACTAGGCTTTGATTACCTATTTCGAATGTACGCTCTTATTTCTACGCATTATACGCATCTCTATATTGGCAAACAAGTATTATAATTGTAACTTCCTACTGTCATTACTATTGAATACATATCTGTGTACTGTTACACTATCTGTACATCTGTATGACCCCTGCTATACTTACCCTTTATAAAATAATAAAACAAATTTGAAAAGAAAAGAGCTAATTGCATACATTGACCTCAATTTTAAGATATTGAGGGGAATTGCATACATCAGTCTTGGTCAAGCTTGTGAGTAAGTAATCTTAAATCTGTCCCCTATTGCCCACTCCCTGAAAACTTTTTAGAAAAGTTGCAAGCAGGTAAAAAGATTCAAATTTTTGCACATAAGAGGACTTGCTCAAAAATGTGCAACTTCCATGCTCCCTCTAGTGGCATCTGCAAGACACAAACATGGAGGATTGAGCATTAAGGATCCAAAATGCTCGAGAAATTATAAAAATAAGGTACACAAAGAAATTTAACAGCACAGAAGCTTGAACCTCTTAAAATGACATGATGACAAAAGACATAGATTAACTTGAGACTGTGACTAATAAGGGGACATCTGGAAGGGGGCAAATACTTTTTCAGAGCACTGTAGCAGTCCATAGTGATCGGCAGATCCTGTCGTTTTTCTACTTCTGTCTAGAAAATTAAAGTAGTCACAAGACTGTTAAAGCTATCAGCATCTTTGTTTGCAGATATATCGCTGCGCCCATTTTCATAGCTGTTCTCCACTTGTTTAAGGTCACATTAAGTTATCAGTGGGATGTGAATTACAGTTCCCAGCAAGAAACTGAGCAATGCGGAAGAAAGCCCAAACCCATAACTGAGCACATAATTATTTACCTGTTTTTTTGCAAACTTTGGAGTATATAAATCCTGTAAGTTAACTTCATCAATCCACATAGACAGCTGATTGAATTGTATCTGCCTACATCGCATAATCATTTTACATGAAGGTGATTTTCCTAAAAAATGAGTTTACTGCAGTTCCACATACGAAACAAAGTTAAACAAAAATGTTGTAGATATTTCATAACTTTTAGCCTTTTGTAACATTTATGTATTCTGCTAATTGGAATAGGCCTATACCATATATACAATACGTGTATATTCTAAATTAATTAATGGTTATTTAAAGGGCGCCTATCACCAGGAAATTCACTGTTGCACCACTGTTACAGTGAATACAGCCCAGGACCCAAGGACTCAGAACAGAGGTGTGGGGAGCAGGTAAGTATGCTTCCCTTCACAGGTCCAGCAAGGAGAGGGTGGTATTTAACCCATTGTACCCCAGAGGTTTTTTTTTGTTTTTGCGCTCCCTGCCTTCCTAGAGCCACAACTTTTTTTATTTTTCCATTCACATAGCCGTATGTGAAGGGCTTATTTTTTGCAGAACAAGTTGTACTTTCCAGCACCACTATTTAATATTGCATATGATGTAGTGGGAAGCGGGAAAAAAATCCAAATGGAGTGAAGTTGGAAAAAAAGGAATTCCACCACAGTTTTAGGCCTCGTCCACATTTCCGTTTTTCACTGACGTGTGCTGTCCGCATTTTTCACGGACAGCACACGTACCCATTGATTTAAATGTATCTGTTCACATTTCAGCATTTTTCTACTGAGCGTGGGTCAGTAAAAAAATCACGGGGACATGCACTACTTTGATCCGTGATGCGGACCAAGCACGCCATTGAAGTCTATGGGTCCGTGAAAATCACTGACACACATCCGTGTTGTGTCCGTGATGCGTCCGTTTTTCACTGATGACTAATAGGAGATTCTTTGGAAATCAATTTTCAGCTGAGCAACGTCAGTGAAATACGGATGCCACACGGATGGTAAAAACGAACACACGGACCAACCACGGATCCTTCACGGACAGCTTCACGGATGAAACACGTACGCTTTTTTTCACGGATGTGTCACTGACACGGAAATGTGGACGAGGCCTTACAGTTTTTTTTTAAATTTATTTATGACGGTCGATGTGCGATGTGCAGTTACTTTCATTCTAAAAGTCAGTATGAATTTGGCGATACCTTATATGTATAGTTATATGTATAGTCTTGCATTTTGATAGTGATAAAATAATAAAAAGTTGGAAAAATCAGTTTTATTTTTTCGTAGCCATATTTTGACCCCTATCAATTTTTTGTAATTATGTGTACAGAGCTATGTGGGTGCTCTTTTTTTGCTGGGCAATCTGTACTTTTCATTGATACCCTTCTGGGGTGTGTATGACTTTTTGATCACTTTTTATTTAATTTCTTTGTAGAAAATGAAGTGACCAAAAACATTGAATCGGCCATTTTGACTCTTTTTCCTATTTTGCAGTTTGCTCTTTGGGGAAGATACTATTATATATATTTTTATACTATGGGCATTTTTGCACGTGACGATACCCATTATGTGTATTTTTTAAAAAAATAGTTTTTTATTTCTATTTTGGGGAAGGGGGTGATTTGAATTTTTTTGTTTTTTATTTTAATTTTTTTTATTTAATTTATACTTTTTTTGCAGTTCCCATAGGGAACTATAACAAGCAATCATTAGATTGCTATTCTCATAGAAATTACTAGTTTCCCATGGAGCCCTATTACAGACAAGAGCTCCATGGGAAACACTGTGCAGCAGCCTCCTGTCATTCACTAAGACAGGGGCTGCTGCACACAAGCTCCAGTTCCTCCAACACCCATCAACCTTGCCAATCAGCTGTTTAAAGAGGAGGCGCCGCTCCATGCGAGTGCTGCATTCTGTTCATTACACTGCCCGTCATGTCAGAAGTGCAGTGTAATGGCAAGTACTCACTCTATTCACTTGAATGGAACAAGTACTTGTAATTACACTATGCCATCACTCTACAGGAGTAGAGTAATGTGTAGTGTAATGACCAGGAAGCAGTACTTGCATGGAGGGCCACGTCCTCTTCAAAAAGCTGATTGTCGGGTGTGACGGGTATCGGACCCCTACAATCAGGTATTTATGACCTATCCTGATGACAGGTCATCAATATATCTGACAGGACAACCCCTTTAATGTACAGCCAGTTGATACTAAGAGACTTTGGGATTTTCCAGTACACTGAGAAGCTAATAATTTCCAGTGGGACTTTGTAGAGTTCAGTTTTGGAAGGAAAAGCCAGACACTGCACTTTTGACCATCTGGTTTAGCTCTTTCAGATGGTAAAAATGAATAGCAACCTTGAACTGCAACATTGTTTTATTTTGGCTGTGATTCTCCAGCTTTACCCCTCACACTGGAAGGCTATAGATCAGTTAGAAGCTCTATAAAAGTAGAGCAGTGAGAGCCTCTTGTGGCATGCAGATATGAACCAATGCTTAGTAGGTGAGACTCTGCCAGACTGCATGAGGGACCAGGAGAAGATGCTGAGATGGGGATATGCTGCCACAGACCCTGGGTCACCAACTCCTTGACTAAGAAGCCCACTGGACAACTGAGCTACAGACTCTGGGCAACCAGCCCTTTGGCCAGGGAACCAGCCTTCTAAATAAGTCATTCCATGTTCTACTTCTAGTGTACAGTCTTTAACTTCCTCTCTGTCTGGACTTGGAGCATAGCAGAGGGACTCACTTAACACTTTTTGTCAGACCACCAGTCAGAACAATGAGGAATAAGGGTTGGTGATTCAATTACATCACCATACCTTCCTTATGCTATTTCAGTAGAGTGACTGGTCAGGTGTTAATTTAGGCCTGTCGAGAGAACAATAAAACTGTCATTCCAATCCTAATGAGGATTACCTTGCATATAAACCCTTCCCTGTGCAGCAGAGTCATAAACTGAGATTACTTTGCTTTCCCACTGAGGACTTTTATATTTGCAATTACTGCTTCAGAAAGACAATGTTTTATGTTTAATTTTCAATGGCATAGTACTGCTGAGATTAAAAAAAAAACACCAAAAATGTAGTTTTTCTGAATAGTGACGTTTCATAAAACATCCTTTAGAAAGGAGTGTCCTTTTTATAATTTAACACTTTTATACCAATGTTATCTTCTATATTGTTTTTTAATTTGTGCCCCATGAACCCAAATAGTTTTTCTTTTTCTAAATTATTGTTTTGGCCAGAAAATTCTGTAGCCAGATGTTATATTACGACACACTACATTCAAAGAGTTTTGGTTTGTGGACTTTTTTTGGGGAGGAAAGCAGCATGCTCGGTGTCATTTTGTTTATGTTTGAGCTTCTCTTTCGGACCCAAAAAACACCAGAAAAGGCTCATGACTAGAGATAAACAAAGTTCCTGAAAACTCGATTCGGCTACTTCACCAAATAAAAAAAAAATGCTATTGCTTCGTTCCCTTTCATTGTACCCCTCAGATGCCGTGTTCATCGTTGATTGAGGCATCTGACATTAATATTAAGGTCTATAATGAAAAAATAAATAAAATACTTACCTCATCCATTTGATTTACGTAGAGCCTGGCGTCGCCATCTTCATGGAAGATCCAGCGCAAAATCTCACACGTTGCGTGATTCATGTCGGCTGGCATGGTGACATTATGAGTTTGAGCAGGATCTTCAATCAAGATGGAGGTGGTGGGACCTTCACATTCAAATAGATGATTTCAGTATGTGTGTGTGAGTATAATAAAGTGCTTGTTGCTAAGTTATTATTTCTATCCAGCTATGCCCAAAAATACTAGAGTGTGGAAAAAAATAAGCAGATAATGAACTCAGTACAAAATTATCTATAGCTACTGTTCTTCTTCAACGGAATGATTTCAATTAGAAAGCAATTTAATTGAATTTGTAATGTGTGGGGAATTAGCATTGTAAATGTGCCATATAATAAAAATAAATTTCATCTCGTGTCCATTATTTCATGTGTAAATGTTCTTTCCTGAAGTGTCTTCAACCTATGACCCATAGGTCTTGAACCCTCAACCTTCCATATTCCAGAAGCTGGAGCTGTACATGTTAATGGCCAGAATTACGGGTACCACTCTTCCCCAGATGCTCTCATTAAGTTATTTTTATCCGGCTCTGAACAAGTACAGTTAGTGACATTTTTATTTTCCCCGTCAATACATTTAGCTCATTTAGCTATGGTATAAAAACACAGTGCCACTCTCTTAGCTAAAAGTATACGGGCACGTGTATAGATGAAGCGCACAGCTACCAGAGGTTACAGATAGAGGTCTATCCAACTGATTGGAGATGTTAATTAGTCGGGGGTGCCAGACTGACAGAAGAATTACACGCATTTGCAGGTAATAGCTCATTAGCTTGAAATAGCCACTGTTAATTATGACAAGGTCATCAAAGTAATAATCTGAATTAGCAATGAATTTAAAAATAAGTTGAGAACATTTTCTGAAGAACAATGGCTGATAATATCATTCAGCCCTGGTGTAATTCATTTCTGTAAATATCATTCATAATAATAAATTATAACAAATAGAGGTGGAGAGTCCTTATTGACTCAATGACTTTTTACAATTATCACATCAATTAAACCCCCACACAAGTGTAATAATAAAACTGACCTGCTGTCTACTTTCCAGCTTCCGTGGAGCTGCTTTTGTTGTGGTGCTAATCGCGTGTATGTAATTCAACAGGATTAAAAAATGCCTTCCTGTGTTCTTTCTATGAGTTGACACCAAAATAGCAATGTAACAATGTCTATACAGTACTGTGCAAAAGTTGAAGGTAGATGTGGAAAAAAATGCTGCAAAGTAAGAATGTTTTCAAAAATAGAAGTGTTAATAGTTTAAATTTACATTTTTTCTGCAAACATACAGCTAATGTCATTAAGAACTATATTCAGAGTAAAGAAGAAGAAGGAGTTCTAGAAGTCAAGATATGGCCCCCCACAGAGCCCTGATATTAACAACATTGAGTTTGTCTTGGATTACATGAAGAGAAAAAGGATTTGAGCAAGTCTACATCTACAGAAGATCTGTGGTTAGTTCTCCAGGATGTGTGGAACAACCTTACTGTCAAGGTTCTTCAAAATCTGTGTGTAAGTGTACCCAGAAGAACTGATGCTGTTCTGAAGGCAAAGGGTGGTCACACCAAATATTGATTGGATTTAGATTTCTCTTGTTCGTTCACTTTGCATTTTGTTAATTGATAAATTTAATCTATTTATTTATATACTCACTAATATAGCGCTACTATATTCCACAGCATATCTTGTAGCAATTACTAAATATATACGAATGATTGTGAGTCTCAGTTATTACTAGAGCTAATTATACCACCTCAATAAGACCCTTAAAACATATATTTTATTTTATCCAATTAAAAATTCATGTGTTCATTGCACAAACAAAAAACAAAAAGACATAAATGCTGCACATTCCTCATCTATGTGTGTAATCGATAAGACAAGGAATTAGGGGGTAGGTATGAGTTCTGGCCCTGTTAAAACCCTTCCATGGAACTCAGCCCAGGGACATCCCCATGTGGTAGGGATTCCCTGTCCTCGAGCCTCCCCTAAATAGACCCTAGGTGGCCCTAAATACACTTATACTGATGCATGAAACGACCCCAACGCGTTTCCCCCAATAAATGGGTTCATCAGGGGGGATACAGACTTTATTTATTTATTAATGACCTCAATATAAATGACATCGGAATGAGGTACACTTATGAGATTCACAGGGATAGTATAACCTTCCTTGATGTTTTAGTTAAAAGGAATGGGGACAAGTTAACCACAAATATGTACAGGAAACCAACAGCCACGAACTCTATTTTACATTGGAGCAGTTATCACCCTCCCTCCTTAAAAAGGGGCATTCCTCGGGGGCAATATCTTAGGATACGTAGGAACTGCTCCAACATAGAATACTTCCATCAAGAATCAAGACAACTATTTGGGAGACTTAAAAATAGGGGATACCCAGAGAGGGTTTTAAAACAAGCATTCCAACGTGCACAGACAGAAGATCGGGGCGCACTTTTGAGCCCAAAGGTAAGAATAAAAGAGGATCGGACGCAGTTTCGTCTAATTTCGACTTATGACGTGGCGAATAGAGAGATCCGTGAGATCCTCAATAAATACTGGCCGATTTTGTCCCTTGACTGTGATTTGACTGGGGTAATTACAAGCACTCCTAGTCTAACTTACCGGAAGGGTAGGAGCCTCCGCGACCGACTGGTGCACAGTCACTATGTGGCACCGATCGGTGCGGGGACATGGTTGGATAGACAACCAAAAGGGATGTTTAGGTGTGGCTCCTGCAAGGCTTGTGAATTTGTCTCCACAGACAAGTTCATCATATGTTCCTCCACGAAGGAAAGGGTGTCCTTGAAGAATTTCATTAACTGTAAGAGCAGGGGGGTAGTGTACATATGTCAATGCACATGCCCCAAAGATTACGTTGGAAAAACAAAACGGGAACTGAGAAGAAGGATTTGTGAACATGTGAATGATGTGTTAAAAAAGAAGGACACACCGGTGGCTAGCCATATAGAGAAGTCCATGGGGGTGACCCAAAATTGATGAAATTCTCAGTACTGGAGACGGTATCTCAACCGATACGTGGAGGTGACTGGGACCGAAGGATCCTGCAGAGAGAAACTGAATGGATCTATAGGTTTCGATCCCAGTCCCCTCTAGGGTTGAATGAACGGCTTACGTTTAGCTGTTTTTTATAAATAAATATATTCCGCTATGCCCTCCATTGGAATTCTGTACTTGGTTCCTTAGCTGAGTCAGGGGTGTGAGAAGCACCCAGGATGTTAATTCTTAACAGAATGAGCACTATTCTATCTAGGTGCATCATTCTGTATAAATATAGCTGTATCGGGTATCAAATGACAATACCAATTTCCGCGGATAAAGATATATATGCATATGCATAAATGAAATCACGACAAAATACAATATATGTTTAATCACAATACACCAGATATGCTTAATAATCCCCCTATATAGGAAATAATATAGTATTATGCGCCAGTAGTCTTAAACCCCTTTGGGAACATTGAGATCGCACGAGTATGTGCCAGTAGTTTTAAGCCCAATAGTGGTAAGAAAAAGCATATGTGACTATTGAGCTTCCTGTGTTGATGGAGTTGCGTTCCATAGATGCGTCCCACTGAACCGGAAGCTCCGACCACGTGATCGGATCGTGATCACGTGGTTTTAGCGCGTTTGAGCGCGGACATACGCTCGGTTTAAACATAAAAGAGGGGAGCATTTCCCAGCAAGTTGTATCACTTGCTGGGAGCAGGAGAGACACAGTCTGAGCAGGACCACATGGTAGGGTAAGTGTTAGTGGTTTTATTTTCATATCGGCATTGTGTTGTCCGGTGAGGACTGAATGTGATTTATGTATACAATGTTTTGCAGATGATCATCTGACGATGAACCATGTGATTGTTTCCTGCCGGCCTTCATAAATAGTGGTATCTCTCTCTTGCATTGATCCGTACCAGCTATCGGGATATTGTGACAGATCCCTAATTTAGGGTGCACTATTCATACACACTAACTTTGTATGTGACTATAAGTCTGTATCCCCCCTGATGAACCCATTTATTGGGGGAAACGCGTTGGGGTCATTTCATGCATCAGTATAAGTGTATTTAGGGCCACCTAGGGTCTATTTAGGGGAGGCTCGAGGACAGGGAATCCCTACCACATGGGGATGTCCCTGGGCTGAGTTCCATGGAAGGGTTTTAACAGGGCCAGAACTCATACCTACCCCCTAATTCCTTGTCTTATCGATTACACACATAGATGAGGAATGTGCAGCATTTATGTCATTTTGTTTTTTGTTTGTGCAATGAACACATGAATTTTTAATTGGATAAAATAAAATATATGTTTTAAGGGTCTTATTGAGGTGGTATAATATATTCCACAGCACTTTACAGACATTAGCATCACACTGTCCCCAATTAGGCTCACAATCTAAGTTCCCTCTCAGTATGTCTTTGGAGTGTGGGAGGAAACCAGAGTACCACGCAAACACGGGGAGAACATACAAACTGGTGATGGTGACCTTGGTCGCATTCGAACCCAGGACCCCAGCACTGCAAGGCAACAGTGCTAACCACTGAGCCACCGTGCTGCCCACTTCTATTTTTGAAAGCATTTTTGCTTTGCAGCAATTTCACCCTAGAACTTTTGCACAGTACGGGGTATATGCATCAGATTTCATATCCACTAAACAAAATGAGTCACCACTATGAGGCCAGGTCTTGCTACCCAGGGTGCAAGATCTTTTTTCCCCCCTACATGCCCATTCCATGGCCCTATAGGGGTCTAAACATCACCAGTAATATGTTACGCTCAATATCTGCATTCAGGAGAGAGCCAGGCAACTCTAAAGGACACAAGAAAGTTGCCTGGTCCGTCCAAAATCAGCAGGTTAAGCCAACTTTATTCTAATGTGCATGAGCACCTCTAGGTCAATTACTCCCTAATATGGAATTTCAAAATAGGACCAGGCAACTTTAGGTCCTCGGCAAAATGCAAAATATGCTCAGGCTCCAGAACTACCAGTTCTGTCCACTGAGAAGTGGCCAGTACTGGTCACTGCAGTGCTGCTCCCAGTCAAGTGAAGTGGAGCAGCACTGTAATAACCAGCTATGGCACTTTGTTGTTCCTGTGTTGTTGAATGGAGCTTTGTTGTTCCCGAGCCTATTTATAGTGCCGGACCTCTTGCAAACAGCTGATTTGAGAGGTTGCCAGGAATATGACAACCACTGATCTGATAGGTCATCAGTACTTCAGTCACCGAGAACCCTTTTAATAGTATGTGAAAATTTGCAGATTGCTTTAGCTTAAATTGTAGACAAAGTTTTAGGAAACCCCAGAGACCACCTGAAAAGCGTGTTTGCTGTGCAGCATCTTATTTGGCAAAAGGTGTAAAATGAACGTAGCCATCTGAGGGATCATGTTCATTACAGACTGATTTACCGTGCGCCCACCCAAAAATAGAACTCAAGTTCAAACACCTAATCCTGTGTTTTTTTGTTTTTCTGCATTGCTATGTTTCACACCCTATTTGGCAATTCACTTGCAGCTTTGGCACACATTTAATATGAATACTCTGATGCGCCACTCACCATCTGTCTGTAAAAGAGCAGAGAAAGTCTTTGTTGTCATAATTATCAATATGAATTATACATGCAGCAGGCAGCATTCTGTACCACTCGGGGAATGAAACAACTCAGTCGAGTCTGCAGTTCAAACTAATGCTTACTGATCATCTTCTTCACATAATGCGCTATTTTTTGTATTTTTTTTTTCGCACACGCTACACAATGAGATCTGTGAAAGGAACTACTGAAATTACCTACGAACAGAGAGAAATTTACAGAAGTGATTTGTACATGGCTTTCATCAAGTGTTGCATGGTTTGTTCCACCTGTAATAGGGACACTGCAGGAATTTTTAGCAAAGTACTCTATTTCTTCAGTGCTACGGGTATCTTGAGAAATGCACTTAAAGAGGTTGTCTGAGACTTTATATTGATGGCTGAACTATGACATCACAGAGTGTGCATTATCCCTGTTAGTATGATATCACTATGCACATTATTCCATTACATCACCCTATACTCAAATGTTTAGCTATGGAGCCCAATGTTTACATGTTACGCTCCTTGGTGTTATTCTTTTCATTATATACTAGCTGAAATTATAACCTAAATAGCTATTCTGGTGATGGATTTATATATATATATATATATATATATATATATATATATATATATATTTATATATACACACACACACACACACACACACACACACACACACATCGGGCTTCTCTCAAAAAGCAGCCCCCCGGCACTTTAGCTGTATGTGGTGCCGGGATGCTTCCCAGATACCTGCATTTATTTCTTCGAAAGTAAGCTTTATAACATGACAATTATAGCTGCTATTACCCCATTGGACTATTGGAAAATGAGTAGGCCCCATTACAGGTTTTTAGAATAGAGTGAACATCTAGAGTGCTGTGCCCCTTTGGTTTTGATCGGCCCTCTGGGGTGTGCTGGATGTTTGGCCCAACTAGGTTGTATGGCCTAGAATCCAACAACCCCACCAATGATCCTAACTTGAGTTGAGCGAAGCGAACTTTGGATATTTAATCCAAAGTCGGTTCATTCAAAATTTTAGAATAATACTGTAGGGATTTGTCTCCGTACAGTATTAGAATGTATGGCCTCCGATGAACCGAAGTAAGTTATTCGCGAAGTCGTGCGTGACTTAGTTGAATAACTTCGGTAGTTGATTTTTAAAGTGGAAAACCACTTTAAAACTTGAAACTGAACTCTGCTCCGCAGTACTAGTCAGACCTGACGCCGAGTTCAGTTTCAAGTTTTAAAGTAGATTTCCACTTTAAAAATCAACTACCGAAGTTATTCAACGAAGTCATGTGCTAACTTTGGCTCATCAGAGCTCATACAGTGTAATACTGTACGGAGATGAATCTCTGTACAGTATTATTCCGAAGTTTTGAACAAAGTAGCTTTGGATTAAGCATCCGAAACTTGCTTTGCTCAACTCTAATCCTAACCTGTGAATCATAAAACATATATATATATATATATATATACATATATACATATTCAGTTACCTGTCCGCATTCCCACACCTGTTGCGCCATCCAATGACATTGCAGCCAATCACAATCCTTAACAGTCTCCATCTGCTTGAACAGCACATTATTGGTCTGTTTAACTACTCAAACAGATGTGACTACTGAGGCATATGATGGTCATAAGACCAAGCCTGGTCCTGGGGTGACTGGAAGAGATCATGATTCGGGCACCAGCATGGTCATGGTAGGGCAGTGGACAGGTGGAGTTTCTTATGGGGGGCTATCGGCTCATATGGCGCACAACACTTTTAACATCTGTCTAGTGAAAATAGGAAAGACTCTATGCAATGAGCTCCATCTAGTGGTGGCTGAAGGTAGACAGAACTTTAAATGTTACTCTATGGCTTGTTTAAAGAAACAATGGAACAAGATCTGAGTATATGAAAACCACCTCACAAAACCCATAAAGATTGCAGCATGCTTGCTGAGCAGCATCTGAACGTGTCAAGGCCAATTTCTAGCAGCAGTTTTTTAATAAGTGACTGACTACACACATTGCTATGTGGAGGTGGTGGCAAAGAGAGAGTATTAGGGGTCCACATTGATTTTGATTAACTTTGTGTTCTATTTCTTACGTCTCAGTCTTCTATGCAAATTTAAAGAAGAAGAAAAAGAAAAGACGTGAAACTTAATGTAAAGCTAGTAGACTTACTTCCTGGGTATTATTATGCTCATAATGTCATAATTTATATAAGGGAGGGAGCTTCATACATCAAGAGCTTGCAGGCATTTGTGATGATGCTGCACAGTCTGATGGCACAGTCAGGAATTGAGTTCACAGGTACGTGATAAATTGTGGCTACAAGTGTTACACTGGGAAATATAAACTGCTCCAAAATTATTCTCTGAGATTTAACATAGAAATGGCAACTGCAGGTAAAAGTCAGAAATATTATTAGCACTGACATTAATGTTTCCTGCATTTCACAAGTCCAGTTTTGCAGTGAAAAGAAAATTTGCGCTTATATAGTCAAAGTGCAACAACCACATAAATAAAAAAAATGATAAAACAAAGGCATTTCTAAAGATTATACAGAAAATAATTAAACATTATATACAGGCAGGAATATGTCTACTGACAGCATAACTGCATAAGAATTCATTATTGCAGGTGGTGTTTGCGTGAATATCATATAGCTCTGTTCACACCTTTCACTAACCCCCCCCCCCTCAAATTTATTCACTTTTGCAGGTAACAGATGTTAAGAAGCAGGATACAACGTTACCCATGTCCAATGGATTTTGCTTTGTCCAAACTTGTCTCAAAATACATGCCATCATCAGGACCTGACATAATCATGCACAGGGTAGTGTAATACAGCGAAAAGGGCCAGCCGAGCTCGAGGGCATCTTGTAGCAGGCAATCTGTAGGGCATCACTGACAGGCACCTGTGACATCCCTGTGGTGGCAATATGGGCTGCATCTGTATTAAGACCCATGTTGTAAGTGGGAAACTGGTAGTGGCACATGTGACCGACACTCTGGGGGCATCTGTTGCAGACCATCTAAGGTGCATCACTGGAAGGCACTTGTGGTTGGCACTTTCCCATAGCCTCTCATGGGGGCATTTGGTGGCCAGCACACACCATGAAAAATTGTTTTGCTCTAAAAATGGATGGGGCTTGTAACTATTTTTTAAATGTTGAAATAAGGAAAATGTTCACTGGAAGGTGGCACCCAAGAGACCCTGGAACTCAACCCTCCAATGTGTTATAACAAACCTGAATATTATAGTTGTTACAGACTGTTGTTATTTTTTTATTATTTCACATTGAAAAAAACAGAAGACAACCTTTTTTCACAAAAAGTCTATTAACTTATGCTAAAAATGGGTAGGGGACATAGAATGACCATCAGAACCTACTAACCCCCAAAACATTATGTGATAATATTTCTAATTCATTAGAGGAAATTCAGATCCACTATACACTACGGCAGCTATCTGTTTCTATTCCCAAGGTCTGTGGCCATTAATCACTGTAATTTGAGACAGCAGGTTAATACTCTTTTTAGTTTTGTAGTGACTCTTTCTGTTTCAAGAGTTTTAATGGAATACAGTGTCTTAAAATCCTAATATGCATGAATACATACAGTAATTAATAACTATACGTTTACATGAGGTAGAGACATACATCATACTCACATGTGATGGCCTCATGCACACTATCATATTATAACTCCAAATAACCTAATTAAAACTCTAAATTGTTATCAAAATGTTTGCCACAGACAGGGAATCAGCTGTCCCTCTGTTGAGCATCAGTAATCAATAACATCATAGCTGCCAACAGTCCTTAATTTGCAAGAACTGTGCTTGACTTTCAGTCCCGTAAAATTCAGGCTGTCCTCTGCTGAAAATGGTACTTTCACTTTGGGCCAGTCATCTAATAACCCTCATCTTTAAATTACTAATAGTTCAAAAACTATTCTACTTATTTAAGCCACATTCTTATCAGTAAGAGAAGAATTGAGTTATAATTAGTGTTGAGCAAGCACCTCTGTGCTCGTATGCTCGGGTGCTCTGGCCGAGCACTAGGGGTTGCTCGAGTGCTTGGCCGAGCACCCGAGCATAATGTTAGTCAATGGGACTAAACCAGGCACCCCCCGCTCGGAAGAGGGGAGGGTGTCTGGTTAATAGTAAAAGGTCAGAATCGCGACTTCTCCTATTTTACTCCTTTGACTCGTAAAAGTATGCTAATTAACTGAATTTGTACACATTAGCGCACAATACGTATGCATTAGTGTACAAAATGCGTATGCATAAGCATACAAATTCGTACGCATTAGCATACAAATCAACATTACAGTGCGGGAAGAGCATTGCGCTCGAGTACACTTGGTGTTCGGCCGAACACCGAGCGGACCCGGGCGTAGGCATGCTCGGCCAAACAGCGAGTTCGGCCGAGCATGCTCGCTCAACACTAGTTATAATGAGTGTTTAGGAAGTCAGAGATAAGGGGCCATCAGCTGAGCTGCCTGACAGCAACATGTGTATTTTTATTCAACAGATATGGATACTACAGATGCTGTTACCGATCCCTCCGATTGAGATAGTTGTATGGAGAGTAATGAAATGGCAGCCAAGGTAAATTGATTCAAATTAAAAAAACGCCTCTGTTATGGGCAATATGATCAAGGGCAAACGACTGTCATCAAAAAACATGTCTGAAGGGCAGGCAGGCAGGCCAATCACATCATACCCAAGTATTACACTCAGAGATGCAAGCATTAAGGGATGATCATTTACAAGAATGTGATGGACAAAATACTGATATCACAGTGGTGAATTCATCGGCATGTGTCCTGTCTGCTGCAAAAGTAAGGTTCCTGAGTAATGGGCTGAGGTTGTACCCTTGGATGATTTTGACTTTACATGATGTGAATAAATTTGTCAGATTGTCAATGGTTAAAAAGCACTTTCGTGATGATGAATATGAGGACTCACTAGTCACTCAGACTGATTGAAATTCAAATCAGGAGGATTACTCACATTTGGAGAAAAGAGTAGAAACACCTATAATGGCCAATGAATATTCAAGTCTAATGTTTACTGAGCAAATGGTATTGATAACTTTACAAATGTTATCCAAGGAAACAGAGACACAGCAATTAATAAGGGAGTTGGATATTCCATCTGGGCGAGTTCCAAATCCAGATTCTTACGTAGTACAGAGCTGTTTGCCAGCAATGGAGAATTTTCAATCATTGATAGAAGATCGTAGACCAGGGATCAGCAACCTCTGGCACACCACTGTTCTCAAGCAACAACTCCCTGAATAATCCTATCACTTCTATATGAGTTACAAGAACAGCCAAGTAAGTGTGCATGCTGGGAGTTGTAGTTTCATAGCAGCTGGGGTGCTGAAGGTTGCCGACCCGTTTTAGACTGTTGGTGCATAGACGACAAGGTTTACCCCAGAATATAACATCATCTGTTAGGAAAGTTATGGAGGAACTGAGAGATATAACAAGTATATCATTATAAAAGAAAACAGATATGGGTGATAAAGAAGTTTTCAGCTTTCCTCTCTCAACCATTTTAGACTCTAGTTCAAGACTGAATTTTCTGTTTAATTTCTTAGTGCGCGATACGAAGATGGTGACTGGCCGCCTGCCAATTTAAGTGACTTGCTAAAAAATGTAGAAGTTAGTGGTCTTATGTTAACATAAGATAAGCTGTGTTTGTGTTACTGTAGCAATAGGCCAATCAGCCATAATGAATTATGCAAAATACGGCTTCAGCTGTAACCAATTATGAGTAGTTATTTGGATGTGTGTTAACCAATTATGATGATACTTTGAGAAGTTACACCCATCACACTGTTGGAAGGTGTATAAATAAAGGAGGCTTGACCCCACCCATGGTGGGAATCTATCTATACCTGTCTGTTGAACTCCATTATTCCTAGTCACGACTCATTAACCTGCAACTTGTGGCTTGATCCCCTACGTGACTAACCATTGTGTTAGCCACAAGGGTAGATCCATAGATGTCTTTGTTTATTATATAAGGTAGAGATAAGAAATCACTTAATAATGAGAGTAGAAAATGTTGTAGAAAATTGGATTCTAATTCAGCCTATTGCAAAACAAATACCAGAGTACATTAAAGATACAGTACCACTGAGGCTGTGATAGACAAAAAAAAGGCAATGTGATTATATATGGCCTGCCTGTGAGGTTGTGTCCTTGTATACATCCATGTTTCATGACAGAGTTGTTACATTGTTAGTTGAAGCTCTCAGTGAGTTTACAGATTATGCTGGTGAATTCTGGGAATATTTAATGACTGTAAACAATTTTTTGTTAAAAATGTTTTTGTGCTTAACGGTTTTTACTTACAGATCCAAGGCTGCCTCATGGGGCATGCTTTTTGCCCTCTTTGGTTCTGTATATGTGGGGCTGGGAAAAAAAATGTATTTATATTTTATATTTATTTGTTCCATCTCTGTGTTCAAGGTCTGTGAATGTGTGTCAGGACTACAGAGAGGTGGAGATTGGACACAAAGTCCGTACCAGGCAATTTTATTGATTCCTGCGATTAGACACACCAAAGGTTTCAATTTATGCTCTGCTATTATGTATTTCCATTAGAGCATTCAGCACGTTTGTAGAAAAAGCAGCTATTTCTGTCATGTATATCAGGTGTAAAGTCCATGAAGAGTGTGAACTCTGCAATGGGGGGATGGACCCAAAGCATTTTAAATAGGTATGTTGCATTATACTTTTTATGCCATGACTAAAGACAGTATGAGTAACGAAGAAGATGGGTCGGCAATGCGGTTTGCACATGGTGCATACATCCAGGAAAGGTGTCCTAGTATATAGTGAAGAAGGACCGACACTCTCTTTATTGACGATATGAAGTGACTTTTATTCACAGCATAATAGCATCATCAGAGACTAGTTTTGGCTCAAGCCTGAGCCTTTTTCAAACTGCAGTACTCCAATAGTGAGCAAGACAGGATTTAAACACATACACTCCCGTCATGTGATGTCATCATGTTATGTTGTCAAGGTAACATGATAACATCACTGGGCGGAGTGTATGTGTTTAAATCCTGTCTTGCTCACTAATGGAGCATTGCAGTTTGAAAAAGGCTCAGACTTGAGCCAAAACTAGTCACTGATGATGCTATTATGCTTTGAATAAAAGTCTCTTCATATTGTCAAAAAAGTGAGTGCCAGTCCTTCTTCACTAAAGACAGTATGAGTCTGCTTGAAATATGTAGGCCGTGATCTTGTACCTATCTGGCTTCACATGACCGATTAAAGATCAAAAGAGTTTAGAATGTGTTGCTGGAACTTTCCTTTACCTTGTGTATGCCTTAATTGTCCCTTTTTTATTTGATATGTAATTTGTGGGCTGTCAGCCATCTTGAGTCCTTCTCCCCTCAGGTTGGTTTTCCTAATGAATTCTACATTTCCCATCATTCCTGGCTTTGCAGAGACAGAGGGGATGGAGTCAAACTACACTGCTCTGTGTAAGGGCTGCCATGACAGATCAATGACACAGAGCTGCTGTCTCCTCACACTGCTGGATCTCCATGTTCTCCTATGTGATGCAGCTTCAGCATGTCTGCCCTGTCACCCCTAACATGCAGGAGTCAGGGGGATCAGTGTAAAGCTACATCTCATTTCAGAACTACACTGGAGAGTCAGCACACACAGATAGTACAGACAGGCAATGTGGGTCAGGAGGCTTATGTAACTGCAGCTAATCATTGTATACAGTAACTTGCAATATATCTCCACTCCTGGTCCTTTACATAGAGGAGAAAATATATCAACAAAATACAGGGATATACAGAGGAACATGGAGGGTGGAGAGAGAGGTTCAGGGCTTGAGAGCTGCCAGGAGGGATCTGATAGGTGATGGGTGATGATGTCATCCTTTAGTTCACAGGAAATCAGCCACACAGGAGAGACCGAGTCCCTGTTTACACATTAGAGCAAAGTCTGGGCTTCTGGTCAGATATGAGGTTACATAACCAGGTTCCCATAATGAAAAGGTTCAAAATGTATGGATGCTGGTGGAGTGCTTCTTTAAGGAACTGTTCAAAATCTAATATACTGTGGTTTATAGTGGTTCCTGGACAAATGATTACTAGAATAAAGCAATAAGAAATAATTTCTCTGCATATCTAGTAAATGGTAAACTACTAATAGCTGCACATAGGAGTACTTACCAAATCTGAACAGCAGTAAAAGATATTTCTTGGAAGGAAGGAATGAACTGAATCTGTGTTTAGCCATCCAAAGAAGCCTAATGTTTAATCAGAGCTAACTGCTCTTGCCAATATGAACATGACTATGTACGCGGCATGGTTGGCAGAAGTCCCCTTGTCACTATTAAATATATTCTTCAGACCTGACATAAACCCAAATATGATTTTTTTCACAGCAGTGCCTCTGAAAGACAACGACTTTGTTTTGGGTTATGTTTGCTCTTATGCACAGGGTGCTGGAAGAAAATGTGACTTTTGAATATTGTTATTTTATCTCTTTTCTGCCAAGTTATAATCATAAAATTATAATTAACCCCATCTCTGCAGAACCATAAGGATAATCACTTTATTATACACAGATGGAAAATAAAATTCTAGCATCGTAAACCACTGACCTCCTGCCTTTACAAATCTGAGTTAATCTTGGACTGGTTCACTGCAATTCATGGATGAGACCAGTGGAAATTTTTAATTAGCGGTTTATAAATATAAGAGCGTTTTTATGAAATTAATTTAGAATGTTATAGCTTGATCACCAACCAAGAAGTGGGCTATGCTTTTTTGGCAGGGTCAAGTGCAGAATTTCACAGATCAAAATTTCACATTGTGAAAAGGTATTTAGAATTGTTAACATCTACCCACAGACAACATATATATTATATATATATATATATATATATATATATATATATATATATATATATATATATATATATTTAGTTGTAGCAGAGATTACTTTATTTCACTCTTTGATACTGCAAAGTATTTTTTTTATGTTTAATGGCACTCAATTGTTTGCCAAACTCAACATGATTTGACAGCTGGAGAGACACATGTTAGAGACTATAAATATATAGTCTGTTGATCCACAGCAACAGATGTCACGTTAGGTACAAGAGGCGGGTACCAAGGGGTTATTGTGCAGGTAAGACACTTGCTCTTCAGAGCAGGAATATAGTTAATGCACTAAAGAGTACCTCTATGCATATCAGCCATGTGCTCTCATGCAAGCATTATTGGGTTTTTATGATTCTTTTTCAATAATATAACATTATTACAGTTTAATATTAGATGCTTTTTTGCTTAAGCCCTGGTTTAGATGATTAGAAGGATCTAACGTACTATAAAACTTTTGCTTCTAATAGATAACTTCCATCCCACCCTAAATGCTGCACAATTGGTTTGCCTCTTGAATTAACTACCATGTAAAACATAACTGATCCTCCTCAGCAGCTCTCTGCTCATCATGACATGATTATGCAGTGATAAGCACATTTCTTGGAATTAGATTTTTTTGGTTCTAAATAAGTTTGACCCAAATGCTACTAGCAGTGACATGCATGGCTCCGGGTAAATGCAAAGTTATGTTGAGGTATATGGACCTGATGTAATGTATTCTATTGTCTACAAATCCTGAGTTTCCCACGTCTTCAAGTTAATGTGAATATAGTGTCCTGATCAATGTGACAAGACAAGAATCAGTGTGTAGAATAGTATATTTTTGTACTTTTATACTTTTATATACCTTTATACTTTGTAACCTTTTGTAATATGTATAAAATATATATATATTGAGCTGAAGCAACAAGTCTAAGATGGCGCCTGTACTCTTATCAGTACCACATTCCTGAGGTGGGGATGCAGGACAGTGAGAGGCTTCTCTCCAATCAAAAACTTATACGAGTACAAGAGAGATGCATATGTAGTTTGTTATTTGCATGCTTACGCCCTTTTTGCTGTAATGAATAAATATTTGTGATAATAAAGGAGGAGGCTCAGAGGCTTCTGGTGGGCGCAGAGAGCACGAGCTGAAGAACTTGATACTAAACCCTGAGTTTGTCTCTTGTTCTTTACTACCGAGTGCACCCGTGTTCTAATTAATCTGGAGTGACCGACTGAATTCCAAAAAAGGGCAAGTTAAGCCCCCCCAACAGTTGGCGCCCAACGTGGGGCCCCCGAAAGGAGAGCCAGGACTCAGAGTCCCAACCTTGGACCGACGCCACAGGAACCACTCCCTCCCGAAGGAGGCCTGATCACCCTCACCGACCACGGTAAGTTACATATACACTGTATGTGATAACTTGCCTGTGGCTCGAGGGGGTAGTGGTAACCTGGGGTTTAGGTTTTGTGGGACCGGAGTGAAACGTCACGTGACCAGACGCCTGGTGGTCTCCGCCGGGGGTTCCGGAATTTATGGCCCCTCAGATATCTGTAAAAGGTCATGTGGGGATTCAGTCGGATCACAGTAGGGACACAGACTGACAGCAGAGTCTGTGAGAACATGGCTGAACAGCGATAGGTAATCATTCCGGTGTCGCGACTAGCGCGTACCGGGGGACAGTCAGTCAGACTGGCTGTCCGGGTCCCCGGGACCAGGGAGATGATAATCTAGTGTCACGACTAGCGCGTACCGGGGGACAGTCAGTCAGACTGACTGTCCGGGTTCACAGGACCAGGGAGGTGATATTCTGGTGTCGCGACTAGCGCGTACCGGGGGACAGTCAGTCAGACTGGCTGTCCGGGTCCACAGGACCAGGGAGGTAATATTCTGGTGTCGCGACTAGCGCGTACCGGGGGACAGTCAGTCAGACTGGCTGTCCGGGTCCGCAGAACCAGGTAGATAGTTAGCAGTTAGTGCGCCGGGTGGTGATCGTCAACGCCCATTGTTGCAGCTCTCCCACGGGAGAAGACGGATAGGCTAAGCCGTTCAAGTCGGTAAGTCGGGGAATCGTGAGTGTTTTTCCCCTCCTTCCGTGGCTTTAGAGGACGATAGACTCGGATCGGTGCTGGCCAGACCGATAAGGCACTCTTAGGATGTTCAAAATGTTCAAGAAGAATGCTGTCAGTCTGGTATGGACTCGTGAAGGGAAAAAGTATGCGAAAGATGTCAAGAAGTTGTTTAAACTTGCTGAAATGCCCTCAGAGGGAAGATTACAGCCGAGTATGTGGAAACGAGTCCTAGATACTTGTAGGGAGCGTTAGAAGATGAAGGTTTGTTAGAATCTGCAAAAGCGTTTTACAGGACAGCAGTTAGTTTGAAAAGGAAAGGACTGTTGAAAGATAGTGATTCCAAAGCCTGGTTGAGAACTGCTGCAGAATTGTCTAAAGAAGGTTGGGTGGAATGTGAAGAGATAGAGGAGAATGAGAAATGTTTCTTTATGTCTGTCTGTTTTACGTTGAATGTCTTGTTTGTTACATGTTATGTCTGTGTGAACCAGAAATCTGACCTTGTGTGTTGCTAGAGAACCGACTAGTAGATGAAGGTCACACAACCAAGTTTACTGTGAGTGAAATCTGCTCTACTGATGTGATGATGAGGCCAAATTAAGGGTTAAGTTCAGAAATCATCACAGGGAAGTGTTTGCGCTGGCAGTAGGCCAAAAAGGAGTGAACACTGGACATTTGGCCTTGAATTTACAACATTATATTCTAGATGTTATGAAAACCAATGCGAGCATCAGCGGAAAAGTATAAGAAATTAGTCTGGGCAGAAATGTATAATGAAAAGACAAAATGATTACTCTTACATGCCGCCAGCACAGCCCCTAAGATGGCGCAGGAGGACCCTGCGGCGCTCCCGATGCAGACACATCCCCCTGCATATCACTAGCCCCCTCAGTCTCCCTCTTCAGAGGGGTGGACCTGTGAAGTACGTCAGTGCCAAAACCACGCCCGCGGCTCACCTCCTTATATCCAGTTATCACACAAGATGGCACGCCCTATGTTCCGGTGCCCATCTTGGCAGCCATCTTAACTTAGGGAACTTCCTTTCCAGGTGGCCATCTTAACTGAGGGAACATCAGTCCCCGCCCAGCGGCCATCTTATTTACTGGTATTCTCCGTGACATGGCTACAAGTAGGAAACAATGCACATAGATGCAAGTAGCACCACAAAGAGTACTCAACTTAGTAAATGAAGGATATGCACATACCTATAATTAGTTATGATTATTGTTTAATTAGATGAAATGACTTAACCTCTATGTTTTTCTGTTACTAGGATTAAGTCAGCACTTGGAGGCAACTTTTCGATTCCTAACAGGTTGTTGTGATGATGCAGGTGTTCAGGACTCCAGGTTAAGGGGAACCGGGTGAAGATGTTAAGTTAGGTCCTGCATTTGATACAAGGTTAAGTGAAGTACTTGGTCCTAGGTGTCCTGCCCATGCTAGAATCACAAAAGGAGAGGATCGTGACAGAAATTGTCTCACCTGTGGTAAACTGTAGCTTGACATAAGATGCCACACAAGTAGTAAGGGAGAAAAAAAAATGTAGACAGGCAGTGAAGAACATCAGCAAGCTAATGGAAGCTGTAGAGATGGACCCCGATGGTAAACTGAATCCAGAGTAGTGAGAAAAAAGCATGTAGGAAAAATAAAGGGTGCCTGAAAGATAACAAGCTCACAGGAGTCTGATTGTGAGTATTGGGGAAAGTGTATAGAGGAGGTGTAGAGAGACAGGGAAAGTGTCAAGTATTATTATGAATGTTATCATGGTAATTTTAAACCACCTCCCAAACGGAGAAAGGAAAAAGTAAGTCTTCCACCTTATAATGGTCCTGAGTAATGGACCTGCAGCATCTGCAGGACCTGGAGCCCAGATTGGAGAGAGTTATGCTGTATGTGGTACTCCTTGACCACGCCACATGGATTCTATTCTGTGTTAACTGAGCCCAGATCACTGTCCCCACAAACAACCATGTTCTTAGAGATGACACAAAGACAGATGAGAAAGAAAAAAAAAAAAGGTAGACCAGTATTAGGAAACGAGCAATCCAGTATTGGCTGTGCCCTCAAACATTTTAGCAGATTAAAGTTCAGCTCCAATGATATCCCTCACTCTGGGTGATAAAGAAGAAGTACTGTTTTTTATTGATACTGGAGCAGCCAAGATAGTTGTGCACAGCAAACATGTCCTCCCCTGACTTAATCTCCACGGTCACCAGTCCTGGAATAGGAGTGGATGGGAAAGTAGTACACTCCCCTTTAATAGAACCCATCCGTGCTAGATTTGCCCTTAACCAAGAAGTCCTTGCCCGGTTGATGGTCAGTGATACTGTCCCGTTGCCTCCTGGGTAGAGACTTGCTTGCAGCATCGCATACCAGGAGGATGGCTCTGTGAAACTGGAAACAGGTGCCCTTTTAATGACCAAGAACTTTGTTAACGATTGTTAGTGATAAAACTCCCTGGTCCATGTTTATGTCAGTACTCCCAGAAGATGAGAAGGAAGCCCTGCTTACAGTATCCCTTGAGTGTGGCACCGTCGGATGCCATATGTCAAACATTCCGAGACTTTATGAAAAAGATTGTATCCCCTTCGACCACTCTTTTGTACCCTGAGAAAAAGGAAAGTAAGAAGGGCAAAACCAACCCAGTACCAGGTGCCTACGTGCTGTCAATGAAGCCACAGTTTTTAATACCCCCATTGTGTCCAATTCACACAGCTTGTTGACTCAGGTTCCCACTACCTCTACCCACTACACAGTATTGTTTTCTCTTCCGTACCACTACATCCAGACAGTTGGTATTTGTTTGCCTTCAAACATGAGGGTAAAAAGGTATACTTGGGTGATGCTGCCACAGGGAGCCCAGAACTCACCCAGTTTGTATACTACAGCCATGTCGCCATGACTGCAAGGTGTCAAAAACAAAACTTCAGTTTTGCTGCATTCCTTCCTGGGGTGACACATCTCACCCATGAATGAAAGAAGTCTGTGGAGGACACCCCTTTGTCCAGAAACGTGAATGCACTGAGGACATTTTTTGGGCCTCGTTTCTTATTGCAGACCTTGGACATGCACGTTTGGTGCCGTTTTTTATGATTGTTTGAGTGAGTTGGACATGGCCAGTATGTACGTTCCAAAGGAGGACTTGGCATCATTATGGGTCAATGCTAGTAAAAAAAAAAATAAAAAATTGACCATTGTGGATCTATGAACTTTTTAGATGTTGTGGAACCATGTGGGTCAGTGAGCTGGAACTGAAAACTACATGACAACAGAAGAGGTAGTAGATGGATGCCTTTTCATGTTGAAAGGCTGGTAATTTGGTACTCCCCCGCACTGGGTCTATCAGATTATTACATTTAGAATGTATTGTATAGAAGTGAATGGCCCTGCCTCAGTTGTCCTCACTTAACTGCTCCTCATGATATTACATTTATCCTCACATAGGTATAACCCAAAAATCTTTTAGATGCCCGCCTTTTGAGAATGCAGTGTTCCATTTTGTTGCCTGACAATGTTACTGTCCAAAGGTGTAATACTTTGAATCCAGCCACCCTGTTGCCTCTGGCATAATCTGTCTGACAGATTATGTGATCAGTTTGCACAAGCATTTGACTAAAATACATTCTCGAGTTTTTGCTTCACTTCCAGATCCTGATAAGGTACCAGGAACCCACCCACTTGTGTCTGGAGATTGGGTGCTGCTAAAAGGACACGTTTGAAAAGTCCTTAAACCGTGGTTTGATGGTCCATTACAAGTGATGTTAACTCCAGGCACATCAGTAAAGCTCAAAGGAAAGCCAGCTGAGAGCTTGGACACACGTGTATAGATAGATGCCATAGGAGTCCCAAGGAGGGTCCCCAATGAGTTAAAAGCAAAAGATCATGTCATAGTGGGATTTGAGTCCGGAGAATAACGCCTCCCCATCTTGGAAAACCATGTTATTAGAGTAGGGACAGTGGTGGTCCTGATCCAGTCAAGTCCAGCTTCACAGGGTGATGTCCTATCTAGGGGTCATTGGTCTCAAACTGGTGAAGAAATCCAACTCCCTTTTTCCCCTGGTAAGGTCACCTACAGGTAGGGTCAGACGTGGAAAACATCAGTATTTAGGGGGGACTGTTGAGGTATATGGACCTGATGTAATGTATTCTATTGTCTACAAATCCTGAGTTTCCCACGTCTTCAAGTTAATGTGAATATAGTGTCCTGATCAATGTGACAAGACAAGAATCAGTGTGTAGAATAGTATATTTTTGTACTTTTATACTTTTATATACCTTTATACTTTGTAACCTTTTGTAAGGCTTGCATATAAAATATATATATATATTGAGCTGAAGCAACAAGTCTAAGATGGCGCCTGTACTCTTATCAGTACCACATTCCTGAGGTGAGGATGCAGGACAGTGAGAGGCTTCTCTCCAATCAAAAACTTATACGAGTACAAGAGAGATGCATATGTAGTTTGTTATTTGCATGCTTACGCCCTTTTTGCTGTAATGAATAAATATTTGTGATAATAAAGGAGGAGGCTCAGAGGCTTCTGGTGGGCGCAGAGAGCACGAGCTGAAGAACTTGATACTAAACCCTGAGTTTGTCTCTTGTTCTTTACTACTGAGTGCACCCATGTTCTAATTAATCTGGAGTGACCGACTGAATTCCAAAAAAGGGCAAGTTAAGCCCCCTCAACGTTAAGCCCCCTCAAAGTTAGTGGTGGTAACAAAAGTTTGTTTTTAATGTCCCCAAAATTTCAGTTTTTTAGTGGCAAATGCCTACTTATGTGTATTCAAACACACCACCTCGGATCATGTGATTCTTTTGCTTAATCTTTCCCGTTTTTTTTTAGCTGAAAAATGGATGAAGTAATTTTGAGAAATTCTCCTGAAGCAAATCATTAAAACTTTGGATTCGGATTTGATCCCAAAGTTATGGAAAACCCTGGTCAAATCTGATTTGTTTAGACTCAAATCACTCATTTCTATTGATATGCTTTAAAAGGGCATATGGACAGTGGTTGTCCTCGTGGACATAGATAATTACAGTGTATACATATACTTAGAGTTTTCTAATAGTCTTTACCAGTTATTTTTGGACTTTGACAATCAAACACTTTTCTAACTCCTTCAAGACACTGAATAAATCTACCATCACAGAAAAAACATGTACTATCCTGAGTAGGACACCAATGGGGTAAAACATATCGCCTAGGCCTCATATACACGACTGTTTCTGTAATTTAGTCCATAAAGAACAGATCTTCAAAATACAGATAGCTTCCATATTTTCTTACCCCCTAAATAGAAAGGGCTATTCTCGCCCTAAATATGGACCAAAACAGGACATGTTCTAGAATTTGCTAAATAGAGAAATGGATCCACATAAAATCATGATGCGTGCATGGCTCGCAGAAATGAATGGGTGTGTTTTTCACAAAAAATGCAGATAGCACATAGATGAAAAATACGGTTGTGTGCATGAAATGGTCCAGTCCAAAACAAACAGCACTGGGATAGGCCAGGCTGTGATACTTACCAATATCCAATATAACCACAAGAATAACAATATTTCATTACTGATCTACAAAAAGTGAACACGTTAATCTTAGCCCAAAATAATAGGGCTTCAATTCATCACCAATGTGTAATTATACCCAATATTCACACCAATTGCAAACATAAAACTCACTTGAATGTGCTACTAAACAACTAGAAAGGAAATAAAATTATAGCCTAGTTTCATAAATAATAGAAGTATAGTGCAGCCATCATGTGAGCAAAGAAGTTAGGAATGTGAAAAAGTATTAAGAAGGGATCAGGCTGAGTTAATACAATATTTTATTCCTTTTAATACATTTCGGTTCAATGCCATATTATCGCATCAATGATACGATAGCTCCACAAAGGAATGAACTGGAGTTCTGTTATCCAGAAGCAAAGTGGCAATCAAACCAAATCACTGCTGCAACCCCGTGCAGGAAAGCTTTTTAAGTCTTTAACCAGTTACCTACCGCCGAACAACTTTATACCTTGTGGCAGTAGGCTGATAACTGTAACCTGACGTATTAAAGCATTAATCTGCCAGTGCTTCGTGGAGCTGCAGAGTGCTGTGACCATGTTGTTGTCAGACAGCTGCGGTCACAGTAAAAAAGTAGTCTCCAGGCATGCATTTATTGTGACCTGTCACAAGGATCCTATGTAAATAAAAGTATATAAAGCCAGCAGGGGCGCTTTCAACTGAGTGACCCCTGTTGGCTGTAAAGTGAACTGTGATGCTGCTGTCTGTAAATTAAGCCCTTCCTAGGGGGGATGTAATTCCCTATTTTCATAAAAATAAAATAAAATAATAAACAGTAAAAAAAAATAAAGTAGCTATAGTTATTAGTTTTAGTAATAGAAAAGCAGACTAAAGCCTCTTTCACATTAGCGGCAGCACGGATCCGGCAGGTGAAGGGTGATGCCGGATCCGTGCTGCCACAGGGACATGTGTGGGACCGGAACCGCGCTCCGGCCCCACACATGTCACACAGTACATACACACACAGACATATACACATACAATTACACATACATACTTACATGCTCCCGGCAGGTCTCCACAGCACAGTACAGGAGCAGGACGGCGCGCACATAGGACGATTCCCCACAGCGCCCTCTGCAGGGCGCCGGGTGGAATCGTCCTATGTGTGCGCCGTCCTACTCCTCCTGCGCTATGGTGACCTGCCAGGAGCATGTAAGTATGTATGTGTATTTGTATGTGTATATGTCTGTGTATGTTTATGTGTATGTCTGTATGTGTGCATGTATGTATGTGCGCAGGTGACGGATACGTCATGAACTACATTGAAAGTCAATGGAGGACGGATCCGTCCCCATTGATTTTTATTGGGGGTCATTCCGGATCCGTCTTGGTGCGGATGCATGCTGTGGTTTGCTCTCCGGTCTGAAGATGGAACGGAATGCTTTAAGGAGCATTCCGTTGTCTTCAGTTCAGTTTTGCCCCCATTGACAATGAATGGGGGCAAAACTGAAGCGTTTTATTCCGGTATTGAGCCCCTATGTCGGAACTCAATACCGGAATTATAAAATGCTAGTGTGAAAGTAGCCTAAGTTATACTTTTTTTTTATTTTTAAAAAGCCAAAAGCTTAAAATGTCTAAATTTCACTAAGATGAATACGTTAGGGGGTCAAGATTAAAAAAATAGTCACTTTAAAGGAGTTTCTACTGTTATGGCAGAACCAGCAATAGAAAAATAGACCGCCAAAATTCACTCTAGTCCTACCCAATCAGTAGATAAATTACACAAGTAGCATCCAATTTCACAACATAAAGATACTGTAATGGTTTTAGAAATGTTTTGTCTTGAAAACTTTTGTAACAGTTAAAAAACTAAGGAAAAATAAAAAAAATTAAAATAATTTTCAGTTTTTCCTTTAATTTGTTTTTAAATATATCTATTATTTAATGGCACAAAATAAAAGTCTAATGTGTCCTGTAAAAAATTATATCAAATACATATAGGTCATCTCAGAAATTAAATAGTTATTTGCAAGTAAATAGGCCCAATGCTAAAATTTAAAAATGGCTTGGTGGGAGGAGCTATAAACTAGCTGGATGTTGTTAGGGGTGGTGATAGGGGAGCGTCTTTGTAACTAGCTGGGTAGGAGGAGATATAAACTAGCTGGGCAGTGTTAAGGGCTGTAATAGAGGAATGTCTATGTAACTAGCTGATGGGAAGAGATATAAACTAGCTGGGTATGGATAGCAGCAGTGATAGGGTAGTGTCTATGTAGCTACCTGGTGGGAGGCAATATAAACTAGCTGGTGGGAGGAGCTATAAACTTGCTGGGTGGTGTTAGGGGCAGTGATAGGGGAGTGTCTATGTAACTAGCTGGTGGGAGAAGCTATAAATTAGCTGGGTGTTGTTAGGGGCAGTGCTGGAGCTGTGGCAGAGAATGGAGAAATGCATAATGGATTTGGTTAGATATAGCAACAGAAAATGCCACAAGAAAAATGTAAATAAACCAGCCTGATTGGTTTACATGGTGAACACAGGTTAGGAGAGCAAATACATGAATATCTGAATACATATATATGAATATAAAAACCCTAGTAATCCCTCAGAACATTTTTAGGTCTATCCATTTTTCTTATGATTATTTCAGATGGCACAAAGTATATTAATTCCCTCTTCTTTCACTTTCCAGTAATATTGTGTTACAATTGAAATATTAGTACTGTAGAATGGGTTCAAACCATGGTAGGAAATCATTGATTCTATAGCTAGATGTGAACTGCATTGCTAGAATTTAAAAGCACCTGGAACATCATATTTAACACATAAAACATTATTTTCACTTTAATCTGAACCTCAAGTAATTTGCTTCAATGTAAACAATTTGTTCTATATGCAATATGCAACCGTAACCAAATAATGGCAGCATACAAGAACCAGATAACCCAACAGTTATAGAATACTACATACAAACAATATCACCATCATGTAGTGATTAAAATATACCTCCCTGCCATGACCAAATACCATCATACCATTAGGGGACAACGTCGCCATACCATGTTCAATTACAATGACTATTAGTACATACTTGGCAACAGTCCTGATGTCCCATCCCAAAGATGGATTCTTGTTGGTGTTCTGGGGATGGGCCTGAAATGTCCCAATTTTTCTTTTTAAGTGTTGGCAAGTATGTCATTACACAGACAAAATTAGTGATCAGGGACAACTACAACCATGGCCAAAAGTTTTGAGAATGACACAAATATTATATTTTCACATGATCTGCTGCCCTCTGGTTTTTATGTGTGTTTGTCAGATGTTTTTATCACATACAGAAATATAATTGCAATCATATTATGAGTAACAAAAGCTTATATTGACAGAATGAGTTAATGCAGCAAGTCAATATTTGCAGTGTTGACCCTTCTTCTTCAGGACCTCTGCAATTCTCCCTGGCATGCTCTCAATCAACTTCTGGACCAAATCCTGACTCATAGCAGTCCATTCTTGCACAATCAATGCTTGCATTTTGTCAGAATTTGTAGGTTTTTGTTTGTCCACCCGTCTCTTGATGATTGACCACAAGTTCTCAATGGGATTAAGATCTGGGGAGTTTCCCGGCCATGGACCCAAAATCTCTATGTTTTGTTCCCTGAGCCATTTAGTTATCACCTTTGCTTTATGGCAAGGTGCTCCATCATGCTGGAAAAGGCATTGTTGATCGCCAAACTGCTCTTGGACGGTTGGGAGAAGTTGCTCTCGGAGGACATTCTGGTACCATTCTTTATTCATGGCTGTGTTTTTAGGCAAGACTGTGAGAGAGCCGATTCCCTTGGCTGAGAAGCAACCCCACACATGAATGGTTTCAGGATGCTTTACAGTTGGCACGAGACAAGACTGGTGGTAGCTCTCACCTCGTCTTCTCCGAATAAGCTGTTTTCCAGACGTCCCAAACAATCGAAAAGGGGATTCATCAGAGAAAATGACTTTACCCCAGTCCTCAGCAGTCCACTCCCTGTACCTTTTTCAGAATATCAGTCTGTCCCTGATGTTTTTTCTAGAGAGAAGTGGCTTCTTTGCTGCCCTCCTTGCTCCAAGAGTCTCTGCCTCACAGTGCGTGCAGATGCACTCACACCTGCCTGCTGCCATTCCTGAGCAAGCTCTGCACTGCTGGTAGCCCGATCCTGCAGCTGAAACACTTTTAAGAGACGGTCCTGGCGCTTGCTGGTCTTTCTTGGGCGCCCTGGAGCCTTTTTGGCAACAATGGAACCTCTCTCCTTGAAGTTCTTGATGATGCGATAGATTGTTGACTGAGGTGCAATCTTTCTAGCTGCGATACTCTTCCCTGTTAGGCCATTTTTGTGCAGTGCAATGATGACTGCACGTGTTTCTTTAGAGATAACCATGGTTAACAGAAGAGAAACAATGATGCCAAGCACCAGCCTCCTTTTAAAGTGTCCAGTGGTGTCATTCTTACTTAATCATGACAGATTGATCTCCAGCCCTGTCCTCATCAACACCCACACCTGTGTTAATGGAGCAATCACTGAAACGATGTTAGCTGGTCCTTTTAAGGCAGGGCTGCAATGATGTTGAAATGTGTTTTGGGGGATAAAGTTCATTTTCTAGGCAAATATTGACTTTGCAAGTAATTGCTGTTAAGCTGATGACTCTTTATAACATTCTGGAGTATATGCAAATTGCCATTATAAAAACTGAAGCAGTAGACTTTGTAAAAATTAATATTTGTATCATTCTCAAAACTTTTGGCCATGACTGTACAAAATTATGATCGCAGAAAAGTTTTTACATCTATTCCAGACCATCATGAAGTTTTGTTTTTTAATCCTTGACTTAAATAACATAGTAACATAGTTTATAAGGCCAAAAAAAGAAATCTGTCCATCCAGTTCGGCCTGTTATCCTACAAGTTGATCCAGAGGAAGGCAAATAACCCCTGTGAGGTAGAAGCCAATTTTCCCCACTTTAGTGGAAAAAATTCCTTCCCAACTCCAATCAGGCAATCAGAATAACTCCCTGGATCAACGACCCATCTCTAGTAACTATAACCTGTAATATTATTACACTCCAGAAATACATCCAGGCTCCTCTGCAGAGTTTTTCACCAAGATGTCATTGGACCCACAATTTTTTGCAGCACGTTCCCTGCTTCTCTAGCAACACAAACTTGCTGCCATGCTCCCCATTTAAATTAAGATACACTGCTATAGTGGGTTACAGAAAAATGTATCCTTTTGCAGCTATGCACAGTCACTGTTGTGTTTCTATGGGTTACTATTGTCCCTGTTCTGGTGAAAATACCACCCAAGCTGAAATGTTATGTGATTGTTTACTGTGAAATGCCAGTAATGTGATTATTATGTGACCACCTACTCTTGTATTGTGAAGCTATTTGATACATTATGTCTGATATGCCATGGCATGTGCCTTATACCGCTGTATATACTGATGTGATAGTCGTGTTGTGATAGTTGATATATAAAAAAAGGATTATGCCCATGTGAGCTAGTGATGAGCAGAGTTTCGTAAAATTCAATTCGGCTGCTTGGCCGAATTTTACAAAAAAAACAAAACAAAACGCTTTGTGACGAATTACTTAATCACGAAGTGCATTTCTTTGTAAGTAGTGGGTGCAATGACAGAGAATGGCAATTGCGCCGCGTCTAGTCACTAAAATCATAAGGAGATAAATAGAGGTGCCCAAGAGGACCTGAGGGCAGACACAGAACATGGTGGTGAAATCATGTAGGTTAAATACAGAGTATGTCACAGCCTATGGAATACAGAGGACTAATTGGGAGAGTGACTTTTGAAAATTACCTAATGACCTAGATAGAGGTTTGAGCATCAACACCCAATTGTAGAATGCAGCATTGGGAAGGTGTAGCCAACCATAGCGTTCAGAGGACCTGTGGTAAGCTAGGGCAGAAGGAACCAAACAACCAGCATGGTGTCAGGGGAAATGACTGTGTAGGGAGTAGAAATAGAGACAGTTGGCTAGTGCAGGTACAGTAGTGGTGGCTGAGAATGTGCCAAGCCTAAGGACTATGAGTATGTATGTGTGCCATATGAAGAGGGTCTGAGGCCTGTGGTCACGCCTGTATAGACTTAGTGTAGAAAGAAGCCTACACCAAGCCCACAGCCTTCACCAAGCAGCAAGGAGCTATCTTCATCACTGCCACCAGAGGGAAAATCTAGGGCAGAGCTGTTAACATCTATTTAGGTGGGAGCAACCCCTGAAGAGCAAGTGAGCCTGTTAACCCTAAAGAGACTGTTTGTAACCACTAAGCCTGTTGCCTCTTACAATACGCATGTAACCACCAGGCTTGTTGCCCCAAGTGACTTTGGTAAATCTGCAGACTGATCTACGACAAATTACTAAGTACTATAATCACAAGTCTAGCTTTCCTGAAATGCAGTAAGTTTTGGAAGTTACAAACATTATTTATCAACCTATTAATCATAACCACTTTTTACCAAGAATGTAAACTCCTGAATAGCAATTTTGCCTGTCTATGAAGCAATGCAAGATGGAGATGGGGTCCGGAAAACATGAAACTCATACAGGCGCTTTCATTGTATTTCACAGGGGAATACTCTTTAATGGGTCAGGTGACAGATTATTTTAAAAATGAATCTTCTCGATAAAGAATATTTAAGTACCAGGCAGACAGGGGTTTAAGTAAGACATCTGCCTGGATTTTAGAGAACAGGAATGCTTGAACCGCATTTTGATGGCTATATCCCCTCCCTCAAAGGAAGAATATATTCTTAAAAATGTCTTTTCAAAACACCGTTTCTGAAAGGCTCTAAAGAAGACACCAACACTATTACTCGCCCATGAATAGGAGAAATGATCTGTCTCTCTATTCATGCCATGCAAATTATTTTTCATATGTATACTTATCTGAACCACCTGCATTTATGTAAAAGATACATTTGATGTTTGATAATGCAAATGCATTGGTTAATTCTTCTCCAGAATCAAAACGAGGACATACAGAGTCATATCCCATTTCTAAGCAAGTAAGTAATCTAAAAGCAGCAATAGGCAACATTTACATATAAAAGGCAGCTAAATATCGGCAGCTTTGAGTGATTTTAATATTGTACACAAGGGATTAGAGGAGAGAATGGAAGTGCCTTATGCTTTATGTCTCCAAGTGTCAAATGAAAAGCAATAAAAACAGAACACAATCATGTCTAGTACCATATGTCTGGATTTTGTAGGAAAAACAGCAGTGACATATTTCATGGCACAGACTTATATGAAGTGATCATTTGCTTAATTACAGATTGACGCTAAGTGACACATAATCAAGATTGACTCTAGATTGAATCAAGATTCTTTTCAGCTGTGCTTATGTTTTATACTAAACTTTGAATGCATTAATCAGGGGTAAAAAAAAAAAACTACTAAACACCCTGTCATTCCTTATCTGTACATTGCACCCCATGTGTAATTTCTGCCCTCTCTGACTACTCTCATCATCTCCTAATTCTGAAGGTACTATTACACCAGAAGATGTCATGCAGATCACGATAAACGATCGAAGATGCAGCGACTTATTGTACACATCGACAATCGGTCATAACAGATGCTTAGTCAAAAGGTACGTATGAGATTGTTAGTGAGTATTTGACTCCATATTGTACAAACTGATGTATTAAGGAGCAGCAATTATTTTTTAGCACGCTGAAATATCACAATGGACGAGAAATGAGTGATTTGTCGCTCATCTTTGAATTGTTCATACTTATTACATCATACGATTCTCATTCATTTTTGCTCACATGCACAAGAATCTGTACGATATTCGCTCTGTGTAATAGGGCCTTAAGGCTGACCATACACATTAGATACAGTAGCTATCGGTGGAGCACTAGTTCATCTGACAGCTATCTCTCCTAAATCCCTTCCTCATAATCAAGCATGCTTGGCTTACCTACAGTAAGATTGCTAAAGTCCTGAAAAGTGAAAGAGGACACAGGATTGGGTCAGAGAACATGGAATTCACATGCTTTATCCTTATCTCCACCAACATCTGCCATAATGGACACATGACGCAAGGCGATCTGGTCACTGTCGCAAAAAGTGATTGGCTGCAGGCAGTGTCAAACCGGATGTTTTCATCGAGGGAGCCCAGCGGCCAGCAATTGGCGGCATCAAAGTAGATGTTGACAGCAATCAAGCCCAGTGAAGCATCACAGTGTGGGAGGAGAAGGAGCTGCCACCAAGTGCCCCCCCCCCTCACACCCACACCATTCTTGCACAAACCCTTACATCTGCATTTGCAGTATATATATTATATATACTACTAACATGAAATGTGAAAAATATTACAAACATAACATTACCCAAAGACATAATAAATTGACTTATTATTTGGAGCATGACTGATAAATAGACTGAACAAAGATACAGGTTCCCCTTAAAATGGCACAAAATTAATGTTACTAATAAGGCCATGTAGTAATGCTTCGATTAAGTATTACTTCAGATATAGCAATATATTACACAAGTATGGTGCCTTCCCTGTGGAAGAAAATGGAACGTGCTTAGAAAATTAACTGATATTGGAAAAGTAATATCCTCGTAGCTGTAATGCTGAATATATATTATTGTTAAGGGACTTGCCAAAAGTAATTGCATTATAAAAATTTAATATTTAAGATTAACTACCGATTAAAGTATAGAATAAAAGATCACATTTTAAAATTTAAAATCGTCATTCTTGTATACCTTGAACACTACATTCGTAGACCAAGAGGGAACAGGCGAGAGAAACAGGTGGTCTATTACGGTGTCCATTAAACAGCAGATTTATGGCATGCAAATCCATCTTGAGGCAATTAGAATTATCTTTTTTTAATCTCATGGTTTTATTGAAAACTAGAGGAAATGGAGCAATTCAAAAGTAACTAGGGGAACTTCTGTAGTATGGAATAGGGATGAGCGAACCGAACCGTAACGAATCAGATTCGTTACGAACTTTCCCAAAAGTTCGGTTCGTCACCGAACCGAATTTTGACAAAGTTCGTAACGAATCTGGTTAAAATAACGGCGACGCAAAATATACGCATATTTATTGAGAATGTACGCTAATGCGTACGTATTCCATTAAGTAGCGTACTTTTAACAACGCTACACTGTATGTTCGTTACTTGAGTAGGAATGTTCGCAGACGCAGTATATGAGTACGCTAATGCGTACATATTCAGTTAAGTAGCGTACCTTTGACAACGCTAGACTGTATGTTCGTTACTTGTGTAGGAATGTTTGCGGACGCAGTGCATGCGTACGCTAATGCGTACATATTCATTTAGTTAAGTAGCGTACCTTTGACAACGCTAGACTGTATGTTCGTTATTTGTGCGGGAATGTTCGCATTAGCGTACGCATTAGTGTAGATTCTAAAATATGCGTAGATTTTGCGTCGCCGTTGTTGAAGTCACTTGGATTTTTTCCACTTTTTTCATTGTAATAGCAACTGCAAATAAACGAAACTGTACCCTATCTGACTCCCATTATTGTAGAAGCAATTATTCAGCCGTTATAGCAAGGTTCGTTTTTAGGTTCGGTTCGTACGAATCCGAACTTCAAGAAAGTTCGCCGAAGCGAACCGAACCGAACTTTTCAAAAGTTCGCTCATCCCTAGTATGGAACTATCTGGCTGTTGTGATAAGGTGCCATCAGCATTGGGGAATGCTGCTTTTCGAAAGTCTACCTAACTCCATCCACAACGCAATGAAAGTAAAACAAAGGAAATCTGTTGCATCAATTAGGGCAGCATAAAGCTGGTGACAGATCCCCTTAGCAAAATGCTGGGACTCTGATTGACATCTGTATTTCCTATAGCAATTAGCGGTGGGTGAGAGCTGAGATATCATGAGTATATGAGGACTCCCTGGTGTGGCTCAGTGGTTATTCAACCAAGGACAACATCTGCATGGACTTTGTATGTTCTACCCATGTTTGCACGGGTTTCCTCCAGGTACTCCAGTTTCCTCCCACACTCCAGAGTCATACTGGAATCATAGGGAATTTAGATTGTGAGCCCCGTTAGGGACAGCGGATAATGATACTGTCTGTAAAGCGCTGCAGAATATAGCAGTGCTATATGTGTGAGCAAAATTAATAAACCTCTCCAGAGCTCACCTTGTAATGGAGCTGTTCAATGCAGACTTTAGAAAAACGGCTTGGTCAATTCAAGTAAATGTCCCTATATTTTTCTATCTGTCACCAGTTTATGATGTCCTCAGATAAAATACCATAAAATTGGTTACAGATTTCCTTTAAAAGACTTCATATGTCTTAAAATCCCTTTACACAGGCCAATACAGCAATAGATTCTCGGGAAGGAAGTATTCCTTCCTGACAATCATCTGCTCATGAGTGGAGGAGACAGCTGTATTTACATTTACAGCGATCTCCTCCACAGTATGGAGAGGAGTGAACGCTAAAGCCATTGCTCTTCCCCATACTGACTAGTTATTTGCCAGCAGATGCTGTTTACACAGCGCTATCTACTGCGGGCAAACAAATGCGACTGCACAAATGATCTATTACCTGATAAACTAGCATTTCGCTCATTCATCAGGTAATTGGCAGTAAATGGACACCGCCAGATAATCGCTAACAAGCATTTTTATGAACGCTCATTAGCAATTATCTGCGGGATTCTTGGCCCCTGTAAAGGGCCCCTTAGTAAGTGAAATAAAACACAGCAGCATAACCTTAAAATCTCCACAAAAATGGAATAAATGTTGCAGCATTTCCAAAACCAATAGGTTGTACACTGAATTAAATTTAACCTAAATGGGTTATGTTATTTTAATATAATTCAATTAAAATTAATTAATTATAATTAAAAACTAATTACTTTTGTAATTTACTTTCAAACAATAGGTACACTTGACGGGCACTACTGTGGTTGCTCGGAGTAGGGTTCCCACCCCAGATTCATGTAATAAGACAAACTCCGGCTTGTATTAGTGAAATGCAAGATAGTTGCTTTTATTGTGCGACAAAAATCACTTAGTGACGTTTCAGCTCAATTTTCGAGCCTTCTTCAGACTGTGACAAAACATATATAACAGTACATTAGTATATCAAGGAGTACAAGAGATTGGAACATAATTAGATAGCACAGACAGCATACCACAGAGGAGGATATATAATAAGCTAGGTTAGTACCTGTATAATGCTATCTATATATACAAGAAAATAACACAGAATATATTGAGTATATGAATAATGGATATAATAATATCTGATGACAAGGTTAGCCGTCGGGTAATTGGTAATGGTAAGTATGAATGCAGGACGAGTCTATATATCGGACACAGTGGGAAACAAGTGCAGTGATACAAAATAGGTATATTCAACATGTAAGGCTATATACAGGGTCTCCAGAATCTGATATAGACCATAGGGGCCAATAGAGGAGATATACATATATATACTTTATGTATTCACAGAGGAGCCGCTTACCTGGTGCCGCTGGAGGAAAGGGATAGTTAGAGCCCATATAGGACTAAGAGATATGCGCTGAGGAAAAGTACAGCATCCGCTGTAACTTACAGTTAATGCGCTTTGAAATGAGGACGCCAAAGAGCGCTTTAAAAGACAGCGCTTCATGTTGCTTCAGGAAGCGGAGGGGGCGGTTGGAGCGCACATGCAGCCGTGCGTGCGTTCCACCAGCCGGAAGAGGTATGGAGATTGAAAGAGCAGTATTGGAAAGGATACTGAACTAGAGCGGCAGACAGGGGGCGGAATTCCTGATGTCAATATGCCTGAAAAAAGGAGAAATAGCATTAATACACAGAATTATACAAAAAATTATACACGAGAATATATATATATATATTATACAGTGGTTGTATAATAAACAAAGGAATTAATTGTAGAATACAGGAGAATAAAAGACAGAATAAATAATAAATTATTGTAAAGCAGAAAATTCACTGGTATCCATTATATTAAATTAAATGACCTCTATGTGTGTAATCCGATGTACAGCTGCATGACAGTATCAATATCAAAGAGGGTATATGATCCCCCATACTGAGACCTTAATGGATATAGTGGTCATATGAGTTGACATAGGTCATAGTCTCGATTGAGCTCCCTTGGTTCCAAGGTATCCAATTTGTGGATCCAGAACGCCTCCCTGCGTTTGAGATGCTTGACCCTATTGCCACCACGTCTTGCCTGGGGGATCCTTTCTATGACCTGAAACCGTAATTGTGAAATTGTATGTTTTGCCTGGTTAAAATGGAAGAGGACAGGAAGAAGGAGGTTTTGTTTACGGATGCTGGATTTATGCTGACACACTCGATTACGTATTGTCTGGGTGGTTTCTCCCACATAAATTAGGCCACAAGGGCACTTGAGGATATACACAACAAAATCAGTGTCGCAGTTGAAAAATTCTGGAATGGAGTAGGATCTGCCCGACCTAGGGTGGTAGAAAGTATCCCCTTTAAGTACGTTAGAACATTGAGTACAATGATTACAGGGGTATGTGCCCTTCTTAGGAGTGTTGAGAAATAGTTGTCGCGATATTCTGGTTGCAGAGCCTACATCGGCCTTAACCAGTATATCTCTGATGTTTTTAGGACGTTTGTTGCACATGAGTGCTGGAGATTGGAATTCCTCTACGTCGGGATATGCCCTGTGTAAGAGATACCAGTGTCCACGAATAATGTTCTCCACTTTTTTGACACAAGGGTGAAAGGTGTGTACGAATGGTATACGTTTTAATGTTTCTTTGTTATTACGATGGACGGGTTGATGATTAGTGTGTAACAATTTCTCTGGATATCCCCTTTCCCTGAATCTAGAGCACATTTCCTTCAATCTCTGATTACAGAGTGTTTCGTCTTGTATAATTCTCCAGACTCTTTGGAATTGCGAGAGTGGGAGGGGTTTTTTGTGTTTTGTGGATGGGCACTGGAGTAATGTAAGAGGTTGTTACGGTCTGTAGGTTTACGGAATAGGTCAGTAGTAAGGAGGCCTTCGCTGTTTTTAATGATGTGGTTGTCAAGATAGTTGATACAAGTTGCGTCTTTTGTAATTGTAAACTGGAGTTCAGAATCTATAGAGTTGATATAAGTGTGAAATTCCTCCAAACTTTCTGGGGTGCCTTCCCAGACACAGAACACGTCGTCTATATAGTGCTTCCATATGACGACGTGTTCCGTGAACCGTGTATCTGAGTACACGTGAGTGTCTTCAAAGTCGGCCATGAAGCTATTCGCGTAGGGCGGGGCCACATTAGACCCCATGGCCGTCCCCCGCTTCTGTAAGAAAAATGTGTCCTGAAATAGGAAGTAGTTGTTATACAGAATAAGATAGAGGAGGTCAATGCAGAATTCTATCGTGTCTATGGGAGTGTTGTTCGCAAGTAGCAGTTTCTTCATAGCCTGTATCCCTTTTTCATGATTAATAGAGGTATATAAGCTGCAGACATCCCATGTGACTAGAATGGTGTTGTTCGAAAGTGGTGGTAGGTTTCTAATGATTTTCAGGAAGGAGGATGTATCCAGAAGAAAAGATCTGGTGTGGCTAATCATTGGGGTGAGATTTTTTTTCTAAAAGAATAGAAACTGGTGATAAGATAGAGTCTGTGGATGCAACTATCGGACGGCCCGGAGACTGAGACTATGACTATGACTATGTCAACTCATATGACCACTATATCCATTAAGGTCTCAGTATGGGGGATCATATACCCTCTTTGATATTGATACTGTCATGCAGCTGTACATCGGATTACACACATAGAGGCCATTTAATTTAATATAATGGATACCAGTGAATTTTTTGCTTTACAATAATTTATTATTTATTCTGTCTTTTATTCTCCTGTATTCTACAATTAATTCCTTTGTTTATTATACAACCACTGTATAATATATATATATATATATATATATTCTCTTGTATAATTTTTGTATAATTCTGTGTATTAATGCTATTTCTCCTTTTTTCAGGCATATTGACATCAGGAATTCCGCCCCCTGTCTGCCGCTCTAGTTCAGTATCCTTTCCAATACTCCTCTTTCAATCTCCATACCTCTTCCTGCGGGTGGAACGCATTAGCGTTCCACCCCCCTTCCTGTTTCCGGCTGGTGGAACGCACGCACGGCTGTACGTGCGATCCAACCGCCCCCTCCGCTTCCTGAAGCAACATGAAGCGCGGTCTTTTAAAGCGCTCTTTGGCGTCCTCATTTCAAAGCGCATTAACTGTAAGTTACAGCGGATGCTGTACTTTTCCTCAGCGCATATCTTAATCCTATATGGGCTCTAACTATCCCTTTCCTCCAGCGGCACCAGGTAAGCGGCTCCTCTGTGAATACATAAAGTATATATATGTATATCTCCTCTATTGGCCCCTATGGTCTATATCAGATTCTGGAGACCCTGTATATAGCCTTATATGTTGAATATACCTATTTTGTATCACTGCACTTGTTTCCCACTGTGTCCGATATATAGACTCGTCCTGCATTCATACTTACCATTACCAATTACCCGACGGCTAACCTTGTCATCAGATATTATTATATCCATTATTCATATACTCAATATATTCTGTGTTCTTTTCTTGTATATATAGATAGCATTATACAGGTACTAACCTAGCTTATTATATATCCTCCTCTGTGGTATGCTGTCTGTGCTATCTAATTATGTTCCAATCTCTTGTACTCCTTGATATACTAATGTACTGTAATTTACTTTCAGTTACAAAAAAAGTTCCAATTGTGAGATATTCTTTTTAATTCATTATACTGGGGTCCCCTGGTGTTTAGTCTGTATAGCAATGTGCATATCCATCTGCAGAGATGGTCACACATGCTTAGTTCCATCTTTCAACTTCCAGGAAAGGACAAACCCCCTGAACTGCTGCCTGAAGAGAATCTAGCAAGACAATTGAAGTAATGAATGGGGGAATCTCTGGATCCATGTGAGATACAGAGCTGTTTCTGTACTATATCATGTCTGATTTTCATTCTTTTACACCAATCATGGCATAATCCCTGTAAAAGTTTTGTTTCATGAAGATAGTCTCTGACTATTGGGCTTATTTGGGCATATGGACATCATAGAGAGTGGTTCCAAATTAAACCCACCTCTATGAGAATGGAGAGCTGCTGAGTTATGGCACCACCTGTTCTGGTGGACATGAGTTATCCATGTATAGCAATGGCCATCTTGTAATACTACATTTCCCCTACAGGCTGCTCCAAGGGAAACACTTGACTGGTCATGACTTTGCCTGGCAAAATACCTGTTTGCCAGAAGACAGAACTCTAAGGGCCCATTCACATGGCACACTTTGATGCCGCGGCAGAAACTGCAGCAGTTTCTGAAATGGTTGTTCACTTCAGATACTGGGAACCCACTCGCAACTTAGTTCTGATAGAAAGAGCTTAGGCTACTTTCACACTTGCGTTGTAAGGATCCGTCACAGGCTCTCATAAACGATCCAAAACTGATCAGTTTTGTCCTAATGCATTCTGAATGGAAAAGGATCCGTTCAGAATGCATCCATTTTGCTTCAGTTTGCTTCAGTTTAGTCAGCATTCCACTTTGGAGGCGGACACTAAAACGCTGCTTGCTGCATTTTGGTGTCCGCATGAAGAAACTGATCCAAACTGATCCGTCATGACTCACAATTTAAGTCAATGAGGACGGATCCATTTTCTCAGACACAATAGAAAACGGATCCATCCCCCACTGACTTTCAATGGAGTTCATGACGGATCAGTTTGGCTATTTAAAAGATAATAGAACCGGATCCGTTCAAAACGGATGCAGACGGTTGTATTATCATGACGGAAGTGTTTTTGCTGATCTGGTGACAGATTTCCTTTGTTTTCCTTTCATAGCATTGTGGATGCGAGTTAGGTAGACCTTTGAAAGCCAGCATTACCTTGAGCCCTTACATTTCCCAACGCTGATGGCACATTGTCACAACAGCCAGATAGATCCATACTACAGAAGTTCTCCTAGTTACTTTTTAATTGCTCTATTGCCTCCAGTTTTCAATAAAACTGTAAGATAAAAAAAGATCATTCTAATTGCCTCAAGATGGATTTGCATGACATAAATCTGCTGTTTAATGGACACATAGTAGACCACCTGTTCTTCCCTCTTAGTCTTCTGCTAGAATTTTTCAGTGGTGTCCATGTCAAAATTAAAGGAGTAAAATCTGCCATGTAAAGGTCCCCAAACCGTTGTTCTGGTCCGAAAGGTGTAATTTTTTAATTAAACTATATATTTTAAACCATCCCTTTACATATGGGGTTTCCAGTTGACATACTAATAAGGGCTAGGATGTGTTATCAACCTGTTCCAACTGCGTGATCACTGTGAAGCAGCATCTCCTGTTGGCTCCACTTGGCTTTTGATGGAGGCCACACAGACGGCCATTAACTATAATGGGCCAATCATGTATTCTCTGGAAAAGCCAGAGTGCATGAATCATTGGAGTTACGGGCCCGTTATCATAGTTGTGTCTTGTAAGAAGCTGAAAACCTGAGCCAATCTTTCTCTTTACTCTGTCTAATGATAAATAATGATAGTCACGTCTAATACCAATTAATGAAAATTAGGCTTCACATTTGAGATAATTTAAGACTATATTTAGGATAAGAAAATTGTTTTAGATGTGTTTTTTTTAAAGATACTTGTGGAGCATCAATTTCAGTACACATCTTTCTTAAGATTGTCTTTGGCTCAACAGAATATATGAGGGATCTGAAATTTCCTGCAGCGCTACATCTTATTATATAGAAAGTGCGTTTCCAATAATATCACCCTAAGGTCTCAAGCACACGACTGTAGCTTCATTCATCTCATTCGGGCCAGAAAAGATGGGGACAGCACACAGGTATCTACATCCGTAAGTCTGTAAGGATACGGTGGTCCTTTAAAAATAAAAAATAAAAAACATGTCCTATTCTCGTCCATCTTGAAGGCAAGAATAGGACTTTTCTCTAGACAGGGGGAAAAAAGGTGGCATGCTCACAATCCGGATCAGTGATTTACAGAGTGAAAAACACTAATGGCTGTGTGCATGAGGCTTAAGGCACAGTCATTTGCGCAATTACTTAAATCATTCAGTTGGCTCTTAAGGTGGAGCTTTACAGACAACAAACTAGTGTATGTTCAAATAAATTAGTTGTGTTTTTAAATCTGGCTAAGTAGAGCCACAAGAATATTCATAAAGACTTACAGAGCACAAAGGTACGAGGCATTATCATTTTACATTACCAATTTCCACCTCCCCTTCCAAAAATGAAAAAAAACTTCTAGACTTCCCGTTTAGCTCTACAAGGTTTCAGATCTGAAGAAGACATTATATGACTTCACTAGACAGGCTTGTTAAGCACGGTAATTGTAAATAATTAGGCATTACTAATTACGGAAGTAATTAATACATTTTTATCCAGCTCTGAACCACAATCCCGCTTCCTAATTTGTAATATAACCAGCAGAGGGACGAAACAGTATCATGTGTGCAGCAGGATCAGATAAATTGAAACTGACAAGGCAAGACACACTGTAAGTCTAAAAAGTTCAAATAAAGTGCATTTTATGGTTCAGACCAACAGTTGCATTATTGAAAAATGTCACTGAAATCTAGGTTGTGGTAACAATATCATATACAAATGAAGATTTTACCATTTACTGTGCACTTATCCCTTAAGGAGACTAATACTTGTAAATAAGTACCAGAGGACAAATTAAAACGAGTCACCAAGCAAAGCTTTTAGAGAATTATGCAACATATCAGTTTTTCTCTACGTTTCTAAGGCGAGTCCTAGAAATTTTATATAAGTATCCCCAAACTATGTTTTGTCAAGCTAACAATGTCAGCTCAATATATCAACAATAATGGCATGTGGCCAAATTAACTCATGTATTACACCTATAAATACAACAACAAATCCATGTCATTAAAACATACAATATTTTATTCAATCACATCAAAATACAATACAATATATCACATAAAAAATACATATATAAGCAAAATCGTAGTAGACGTCACAAGAACATGAGGATACATTGGTGTGTAAAATGTAATGATCCCAAGACCTAAACTGGTGTAATACAATATATAGGATCTGCCCCAGGTAACGCATAAAAAAATAACATGCATAGTGCAAAGCAATTAACCAAATGGGGCAAGATCTCAAAAAAACAAATCTACAATGAACACCACAGAGAAGGCTGGGTAATACCTTAATAAGAAATGTAAACCAAATGGCTACAAACCAATGTATGTTCACCCGACGTGCGTTGCGCCGATGGCTTCCTCAGGGTATTGCCACTCACAAAACACTTCAACAGAATGAATCCTCATGAAATGCAAAAAGGATTTCAACAGTGGGATTCTGACGCTGGAATCCCTATGATTGGGGATCCATTGACATCTGTTACAAAGATGCACATGGCTATTTGCATTTATGTAAATGAGGATAGATAAAAAGATTATCACTAGATATGAGCGAATTGAATCCAATGAAGTGGAATTCAATCCGAATTTCAGGATAAATTTGATTTGCCGTGAACTCAAATTTCCTTGTGCTTTGTGGTAAATAGATTTAACCTGAAATAGTGTAAAAAAACAAAAAAAAATCATATTTACCTCCTGAATTTGCTTGCGACAGGTTGGGAGCTGCCATCTTGATTGAAGATTTCAAACGAAATCCCATGCGTTATGATGTACAGTATGACGTCACCACACTGGCCGGCGTGCCGGCATCATTTTGGCCCGTGCGATATTTTGTTTAAAATCTCCAAGAAAGATGCAGGAGGACGGTTTGTTGCGAGCAAATGGAAGCGGTAAATATGATTTTATTTTATTTCTGTTAATTTTACACTGTTTTTACTGTTTTACATGTATGAATGCGGCATCTGTGGGGTACGATGATGGGGAGCAGCGCTATCACAGCTCCCTGTCATTGCACCCGCTATTTACAAAAAAAATGTGCTTCGTGACAAGGTAATTGGTCAAGAAGCAAATTTTTTTGTAAAATTTGGCGAAGCAGCCGAATCAAATTTTTCAAAACTTCGTTCATCTCTAAATATCATGCTGCTTCTGTCACTTCCCATTAAGTACTGGCATAAAAAGTGAGGGCTTTCCTTCTCTGGCAGTTTAAAACCAGCTATGGGTGTCAATGGACCCCTATTCTCCCAGGCAGAGTCTATAGCACTCTGTTCACAATGCAACAAGAGGACCGAGAAATGGGTGGAACTATAGTGAATACGTACAGTAGACCTTTTCCGGACAATATTCATTTTGTTTTTGCCATGATTTTCAGAAAATGACAAATTCTTTGAATGTAATTAAGCCTTAATATGTGAAGACAATTTAACTTAACAACGGGTGCCTGCTGTGTAAACCCTGCACCTGTGGCATGTGGCCCTTTGAGGTATGCATCCTGCAAGTTGCTTCTTGGTTTGGTAACAGTGGAGGAAAAATTCCCAATTTAGTAGTTATCTACAGAATTCTGAAAATGAGTGGAAGCTACAGGGGAAATAAAAGTAATTTCAATTTTTTTAATATTTGGTGGGGATGGTGATTTTACTAATGTTTTTTCTATAGTTTATTAATATAAAACAGCCTGTAAATTGTCTCTTTATGAACACTATATGGACAGCCAGTCTTCACTGTATTCCAAATGCAAACGATGGCTGTACCTAACATTCAGTAGCAGGCTTCTCAGCTTGCCTCTTATGTCACTACCATAGCCCTGCATTAATATGTGAAAAAGGCAAGCCAGTAATACTTTCAAACATCCATAGCAGAGACCATTCTAGGTGCAGTGATATTACACACAGATGCTGCTTCACATGTGGTCTGTCTCTATCTAGCATTTCAACAACATGCTAAATCCAAGAAATCCAAGACACTCAACAGAGTACTAAATATCAAGTATTAAAGGGCTTCTGTCATCAGGAACATCGTTATTAAGCTTGCTGACTTTATACATACGCTAACGTCAGTTGAAGCTAACAGTCTTTGTCCCTTTGCCGAAGGTTGCTGATCCAAGCTCTCCGAGTAGTGACAACACCCGCAACTGCTTCTAGAGGCTCATTTGCTTAAATAAATAATAAATAAAAGTACATTTTTCACTAAAACAGAGGCACATAGAAAGAAGGGACAAAGTCTTTTAGCTTCATCTGAAATTAACACATGTATAAAGTCAGCCAGTTTAATAACGATGTTCCTGATGACATAAGCCCTTTAAAGTGATTTTAGGTTATGGCTATGGCATACATGATCACAGCATCTTAGTGTAAAAGCAGTGTAAAATTAACATTAAAAAAAATGAAAGCATACTTACTGCCTCAGTTTTCTCATGACGGGCCGGCCGCCACCATCTTGCTTGAAGAACTGGAGCAAAATCTTGCGCAGCACGAAATGATGTCACCACTCACAGTGATTTCGACTGAGATCTTCAATCAAGATGGCAGCAGCTGGCCCATCGCAAGCAAATGGTGGAGGTAAGTATGTTTTTTTTGTTTTTTTACACTATTTGAGGTTAAATAGATTCGCTACCACGAAGCACGAGGAAATTCAACTTCACGGTGAATCTAATTTATCCTGAAATTCAAATTGAATTCCACTTCGTAGGATTCGATTCACTCATCTCTAGTTATGGCCACAGAGGCAGAATTTTGCTGTTTTTCTCAGCAAAATCTGCACCAAATCTATGTCAAATTCTGCATGTGTTACATAAAGATTATGGTGTGGATTATGCATTGCAAAGTGTTAAATCCATGGGGGAAATCTGCAGCAAAAATTGACATGCTGTAGATTTAAAACCAAAAGTCAATTTACGCAGCAGATTTTTTTTCACAGCGTGTGAATGAGATTTCTTAAAAATTTATCCTCTTTGCTGATGCTGTAAATTGCTGCAGGCATAAATCTGGGATACAAAACAGAAACATGACCCATGCTTGCCATTTAAGACAATGGATGACAATATAATACACCTACGGTAATCTTCCAGAACTGCACTAAGCCTAAGGGGTCATGAGCAGGGGGATTCTCCTGATCATATCTGTATGTCCTAATGTGGCATATAGAAGATTTCATAGCAATTTAAGACCAGACCTATAAATGCCATAAATATCTCTGGAACTATTTCTAAACAGACTTTGCCAAAGTCATACCTGGAGGAGGAACAAAGGTCCATCTGCCTCATAAGATCACACCAATAAAGGGTACATGGTATATGAGGAGCCCTTTAAGATATTTTACTTCTAGTGCACAATAGAAGCCCTTATTTTAGCACAGCCTGAAGGGCCATTCCCGTTCACCATATGTATTGTATATATGTATCCAATTACTTACGAAAGAGGCTGGAACCATCATTTGAAAGCCTTTATGACCTTTTGTATTTATAAAAAAGAAAATACACTTCAAATGTTATTAAACTGGCAATAAGAGGTTTGCCCTCCTCGGCCATCTTATGAACAGGGGTCAGCACAATAATACCAAGCATCTAAAGGCAAATGTATGAGATTCTAAAATGAATAGTCTGAAGACTGAAAGTCAAACAAAGTCAGATGAACTGAAGTAAGCTCTATGCATACAGTACACATTCGGAGAGTTATTTTAAGAAGACATATGAGAATGTGTTCCATCTGTAAACTTGTAACTAATAATGCTCCTGTTTTTTCCAGTATTCTAGTTCATAGATTAATGAAGCAGATTTTTCTCCCCATCAGCGATAATGATATGTTTTGTGAGTTCAACATATGTGCACAAATAGTTCTGTTAGGTTACTTTCACATATGCGTTAAAACTATCCTGCAGGATGTTCTGGTAGAGGAACAGCCTGGCAAAGTTCATCGTATCCGGAATAGCTGTATAGGGCTGGAACACCACCAAACCCCTTTGACCACAATGGGACCCAGTGGGGATCTGTCTTGTTTCCGGCATTAGTGTCGGGATCCTGCTGGACAAAACTGATACTTGCACTATTTTTTGTCTAGCCAAATCCAAGCACTCATGTCAGAAACCATCCAGGTGCCAGCTGGGTCTCATTGTAGTCAACTAGTGAATTTCAGAATCCAGCTATACAGGATATGGTGAACTTGGGCAGGTTGTTCCTAGCTTTAAAGAGAATGTGAAACTAGCCTTAGAAAATTATGTAATAATAGTGTACAGTAATGTGGTAAACAGATAATGTATAATCTTTACATCTTGGTGGGAAAAATGATATCTTAATGGGGGGTATACCATGAATAAAAAAATGCCATTTAAATAATGAAACACAAGCAATTTTACAATTTGAAGCGGTTAACAAAATTTTGCTGTGCAGAGATATTGTTATTAGAACCTCTTGCGTAAATGTCTCTGCACATCCATCCAGAATAATTTTAGCCAACATTTTTGCCTCTATCCTCATGGTTTGGTCACATTAAGAGGCTGTTCACATCTCGTATTGGCTATATGTCACACGTATACATTTGTAAACAGTAAAAACCTATTGAAACATATTGTCTGACGTATCCAAAGTCTATTTTTGGGAAAACATGGTTTAAAAGTGACAATAAACAAAAAAGACTGCCAAAGAAATCTATAATTACTGCAAGACCACCTCAAAAAATACGGAAAAATGCTTTTAGCGACAAAAATTATACAAAGAATTGCCAGTCCGCATAATTATCATCAAAATACTTTATTAAACAATTCACATATTAGTTTAAAAGGTATATTAAAAACAACAGTGCAGGTAAAATGACAACATCATTGGAGGCGATGCCAGGGCAATATCAGGGCAAAGTAACAATAGTTATCAAAAAAGGCCAGGAAAAAAAATGCAAATTTAAATACTGACTAAAGTAGTATCTAGGGCTAAAAAGTAGGGCCAAAAAAGTATCATACAAATACCCATAATATATCTCCGTCCAAGATGGCGCCAACCCCCGACGCGTGTTTCGGCGATCCATCGTCCGGGAGTGGCTAAATGGTTTAAAAGTGCATGCTTTTGACTCTGTTTGTCTATGTTTATGTACAAGAATAGCATAGCATTAAAAAAACAGAGATGTATACACTTTTTTACATTGCAGTCAATGAGAGACGAATGGAAACGGAATATAGTCCATTTTTTCAGATGATACCTTCAAATCTGTAAATCTTTAATGAAAGGTTTTAAAAAATAAAAAACTTTTTTTTTTTAATTTATCAAGGGTATAAAGGAAAGATAACTATAGAATTGCATAGATTTTTTCATGTAAGTCTAATGTAGTACAACAAAAGCAAAATGCTAACAGACGCTAAGGCTAATTTCACATATGTGAGTTTTCCATCCATCTTTGTGTTCATAAAAAAACATATGTATATATTGCACCATGATCTATATTGTTCATTTTTCACACAGCCCTAGCCTCATAAAAATTAATGGGGCTGCATGAAAAACGGAATTAATCCGGATCCAATGCGTTTTTTGCTGATAGTTGCTAGGAGATGCTGAGTGTTATCCTTCATGTGCGTAAAAAAAGATGTAAAAGGATGCAATCATTGAAAAAACGGCTGAAACATTGAACGCAATCGCAGACAAAATTGATTCAACTTGCATGCAAAACCATCCGTTTTACACATTGAGTATGGCTGGTGTGAAAGAGGTCTAGTACTAGTGAGCTAGAAGATCGGCTTTCTCTCTGCTTGTCAGAGAACATGACGGGGATGTGAATTTACATACAGTCATCTTCCCTAGCAAAATGAGAATAGAACAAAGATGACATCTTAATCACCTTATCTGATGAAAGTTGTATTTTTACTACTTGCTGGGAATGCACTCTGGGGCGCATATTATAGAGGCGATAGAGACAGCAATGTTGTTGGATGGCAGCGGGGGAGTGCAGTGCAGCAGAGAAGCATGGAAATTGTACATACAAGCTTTTGAAATCTGATTGTGTGCATCTCCGCTTCTACCTTCCCACACAATACACGCTTGGAATGGAGACTAGGTGGAAGCAGAAATAAAGAATAAATATAAAAAGGTAATTTAAAAGTATAGAAACCCTTATGAAACATTTATGAATAATTTTATTACATTTTGGCAACAACTCCTGTGAAAAAGGACTGTTCACACTGACGCTGGTCTCCGTTTCGTCAAGTTTCAGTTTTTCTTTGATGATAGTATCTAAATCCAAAGGAAATCTGATGGATCTGATTACGAGTCAATAGGATCTATGAGGATTTACTAAGTTTTATTCCAGTTGCAAAATGGATCTTGCAAACCTGTCATGGCTCTGTTTTGTGTTAATAATAAGCCTGGAAGTAAGTGAATATTATAGTTTATTTAAAGAGGACCTATCACCAGTTTTTACTTTTTTTGGTAATAAACGCAATACCTCATGCTATAGTCCAGACTAAGGAGATGCCATCCTGCAATTTTTTTTCCCCTCCTCCATGTACTGATGCTGGCAATTAGTATAATAGGTGTCAGTGAGGCATGGCAGTACACCGAAGGAGCGTATCATGAAAAAAATAGCAATATGGCATCTTCTGAACCTGGGCTATAGTATGAGCTATTGATTTTATAAAAAGAATTTTAAAAAATTACATTTACTGAAATCGTGGCATGTATATGGTATGAGCTACTTTTAAAAACTTGTCACTTATGGATTCTGTAATTTTGTTTCTATGTGTCCTGTCAGATACACACGCTCTCCCAAATAGGACTTGCTGTGGTTACCCTTCCCACATACAGCCCCCTCTTCGTCTCCTTGCATCCGACTGTGTGTATATTGCTTCTGTGCAGTTGTGATGTAGGAGATTACAAGATGTTGCTCTGTGTGGGACTGCATAATTGGATGCTTGCCAGATCCTACCAAGAATATTGTAATGTTGCCCCCCTTATAGAATAAGCAGGATTTTTATTTTTAATAAAAATGCTTCACACTATGAACAGAAAGTATTCTGAAAACATTAACTTTCTAAAATAAACTGAAATTTAAAATGTTATATTTCAGATACAAACCACCTTTAAAGAATGTGTTTTAAGCACAGTTTTCCTTCAAAATGTAACCTTGTAAAAACAAAAAAAGAAATTACATCTATATCTACATGAAATCACAACTATAGATTTAAAACATGACAAATGTAAAAGTATAAAAATAATATAACCTTGTTGCCACATGTGCCTGATACTTATCTATACACAAAATATTCCTCACTATGGGCGCAAGAAGGTAGGACTATAAAATGACTGGGAGAAATTCTTTTTGTGGAGAAAAAGCAATTCAGACATCAATAAATTACAGTGTTCTTTACAGTTAAAGTAGTCAAGCTATGTAATACCCTAACGCAAGAGCTAGTAAAGGTAGATACTATAACAGCATCCAACAAAAGAATAGTTGCTTATCGAATGAGACATAAAAGAGCATAAGGAAATTCTATAATGGATCTGAGGAAAGTTGATTGATTTGTGCCAAATAGCCAAGTACGCGTAAGGTCATGTGTCTGGTATACGAAGTACGTGTAGTCAAGGTGATGTGCCTGGTACGCTATGTACATGTGCGCTGTTGCATATGTTTTACCCAGAAATCCAGAGAACCATTGTCTAGCCTACTATAGTTATCACGTGTATCAACTGGTCTCATAATAGAAATAGTAGCCACCCAGGGGTTCCTCCTAAGGCAACTAAAAATGTTGTTCTCATCTGCTTTTTTTTCACCTGAGGATACATTACCTGTATTGTAAAAACAGACAACACTTTTAGAAATTTTATTTCACTATTTTGCTTTAATGTCATATGAACCAGGGAGACCTCCAAAGTAACATTTAACTGAAAGTTAGACAAGAGAATTACAACATCCCACAAAAAGTATACATCTCTCAATGAAACATGCAAGCTGGTTCTCCTTAAAGAAGAGAAGAGAACTAAAATGCCTCAAGAGAAACTTGTCTCACTTGGTTGACTTACCTTGTAGGCTTCTCTTTGAAGTGCTCTTTATCATTAGGTAGACTAAAAAATATGCATAAATTATATTGTATGCCTGGTGACACTGCTCTTAGTTTCTAGTATTGAACCACTTTTTTTATTCTTAGAGTAGGCCAAGAGTCATCTGGGGCTGGGTCAATAAGGGTTTACCAGCATCCATAGTCATGACAGTAATAATAATTATATTTACATAGCAGAAGCATATTTTTTTTACAGTTTGCTATCAGAGGGTGTATGTACAGACAAAATCAGATTTTAGAGAAAAACCAAATAATTAAAACTTCAAACAATAGGAGTGTGGCCCCTGCTTACAGAAGTTACACTGTGAGGAAATATGGGTGAGATAAAAAAAAGTACAAGAACTTGTTTTGTACAATTGATCAGCAATCTTTTATAAAACAAATCAGTCCACATAAAGCTGCATGAGCCAATCACCAACTAGTATGTACAAATACATTATGAAGTTCACACCTTTGAGTACAAGGAGTGTCGGACACTGTCAGTGTTACTGAAGGGATAAAATTCTGAAGAATACTAAAGAAGATAAATGGATAAGGGAATGAAAAAAAAGTGTTTTTAAGTACTTAAAACTGTGTATATAGAAAATTAATCAAATTGTCCTAGGTAGTACATTTCATGGAACTGGTACAGCTTGAGAACTGGCATCAGGATTGGAGAGGTTCACATTATAGAAGATGGAAAATGGAGAGCAGAGGTATAGTGGTAGACAAAGTTAAAGGAGCAGATGTGGGGAGGTGTAGCACTGGGGAGAGCTTTGTGGGTGAGCAGTTAAAAGCATTAGACAGCATGTGCACTCCATGCACCGTCTCCTCATACAGCTGATTGGGGGGGTGCCGGGTATCGAACCCTGCTGATCTGATATTGATGAACTTTCCTGAGGATAGGTCATCAATATTAATAGCCCAGAAAACCCCTTTAAGTTAGTTAGTAGATGGCAGTAACATAAGAAGTTTCATTTTCAAAAGATTCAGTTTCAGATAGAGAGATGTTATGATGATAGAGAGAGCTGACAGTCAGTGGTGTTTTTGTACAAGGGTAATGGCAGAAGTAGAACTGCATAATTAGGTATCATTACCACAGATATGGTACTGAAAGTCATTTGCTTGAGTTAACATGCTACATTTAGAATGGCATTTAGCTCTTGCTTTTTTTTGCAGGCATAGTTCTGTGCTGCCCTCTCTCACCATGACCCTTGGATAGGCCATTGATGTCATAGTCCATGAGAATCGAAGGGGACAATTTATCAAGCACGTACACTAGTTTTCTTGCATACAAAAATCACAATATTTGTCCAAGTAACATTTTGAACATTTTGCAACTACAATAGCCTGGCATAGATTACAATTTTGCGATCTGCCAACCTGAAGATGCAAACAATTTATTAAGAGAGCTAACCTGCATATTATACTCCCTGTACCTATATTAAGACTGGTAGTAAGTTGGCCCCATTGACTTTTAAAGATCTATAGATTGCTCGCGCAGCTCTCCAAGGAAAGCAAATTAAAAAACAAAGGGGCACAGTTGAGTGCTTCTGCCCTTCATTTCAGAAACTGATGTAATGGGGGTCTCAGCACTTTGACAACCAATCAAAATGTAGACATTTTACTGTCATATAACAAGCCTTTTTAAAGTGATAGGTATAAGTACTGTAAAAAGTTAAAGATGAAAAAAAAAAAACCTAAAGTCACAGAACTACAGCAAGAGACGATGCCTTAATCTGTACAAGCTGGAATAGTCATAAAAAAAGAATTAGAAAACAGAGGCAAACATTTAATCTACATAGATAGGACTATAACGGTGCTTAATGAATGAATTAACATGGTACTTACAGTCTTCAAACACTGTTATCGAACCAGTATGAAATTGTTGAATTAACTGAAAGCACATAGTAATTGAAATATCTATTGCATAAGCCATAACACAGCTGGGAACATCACCTCATAAAACCTGATTTCTACATCAAGTTTGAGAAAGATATTGACTGAGGCTAATATCTTTAGCATGGTCATCTTTTGTGACACTTCACATTGTAATATACGAGATGATACAAAAACTATTGATTAAAAAAGTTAGTGTGAGTGGATAAATGAAGCCACAATCCCAACTACAAGACAATCCTAATTTTAAAGAATAAGCGGTTTTAGCCCTTTTGGAGGAGAATGGTATTGGAAGAGCAGTTGAGGAAGACTTTATGGCAGGATATAGCTTGTTGGAACAGGCAAGTTTTTAGATTTCATTTAAAGATTTGGATGGCTGAAGAGTACATGTCAGCAAAAGGAAGACAGATGAGAGATCTCTTGGATAAGAAGGTGTGAGACATGACAGAGGAGACAGGAGTAGAGGAGAAGGTCATAGCCAGAGATAAGGTTGCCTTTGGGCTTGTGACAGATATCCATACTCTTGCCATAGGAGGAACCAAGATTCTTGTTATTTTGTCAATCACATCTAGATTTCCCCATGTAGTTCTTCAACGTGCACTAATTAAAAGCCTTTAAAAATGGAGCTAAAATTAAAACAGCATTTATTACACACCAACAGAATTCTATGGAGTTACCCACAGCAGCCGGATATGTGTTTTCAGGTAATAATCAGTTGACTTTTCTATGGTCTACACCGTTCTTCTGGTCTGCAGTGCTATAGACCCCTATCTATGAGCCAAGGTGGAAAGCCTCCACAAAGAGTATCTTCAGCGTACTCAGCATGACCAAGTTATCACCGGTTTGCCCAACTAAGTTGAATGTGCAACATGTAATATTGCAGCTTTCCTGCAATGGCCACTGCAGGAGAAATTTGTGACTACTGAGTGTCTCCTGCTGAAGCTGCAGTGATTAGCTGATCACTCGCATGTCCTCATTTAGAAATGCAGGAGAAGAGAAATGCACATTGGGAGGACTGTAAGATTGATAAGTAAGTAAAAACAATCAAGAGGTTTGGAGTTGTGCAAAGACACATCACATCACAAAGGTTTGCTGTGTGGGCGATCGGGTCCCAGGAGAGCCAATAAATGACTGAAGACAGTAAGGAATAGAAGTCGTCCACGCATTTCTCAAAAGATGAACGGGTAAGAGACATTATTCTCATTTAATTCTTTATTTAGGGATCCATATGACGCGTTGTGGAGCCGAAGGGGCTCCTTCTTCAGATAACATCCAGATATCTAAATTTTATCGGAAGATGGAGCCCATTCAGCTCCGAAACGCGTTATATGCATCCCTAAATAAAGAATTAAATGAGAATACTGTCTCTTACCTGTTCCTTTTATGAGCAGCTCGCAGAGTTTCTATTCCTTACTGTCTCCAGTCATTTAGAAATGGGGTTGTGCAGGTGGACAACACATTTTACAAATGCATGTCCACACGGTAGAGTTTTCACATGGCCCTAGTATCTATTCTGTTTCCAAATCCATGTGAAATCCTTCCAAAAACTGCACCCTATTGATCTCTAGTGGAAAGTTGTGTGGCAGTTCACACACTACACTTTCTTGAAAAATATATAAAATAAAGAATCGACACATGGGCTTGAATGATATGTCACAGCTGCCTATGTGAGTGTTGAGGCCTGTGATTGGCTGCTGCTGTCACGGATCCAAACCATTTCCTGGTTCTGGAGACGGTGAATATCTAAAACTAGAATTTAATAACAACATAAAATATATATAACCATAAAAAACACTATATATTCCTCCAGTGTCCAGTATATTATCCGCACTAGTATACTTAAAGACGTTACTCCGAATAATTGATGTAGAAATCCACACCTGTATAATCAAGAAATCGTATCAACCTGGTTCAGGTAAATAATGAGTTGGTGGATGATGTAAAAAATCACTTCATGTGTATATACAATATAGTCACTGAAGACCTTGGTGAGACATCAAAGATAGTATATAGGTACAACGGCACCTACCGTGGCGTCCCACGGGGGTGTCTTCCTATACGGTGTTTAGAGTGTTTTACTCACTATAAGTTGTACGGCATTGCCGGCCGGTTGTAGATATGTTCCTACAGCGGGTTAGCGTCCATTCACCATGCGGTAAGTTCCTCTTGCTATTTCCCAATCTTCTCCTGCCGGCGTCCCACGTGATCATGCAGTCACGTGACCGGAATGAAGATATTTGCTCTTGCGGGATTTTTACATGGGGAAAAATGTAAAAATGTAAATGTAAAAATCCCGCAAGAGCAAATATCTTCATTCCGGTCACGTGACTGCATGATCACGTGGGACGCCGGCAGGAGAAGATCGGGAAATAGCAAGAGGAACTTACCGCATGGTGAATGGACGCTAACCCGCTGTAGGAACATATCTACAACCGGCCGGCAATGCCGTACAACTTATAGTGAGTAAAACACTCTAAACACCGTATAGGAAGACACCCCCGTGGGACGCCAGTAGGTGCCGTTGTACCTATATACTATCTTTGATGTCTCACCAAGGTCTTCAGTGACTATATTGTATATACACATGAAGTGATTTTTTACATCATCCACCAACTCATTATTTACCTGAACCAGGTTGATACGATTTCTTGATTATACAGGTGTGGATTTCTACATCAATTATTCGGAGTAAAGTCTTTAAGTATACTAGTGCGGATAATATACTGGACACTGGAGGAATATATAGTGTTTTTTATGGTTATATATATTTTATGTTGTTATTAAATTCTAGTTTTAGATATTCACCGTCTCCAAGACCTTCTCACTTAATCCGGATAAGGTGTGCCTATTCGACCCATGTAATTTCTATTTGTACCCTCTAGACCTGATAGGCTGGTCTGAGAATAGAGCACCCAGCCATATCAATCTCGAAGTGAGCACCAGAAACATATTCATAATCATATCATTTCCTGGTTCTGTATGGACCATAAGTGGCTGGGAGAAGAGCAGCAGTGGGACTGCTGATAGGCCAGCGGACAACCCGAAAATCTGTGGCAGAAATATAAGAGTCAGCCTCAGATTTCTGCTACAGATTCTGCCGTATGGACATGGCCTAACATTTATAATTTGTTGAAGTTGAATGAAAAAAATATGTATCCATAATTAAGCAAAGTCTTACTAATTATTCTGCAACATATTTCTACCGGCAATTGGTGACAAGAAGATGATGAGCCATTGAAGAAATACTTGCCAGACACAAGTGTTTTAATGATGGTGGACACATGGAAAATGACTGGGTCTTTTTTCAGTACTCGTAGAATTTAGCAGAAACTACAAATGGTGGTTGTAATTACAAATAACTTGAGTCATTATTTTATCATATTTTGTAATAAATTCAAATCTATGTTTGACAAGCGAAATGTAAAACATGAGCAGCCGAGCGACCACGCTTTCTCCAGAGCAGGTAATGAATTTTGTGTCTTGCTATAAAAGCCGTACAACGCAGTTCAGGCTCCCCTTCATTTTCCCTGTTTAATGTGTAGAGAGAACTGGTGGAATTTACAAATTGACAAGCAAAATATGCAAATGTATAAATAATGAGAACAAACTAATTACAGCAATTCAGAGTTCTCATTCATCAATCCATTCATCCAAAAGCTTTTTTTATTGAAAATTTTAGGGGTGTATATTTATCACAAGAATGTTCTGAAACTTCTATATAAATACAGCTGCATCTCGATAGCTTCACGACACAGAAAAAGCAACTCTCGGCCTTCCTAGTCAAAGAATTTTTTAGAATTACCTTAATGGGTTTGTGCAGCGATATATATTGGCGACCGATTCTCAGGATAGGTCAGCAATATCAGATTGGTGTGGATCTGATACCCGGGACCCCTGCAAATCTGAAGTTTGAAGAGGAGGCAGAGCTCCATGCAAGCACTACTTCCTGTTCATTACCCTGCACTTTGTCTCCGAAGTGCAGTGTAATGACGAGTACTCACTCTATTCACTTGAATAGCATGGGTGCTTGTAATTACACTACGCTGCCCAAGTTATTAAAAAATCAAGTCTACACATATATACTTTGCAGCGCTTTAAAATCAGAGAGTTCATGTACAAGCATAATCATAATCAAATCATTCCAAGAGAGAAACAGTCTGCTAGAGTTCATCATATATGGCATAACTAGATACTACCTTTCCCCGCTGAACCCCATTGACTATAATGGGACCCAGTGGGGATCCGGCCTCTTTCCAGCATTAGTGCCAGGATTCGGCTGGACAAAAAATGCTGCCTACAGTTGTATTTGTCTGACCGAATCTCGACACTAATGTGGGAAACAGGCCTGATCCCCGCCAGGTCCCATTATAGTCAATAGGGTCATAACGGCATAGCTGGATATTACCTTTCCTCGCTGGAGCCCATTGACTATAATGGGTCCCAGTAGAGATCTGGCCTCTTTCCGGCATTAGTGCGAGGATTTGGCTGGACAAAATCACAGCCTGCAGTTGTATTTGTCCAGCCGAATCTCGGCACTAAGGTGGGAAACAGGTCTGATCCCCGTCGGGTCCCATTATAGTCAATGGGGTCTGATGGTGCTGTGGCAGTTTCCTCTTGCACTGGATGCGATGAACTCTGGCAGGCTGTTCCTGTAACGACACAACCTGCTAGAACTTTTTAGCACTAGTGTAAAACTAGGCTTATTAATTTGTTTTAGCATATATCTATATGTAAATACTCCACGTATTTTGTTTTACCAAAAAACAGGAGGGTGGTTTTCTGAATTTTGTAAGGTCCTCCTTTGTTTGGACTTTTAGCATGGCAGACAGTCTCGTTTAACTTTCTCACTCAGACCATTCTCTCTGACCAGAGAGGCAATGGGGTAGATGTGTACTGCAATACAGCAGTACCCAAAGGATGATACCTCCTGGCTCAAAAACGACCTCGGATGTGTTGGTTGAAAATTCCTTTTATTGGTTATAGACTTTTACTGATGGTCCTTATTCTGTTTACAATGAAACTGAGTACTAAGAATTTTTGTCTCAAAAGCAAAAGACTTTGATTCACTGTAGGATAGCTACCTCTAAATCTGACTTCAGAGAAAATCACTTTATGGGTGAATTCAAACATTTATCCTTAGTGCAGTATACACAATGGATATGTTCTCTAGAGATGTAGGGTTGACTACCATGATTATTTATTTTGCAAAGACCTAAGTAAATCAGTCTGACACTAACCATGTCTCAAACCTGTAAGAACAACTATGAGATATTTTACAAATAGTTTTAAAGAAAAACACTGATTATACCATTAGAACAAGTGTAATTAAGAGTTGAGACAATACTCATTCGATCTTAACCATGGAAACTAATGTAATGTCACAATCACACATTTCAAAATAGTGTCATGGAGTATGCGGGTTTAACATGTAAGCTGGAGTGACACATTGTATGACTGACACCTCAGTGATGTTCTCCCTTTGAAAGTAAAGGTCCATACCCTCATCGTCTCTTTCATTTTTAACTGAAGTATATCAGATAGAGTAAGGTTAAATTCCTAGGGAGGATAACATAATAAGGTAGGTTTCTGCTACAGCAAACAACCCCCCAGCCATGAGCCCTACTCCTTTCACAAACGTTATGATCTAAATAGCAATAGCTGTGCTTCCTGTTGCACATATTGATTCATATCATGCTATTAAACTATAATCAAGGATGGCACTCACAGGAAGCAGAACAACAACGTGGCCCTCACTATTCTATCTACACTATCACCCTACTAGAGGGTGAGTGCCACGTTGTTCTGCTTTATGTGAGTGTTTTTCTTGGCTTTGGATGCAGAGCATCACAGGTCACCAGGATAAACCTCCTTTGTACATGTGTCAGGGCTGGGATACACAGACAAGGGGTAAGTGATCCCTAAGCTAAATCCCAACCCCTTTCCCTGCCTATTGCCTACTCAGGCTAACTCCTGAGTCGACAACTTGAAGACTCGAGATACACTAGCAAAAGTGCAGGGGAAGGGAAAACAAACAAGACAGACAAACAAGAACAAATGGATAGTCAGATAGCCGCGTCAAAACCAGGAGAGTACGTCAGGAACAAAATCAGTAAGCCAAGAGTAGTCACAAAACACGCCGAGGGTCAAAGAACAAACAAGAATCTAAATAGCAGAGCACAAATGACAAACCAGGTAGTAGCAAGGAAACTCCAAACACTGGCAGCAAGGTTAACATTAGAGGGCCTTAAATACCTAGCAGACCCCACCCAACCAGCTGACTGGGAGGAGAAAGCAAGGAACAAAACTTAACTCATAAGATACCAATGAACAAAAAATAAACAGACTAAATTGCTCGCGTTTTCCGGCGACCAGAAACAGGCCGCGAGCGAGTGTGCACACCAGCCACGTCCCTGGCACTAATGATCGTCGCGCGTGTCTCCTGCCTGGGAAGCGCATCCACAGCCAGAGACCGTCGGCTGGAGGAGGAGCCTGACGAAATAGCGGAAGAAGCCTGGCCACGGGCAACCACATCGCCACCAGAGTCAGAGACAGGACCAGCAGACGGGTGCAACAACATGTGTGTGGAGTGCTCAGCGTATGGAGTGGAGGGAACTGGCTGCAGTAGTGTCAATCATATCTATATACATAGTAATAATCAGGGATGAGGAGGTAGCCAAGTCAAGTTTTCCTACTATTATTATTTTTTTTAATGTTGCCACCCCTGTAAATGGTTATATGTATGGAACGCTTGCATATTTTCAGTAAATCACATGAGTCCATTACCAAGCAAAGTTGGACAAATTTCCATCAAGCTTTACGTACCAGTCTGAGTCCCGGAGGAGTCTTAACACTCTCAGAATGATGAAGGCGACTCATGGTATAAAGAACAGCATGATGTGTAGTATTATAGATCCCTGTTCTATACCTCTGTGGTGTACAGATCTTTGATCTATAATACGTGGTAACTAATGTAAAGTCACCAACACATGTTTAAAAATAGCGTCATGGAGTATGAGGCTGTGATGTGCAGAATCAATAATTCAAGCTGATATGATACATTGTAGTCATTGAACGCTTCAGTTTGTATTGCGCCCTAAATGCAAAAATAAAAGAGGCCTTTTTAATTGCTATTGCTCTGTTCTTTACTTGACTCAATGGTAACAAGAAAAGCCACTTTATCTTTACACAGTATAGCATAAAAATATACTACATATTCACCATCTATATTAAGAAATGCTACAAATCCATTTGAGAGAACAAGGAAAACTTAGCAGAAGAAACAGTATGGCTTGGAACGGAAAGATATATTGTTTTACAAAAACTATTTAATGGTATAAAAGTAAGCCCATGTGCACAGCGTCCGAAATTGTCCAAAAAACTAGTCATTGAGTAATTAATATTGTATTTGGCTACACACAGACACACATCTGCTTTTTAGATTGCTGCTGGGCCACAATTATAATCTCAAAAGCCAATAGTGCAAAAGGTATGTCCACCTCTTCACATAAGAAGTTTTGTTACTCCAGTGCCACCTTAACATAGTCTTGATTCAATAGATCCTACTCTTTTTGTGTACAGCTCTTATTCAGACCAATATGTCTCTATGGCTACAGACTACAAATCCTATGTACTGTAGTCTGTTCTTGCCTCTCCTTTTGACCATTATCCATATGGTAGGTTAGCTGGAAGGAAGGCAAATTACCCACAGACTTTGCTAGAACCCTTTGACTCTGAAGACACATACTGTAGGTCTGCAATTGAGCTGCAGATGCAAAATGATCAATACTACAGTATTTGCATTTTTAATTTTAGATCAGTTGCCAAAGTAGACATACCCTTTAAACACCTTAGATCAAGATATCTCTGGACCGAAAAAAAAAAAAAAGCCGATATCAAAGTCATCAACGCGTGTGAGATCCTTTCCACAAAATTATCTAAAGGCTGCCTAAAAGTAATGTACCTTTCAAAGCCAATGTCCATTACATTTAAAAGCTATCAAAGCGGTTGTGCAATAATGGGGGGTCATTGGCAAACCCTCCATTTCTGACGGCCCTGCAAAGGGAAGATGACTTATCTGCTTGCCAGTGCTAGCTCCCAGATCTTTCTCCACCAGGCCTGGTTTGACATCACCACAGCCAACCACCGGATGTGGCGGTGCCCGGCTCCCCTTGCGTTATGACAGATGGACACAAACCGAACATTGACATAGATGGAGCTCAGCAGAGGAGCCCAGGCCTGCAGAGAGCTGGCGTTGGGAAGCAGTTAACTCATCTTCCCTTTGCAGGTCTGGCAGAATGGAGGGGGGTGTTGCCAAATCCCCCATTCTTGCACAGCCCCTTTAAAAGAGTAAATTTCAATAGTTTAGCTTTATTTGCCCTCATTTCTATAATAATTGTAAACTAGTAGTAATCATAAAATACATCATGTAACACATCTATTGCTTAGCTCCATGCTCACAAAATGCTTTTATAATGTTTTCATAAAGAATATGTATAGTCAAATGTATAGCCCCGTTTTAACTGTCTTGTCTGTGAATGACCATCTGTCTTCACTAGTTCATAACATATTTTCTGACACAATAAAAAAAACATTATGTAGTCTGCCTAGACAGAGGCAGCCTGTGTCCTAAAGGAAGAATAAGTAAAATTCATTAAAGTGGGAGCAGGAGTGGCAAAGCAGTTCCGGCACTATCAGATGACCTTAACTAACACAAGGTTGAAAAAAATATTTGTCTATCAGTCTGGGTCAGACCAAAAAAATTGAGCTTCTTGCAGAATTAATTTTATATTTTGCCTCTTTTTTTCAATGAAAGGATAAACATTTTGTGTAATAGAGAATATTTCATCAAGACTAGCTTGACTGGAGATGACCTTTACTGATCTAAATATAAAGTCACTGGATACAGCCGCAAGGATTTCATAGAATACAAATAAACATTTTTACCAGTTTTTGCTTGAACAGACAAATCGAGGCACACTGTAGAGGATTCCAAAGTAAATGTCGGTGTATGACCATATACAGGGTCATTGATGGGGCAATGTTTCTTTTAGTTAAAACCAGAAGTGAGCAAAGTTGTAAAGGAAAATCTGTAAGTCTGATATTTTTTACCATATCATTGACCCTTCATTCCACTCTTAAATTCTATGCTTGGACAAGATATTAATTTCCTCCAACTGCTGAATAATTTATGAACAGAGATGCGCAAATTGATTCTAAAATTTGAGAATTATACCTGAATTTTCTGAAAATTTCCTTTTCTAACAAACCTGAAGATGGGATTTGGGATTTGATTCAGAAGAAAAAAAAAGAGGCGCTAGAGAAAGACTTTCCAGCCAAATGGAGAATTTTCGAGTGAGTCAAATTTATACTGACCTGTATAGAATTTAAAAAAAATTGAACTACAGATATTTTTGGGGACACATTTTCAGTGGCATTGCAGGATGCCGTTGAACATTAATTCTACCTTTGACAGTATTGTATAATTATGGCTCTGTAATTCTTATTATATATATATATATATATATATATATATATATATATATATATATATATATAATATACTGTATATATATATATTATTATAGTATTATTAGTACTTTATGACTTATTAGGCTTATTTGTGCAAAAATATGCAACATTCATCATTTTTACACCACTCACTCCAGTTTTGAAAGTCAAAGAGAAAGCTAGTGTAGTTAGCTACTCCAGTAAAGGGGTTGCATAGAAATGGGAGTACAATCTCAAGACAGTATTAGACTTAAAGATGCACCAAATTTATCAATGTTCAACATTAAATTTCGTGCAAATTACAGCAAGACTGACTTTAAAAATTCACCCAATTGATGAATCTATCCCATTGTAATGTGTTAATACGCATGAATTAACAAGGTGCAAATTATTTTGTCCTCTGTGCAGCAATTGGCAGATTTACTAATACTGTCCAATATTAAAACATTGTGAACTTAGAAAGTCTTAAAGTGAGTCTGTCACCAAATTTTCACCCAGCAAACTCAGCAATGGCTAGCAGAACAATGCCTTCGAAAAGCAGTTTTAATCATATGGAAAACAGCTCTAAAGTGCCCAGGGGGTGGGCCTTAGTTTTCAAAGTATCTAAGCGTGCCGTCCATCCCTGACGTCACGGAGATGCCTTGGCAAATCTTCCAGGGCCTGCATAGAAAATTCACTCTAGTGGGCAATTGCCTTACAGAATTGTTCTGTGTGTGCGCCAGACGCGTAGCACACGGCGCCTGCACAAGATATATCTTTCATGAGTTGTTCCTGCTCAGTCCATCCACCATATTGGACAACTCTCCTTCAATCATGTGCTGGGCAAAAGAAGATTAGTCAGTATGGAAATGCAGTCTCACGCTATGAGGCTGCTACTTCATGTTCCATGATGCCTCTCTTCTGAGTGGGGGATGGAGTCTCAGAGTTGAGTAGGAGTCAAAGACAAAGGATTTTGGGGTTCATTTACTAACAGATATACACCACTTTTTGGCATATATCTGTTGCAATCTGCAAAAGGGGGCAGGGTGTGGGCGGGGAAGGGGACGGGCCGGCAGGCTCGTCTCATTTATCATTTTCTACACCTTTTGTAGGCATTTAAATGTCTAAATTTACGACAGCACGTGAACTGGCGTAGATTTAGACAGTCGGTGGATACGCCAAAGTGATGTAGAGGCTAGTCGTGGAAACAAGTGACAGGTGCAATTATTTTTACCTAATATAAATGAGCCAAACAGAAGGGTTTTGTCAGCAAATTGATATTTAACAAAACAATAACAAAAACGTCCCGAGTCTGAGACAAAAGTCGCAATTTATCACAAGAACGTTGCAAATAGGCTTCAAAAGTGACAAATATGTCACAAAAGTTATAAGTGGGGTCTGGCAGGGATGGCTGAAATTACGCATTTTGGTTCAAAAAAGTTGCATTTTATTGGCATTATTGGTGTTAAATGTCACAAATCGAGAGAAATAGGCACATTTTAAAAGTGGCGTGCACCTTTTGATATATGAGTTGAAACAAATCACTACTTTTGATTTGTAATGTTAGAATTTTTTTGGTGCAAATTATGCCATTATTGATAAATGTCCTCCAATGTGTGTGTATTTTAATGTCTATATTACAGCCGCAATTCAAGGCCTGGCCCGTGGGTCTCAGGACCAGAACTTAATCCACATTTAGCTAGGAATTGTAGCTGTAGAATGGACCCTAAAATATGCCCAGATTTTTTTTCCAGGGCCACTTTAGGATCCCAATCCGCTCTTGCCCATAATAATGACAGATGCAAAATCTCTGCATAGCGCTGGCTACAAAACCATCCCTGGCCAAGGGCCCTTTCATACAACCAGCTAGAAGACCTATATACATTGCCAACTACTATGGAGAGGTGACCGCTCCTCTGTATAAGAAAAAGTAAAGTCAGACAGCTATGAAGATATGTTGACAAAGAGAACAAAAACATGTTCTCAGTGATGGACTCTCACTGTAGGTAAGATCACGCCTTTTCATACATTCACTTCCTTTTTTATTTTGAGGGCGGAGGGGCCTTATATCGCCAGCTTTACAATTGGGTTTGAATGCATTGAAATTAATATTAACATTTACTGAATATCTGTAATGTATAAAGTGGAGCTCATAGATACAACTTCAATTAGTGGCCACAAATCACATAAGGATATACCGGAAAACATGCCTTTGAGTTTAATGGTGTGTAATGAGCAAAATGTAGGTTTATTCCAGAAACCAAGGAGGGTAAGTGTCCCCCTCCTTCAATAATTGGTAATAATTTGAAAGTTATATAATCTGTATAAATAATGTATGATCTTTTGTGTCACGGAGCACTTTCAGCTGCTGCCCTGCTGATACAATGGAGTGTAATATGATGTACATTCAGCAGGGAGCAGCGCATACTGTGTGTGGCTCTGAGCGGCACGTAACAATAGGTGTACTGTAAATAGTGAATGTACAATCCCATGAATAAAGATCCTGTCTTGGAACGGTAGATAAGACAAGTCCACAGTAATTTACTAGCTATATTTTGTTGTTACATACCTACAGTACGCAGAAGTGCCAGCATGCAGTTTCTTCCAAAAGCCAATTTGACATCAGCTTGTGTTGTGTATTATGCATTTGCTACACTGTTTTCAGCTATTTGAGTGTTTAAATTGAACTAAATAAGGTTGTGAGCTCCACTGGTGACATGGACTGATATGCATGAATACAATCTATATGCAGCACCATGTACACAGTGGTTTATATATGGTAACTAATCAGGCGTCCAATTTTACATTTCACATTTTATTTAAAAGGACGGCATACATTTATATCTCATTCTAGCACATGTATTCAGAATTTCACAAATGTATCACAATTAGAGATGAGCGAATCATGCAAAATTTTATTTGCCGTACGTTCGCCGAACTTTTCCTAAGATTCGTATATTCGACGAATAGATTCGTTGAATTTGCGTACAAAATATACGTAATTATATGGCTTTTAGTGAAGATTCGCGCACTAATAACATACGTTCAGGTAAAAAAGGTACGTAACCTCTTTGAACACGTACACATGAGCGTACAAATTGCGTACGAAAATGACGGGCTTTGCTGGAGAGGAATGGTGGGGCAGGAGGAATGCTCTGAGACTGACCCCTGGCTACATATGGATACTATATCAGAAGATGACAGCAGATCATCCGGCTGAGACTGAGATGAGCGTGCCATCCACTCCACTACCTCATCCACTTTCTCCTCCACTACAATTTTGCGCCTTGGTGGGTTAGCCTGGTGGAACAACGGCCAAGTATTGCGAATACTACAAGTAGATGCTCCGGCTACAGGTCTTTTGGCACTTCTGCCCTGTGCCACCTTCTCCTTTTTTTTTAGAGCTCAAGGTATGGCTGGAACTGGACCCCTTTTGCTTATCCATTCCAGACATTTTTCAATTCACTCTGTGGCCTTGCAGCTGGTCTTTGTCCCTGTATCTCCCTGTCTCTCCATATCTCTCCCTGTCTCTCTCTCTCAATGCCTGATTAATTACTAGCCCTAAACTGGCCCTGCACTTGCCCTGCAGTATCCCTGATATGTGTAATATGGGTTCCCAGAGCAATTATACCCCAATTTTCACAAAACAGGTCTCAGAGTCTCAGAACTTCACACACATTGCTTCTGCTTGTCTCAGCAGTCGCAGCAGAAGTGATGTGTCACTGGCCTACCGAGCTTGAGCCAATCAGAGCAAGCCCTGCCCACTATGTCAGGTGACCGCTTTCTTCCCGGGCTTTTGCACACCATAAACGAACTAACAGTAAAAGTTCGCTAATGAATTGAATTCGTACACAACAGCTTATAGAGTAGCTTATATATAGCCATAGCGTATAATTAATAGGACAACTATGTAGCGAATGCGTACAAAGCCGAAGCGAATCACCTAATATTCGGATTCGCTTCGCAGCTGAAAATTTCCAAGATTCAATACGAATCAACGAATCGCTTCGCTCATCTCTAATCACAATACTCTACTATGCACCACACCATTTATCTATTGTTAGCTTGAATCTGGCTGTTTCTACACCCGCAAAAGTATAATCTGGCCAATACCTATGTCTTAGGAAAGAGCCACATGGGACATAGTTTTATTCTGTTCAGGGTTGCCAACCAGATTTCTTTCTTTGTTCTGGACAATTTATCCCAAAATCACAGAGAGCTACTGTACCATTTTTTATGGACAAATTTGAAACCATAAAGAATGATAAAGATAATACATGTCTATAGCTCAATATACTGATAGAAAATCAATACCAGCATTTACTGTAAGGTGTAAAATGATGATTATTACCACCAAAATAATCTAGTCAAGTACCACCAGCCTAAAAAAATCACGGACACATCTATTTTTTTTTCACAGACACAGGCAAAAGTTGCCTATTTTTACGGACTGCCCAGAAATTTCTGCACGGTTGGCAACCTTAATTCTGGTGCAGAAAATTCACGGGGGAACTTCTGCAAAATACACGAGCCACATGCGGATTTCGATGAGGATTTGGCTAAACTTTTGGCACAGATTTTAACCTCTGCGTTGGCAAAAGGCACAGAGGGTAAAATCTGCAAAGGAAATATGTAGCATAAATCTTCAACTTAGGTGCAGATTCTGATGAAGAAACTTTCTGAAGTGTGTAGATAAAATGTTTGAAAATCTCACCCATATTGCTGATACTGTATACCCTGCAGATTTTTCATACACAATCTGGCTGATGAAGGTCCTCAGCATATCCGCCAAGCGTATCTGTACCCATATTTCTTAAGGTAGTGTTTTTGAATTCAGTCTTGGAGGATCTCCAACAGGTAATTTAATTTATTTTTGGAATAATTCATAATTTTTTTAATTCGAATGTGTCGGTTGTGGGTCCTTGAGGAGTGGCCTGGCAAACAATAAGCAGCGTTGCTCAATATTCCTAAGCAATTACTAGCATCTCTGGGCTCTATACCTTCTGTAAAGTACCCTAATTGCACCCACTAAATGACCTAAAAAGTGCTCATTGGCGGGCCAAAGAAACCCCATAATATGCTGATATTTTACCCTTCAGTGAGTGCTACTGGCCAGTTTGGAAATCTGATAGGGCGAACATATGAACTAGGGATGAGCGAATTGAGTCCACTGATTCATAAGTCATCTTTCTTTTCCACAAAAATTTGTATTCTAACTAACCTGAATTTCTTGTTTTGGGACGTTTTGGATGTATGACAGTAATCCTCATGCATACTAGGTGGTCTTCCTAAGAAGAAATAGCACCCCCCCAAGGCTACTCAGCCCCAAGGCAATTTTCTCTTGAGACACTCAGTACATCTTGCTCATAGAAGCATACTACTAAGATGCGCTGTACTCTTGTCCTTTTGGAAGAAGAATGGGCTTGCATGTCTCACTCAGAAAATTATTGTGCATGGGCCTTTCTCTAGGAGACCTTGGAGTGTTATGTATACCAACTTTAAGGCAATTGGAGCATATTTGATTCAGGTAAAATTGATTTGCATCCGACTCAAATTCGGACCCCCATAAGATTTTTGAAAAATTTGGCAAATCAGAGATGAAACAAATTTCAAGAAGTTTGCTTCTCTCTAATATGAACCTTTTCCTCCCTTAACCCCTTCCCGCCCAGCGCCATACATGTACGGTGCTGCGGGAAGGGACTTGCCGCCACTGATCGGGCAGGTGCAAGAGCTGCGCCCGCCCGATCAGCTGCGGGGGACCGGCTGTGCCCAGTAGCCGGACCCCTGCTGCGTACGCCCGCATCGGTGTTTTCACTGATGCGGGCGTATTAACCCTCGATGTGCCGCGGTCAGCGCTGACCGCGGCACATGCGATGCGTGCGGGAGGAAGTGGAGTCCATCGGGTCCCCCTGCTGCTGTGACGGGGACCCGATGGCTTGGATAGCAGCCCGATGCCTTCCTTAGGCATTGTGGCTGCTATTCCTGCTTGCTTGTGCGATCCAGCCCCCTGGATCGCACAGGAAGCAGGCTGTAAGTGTATTACATTGAGTAATACACTTACGTCCAATGCATTACAATACAACAGTAAAAATATAACATCATCCACCCCACCAGGTGAACGCAGTAAAAATAAAACAAAAAAAAACTGTGCCAAAACAGCCATTTTTTGGTCACCTTCCCTCACAAAAAGTGTAATAGCAGGTGATCAAAAAGGCGTATTTAACCCAAAATGGTACCAATCAAACCGTCATCTTGTCCCGCAAAAATGATACCCTACCTGAGACAATCGCCCGAAAAATTTAAAAAAATATGGCTCTCAGAAAATGGCATATAAACTCCTTTGTGGCACTCTGCTCAGCTGTCATAGGGTTCCCACCCCCTTGATAAGGAATTCAAAATGACAGCACTGGAGACTGTAGATAATGATGCATTTCACGTTTATTATACGTGTGTGTGAACGTTTTCGGCCACTACTTGGGCCTTCGTCAGACACTGAAATCAGATACAAATGATAATTGTACAAAAGTGCGAACAACATAGGTTTTACAGAGTAATGCAAAGTAACATCAATTGCCTATATCACGTCAGTTTCTATAACAATAGTTGTATATATAAGGTTTATTTTAAATTATTTTAATTAACACGGCGCAAACATATCACCAAAAGGGAAAACAGTGGGACTGATGTCTATTGATCCATCGGTCATATGCACATTCTTACATATAGTAGCCGAATATCGGTGCAGCGTTTTGTCAACGGAATATATAGATATTTGTATACACATAATCAATCTCGATTCATCTATTAAACATGTGTCCCCAATTCATCTAAGGAGGTGAGGAGGCTTTATCTGATGATCCAGTTAAGGTACTGGAATATCTAGAGTATATGTAGGTGGACATTATACATAACTAAGCCGTTTGGGTATCCAGAAATAGGGTAAAGCAGGTTTGTAGTTGGCGCTGTGAAAAGTTCCTCTCTGGGAATGCACATGCAGGCCAGGTTCGGCGTCCCTCATTTAAACACGAGAGATGCGCGAACCGGAAGTGACGCGCCAATGAGTTCCACAGACCGGAAGTATCGGGTCGTGGAACGCATTTACGTTCCAACAGCCCGGAAGTTCGGGTATTGGAGCGCAGAGAATGCCAGGGAGTCTGCACTGTACCGATATGAATAAACAGGAGCCATAGAAACCAGGGAAATGGTGAATGTAGGCTAAGGAAGATGACAGGAAAGATGAGTGGGTAACACTAGGGGAAAGAAAAGATAAAAATAAGTTAAAATAAACCTTATATATACAACTATTGTTATAGAAACTGACGTGATATAGGCTATTGATGTTACTTTGCATTACTCTGTAAAACCTGCACTTTTGTACAATTATCATTTGTATCTGATTTCAGTGTCTGACGAAGGCCCAAGTAGTGGCCGAAAACGTTCACACACACGTATAATAAACGTGAAACGCATCATTATCTACAGTCTCCAGTGTCCTGCCATGTACCCCCACAGCAGTTTACCACCACATATGGGGTGTTGCCTTATTCAGGAGAAAATGGGGAACAACTTATGGGGTGCTTTTCTGCTGTTACCCCTTGTCAAAATGAAAAATTTGGGGCTAAAGCAACATTTTATTGGAAGAAATGAAACTTTTGATTTTCACAGCCAAGTGTCTCCAAATTCCGTAAAAAGCTTAGGGGGTCAAAGTGGTCAGTACCCCCCTTAATATATTCTTTAAAGGATGTAGTTTCCAAAATGGGGTCACTTTTTGAGGGTTTCCACTGTAGGGGTCGTCAGGGTCTCTCAATTACAAAATGGTGCCTAAAAACCATTCTAGCAAAATCTGCCTCCAAAATTCGTATGGCGCTCCTTTCCTTCTGACCACTGCCACAAACCCATAGAGACGTTTACCACCACATATGGGGTATTTCTGTAAACTGCAGAATCAGAGTAATGTATATTGAGGTCTAGTTTGCTGTTAACCCTTGCTGTGTTTCAAGAAAAAAATTATTAACATGAATAATCTACCAAAAAAGTGAAATTTTGAAATTTCACCTACATTTTCCTTTAATTCTTGTGGAACACCTCAAAGGTTAACAAACTTTGTAACATCTGTTCTTTAAAATTTGAGGGGTGTAGTTTCTAAAATGGGGTCATTTATGGGTGGTTTTCATTATGTAAGCCCCTCAAAATCACTTTATATCTGAATTGGTGCTTAAAAAAATGGTTTTGGAAATTTTGTTGAAAATTTGAAAAATTGCTTCTAAACTTCTATGCCTTCTAACGTCCGAAAAAAGTAAAATGACATTTATAAAATGATGCCAACATAAAGTAGACATATGGGGAATGTAAAATAATAACTATTTTTGGAGGTATTACTATGTATTTTGAAAGTAGAAAAATTGAAATTAATTTTTAAAATTTTTTTCTAAATTTGGTATTTTTTTATAAATAAAAATTAAATATTTTGCCACAAATTTACTACTGTCAGGGAGCACAATATGTGACAAGAAAACAATCTCAGAATGGCCTGGATAAGTTAAAGCGTTCCAAAGTTATTACCACATGAAGTGACATGTCAGATTAGCAAAAAATGACCTGGGCAGGAAGGTGAAAACAGGCCCGGGGTTGAAGAGGTTAATGGGAAAGATATGTTGAAAGGGCAACTTACAAATGTTTGAGGAAAAAGAGATTTGTTTTGTTAGCGACATAGATCAGAGAGGCGAACGTGTGCAGAAAGGAAAAAAGAACAGCAATTATGTATTCACACAGCCTTAAATTAACACTGAATCTGGCTGTATACATTCAATCAAGAGATAATTGATTTAGCTCTGACGTGGTGCAGGATAATCAAGGAAACACTAACAGGGTGCACTCAATATAATTAAGAAATCTTTGTATCCACTATTTACAAGCAAGTTTGTTAAGTGAGACAGTAAGCACACGGCATTGAACAAATGTATTTTTCCATTGCAAAGTATTACAAAATAATTTTAAAAAATCTGAATATATGATTAATGTTTTTGGTTATCAAAACTTTTTAACTCATTCCTTATAAAGTGATAAGTGTTACGATCTTTACTGTCTTAGGTTGTTTTTTTTTTTTTTTAGCAAATACCCAAAGCAAGCAACAAATAATAATGTGTGGTGACCAAACAACTCTCACCAAACATCAGACACCACACAAAAAGTACAAATACATTCTTTATTTCATGATGTGACATACAGTCAGAAAAAATGTATGTAAATAATACTATACACAGAGCAGTTTAAAAAGCAGTCGCATGCTGTAAGAGATGAAGACTAAACTGGGCCCGGGGTCTGAACTATGTACTTGCCCCTATATCCAATATTATAATATGGGGCAATAGGATAATAGGGCTTATGGTTATTTAACCTCTTTTGTCTGGTTATATTGTATGGTTGGTTTATCTAACTACCTCAATATTTATTAACTACTATGCATGTACATATATCATTTTTAACCTTGGTATTTTGCAGTATGCTGCATGTCTATTGACTCTCACTGAGTTACTATGTGGGATATGTCGACTATTCTCCTCACTGTAGCTATGTGTGGTATTGTAGATATACTAATTTAAATACAGTTATCTCCATTATTATCCCATTGGCCTTGTCTAAACTGCCCCGTATTGGCTTTTCTTCTGTAGCTTACATTTTGGGGCTTTGGCCCTATTTTTATATTTGTGTTATTATTTATGAGATCAATAAATTCTACTTTTCTATTATGGTCTATTATTTACCTTTTTTGGGCTATTGGCATTGAACTATGGGTTGTTGTTTTTTATAGCCTCACAGGTTGCAAGAAAATGAGTCTTGAATAAGTTGGGATATGTTTTCTGTGCAGGCCCGATGAGGTATGAGCAGTGATGCAGGAGCAATGTTGCAGTGCTGAGCATTACACCATGCAGCTGTCATGGAGGGAGCTTGGAGTAGGTGCTAAAAAGAGGAGGTAACAAAAAGGTGGGGACTGTAGCTTGTGACCATATGTGCAACCGGGGGGTTGGGGGGACCTGCAGCAGTTATAAACATGGTTAAACCCACATGAGACTCCTGTTCTGACAAAAATGGGTAGAGAGTAGAGATGAGTGAACATGCTCGTCCGAGCTTGTGCTCGTTCGAGCATTAGGGTACTCATAACTGCTCGATGCTCGGACGAGTATCTCGCCATGCTCGAGGAAATGGCAACTTCCGCATCGTGCTTTTTTGGCGCCTAAAAACACAGCCAATCACAAGCCAGGAGACTCTGCGTACCACCCAGCATCACGTGGGGCCCTTACATGTCGATAGCAGGGGTTGGCTGGCCTGATCAGGTGACCCTGGAATATACTACCGACTGGCCGTGGTGCTCGTCTCAGATGCCGTCTGGATATCGTTAGGGATAGAGCTGCTGCCTTTCAGGGACAGTGTTAGGGCCTGAATTTAGTTCTCAGTTAGGCAGGGATCACCCACAAAGAACCCAACAGCCCTTCTAAGGGCTAGAAGACATTTTATTTTTTATTTTTTTGTCACTTGGCTGGCTGGCACTAGTAGTGCAGCTATCGCCATATCTAACCCTGTTTTTTTTTTTTTTTGTTCTATCTCAGTGATACAAATCCATTGCACACAGCACTGTGGAACCATTCTGTGTGTCAGTTCAGCACTGACTCACTCCAATCCATATATACTGTCCAGGTGACACTTTCTGTACGTCACACAATACAACCAAGTCATTTGCTACCAATATCATCTACCGCTTGATCCAGAAAACTCTCTGTGCGACATTTCTCTGGGTCGCAGACTAAATAGCCACCATTAACAGGTTGTCAGTCAGTCCTACCATAGTTCCTGCACGTTACGTTCCCAAAAAATCAAAATTGTAAAAAAAATATAAAAAAACAAATATAAAAAAATATATATTTTTTTTCAGTTGTTATAGCTCAGTGATACAAATCCATTTTACTCAGCTTTGTGTAACCTTTCTGTGTGTCACAGTTCAGCACATTCGCTCCCATCCGTATATACTGTCCAGGTGACACTTTCTGTACGTCACTTAATTCTACCAGACTGAACAAGTTTGTGGGTTTCAGTACACCAGGCCCGTTTAATTTTTTTTTTTATATCATACACTTATATACAAACAATGTTGAACCCCAGGGCTAAGGGTCGAGGACGAGGGCGTGGGCGTGGGCATTCAATTACTGCAGGGGGCAGAGGCCGTGGTCCTGGGCAGGGTGAGACAGTACCTGCTGATGAGGGAGCTGTGGAACGCCGCAGAGTTACACTCCCTAGCTTCATGTCTCAACTTACAGGGACACGTGGTAGAGGACTGTTGAAACCACAACAGTGCGAACAGCTGATCTCGTGGATTGCGGACAATGCTTCAAGTAATTTGTCCACCAGTCAGTCTTCCACGCAGTCCACCCACGTTACCCAAGGGAGCACTCCTCTGACTCCTCCACATCAACCTCCTTCCCCCCAGTCTGCCCCCTCCCAGGAAAATTTGGAATGTGATCCGGCATACTCTCAGGAACTGTTTTCTGGACCCTTCCCAGAGTCACAAACCACTTCTCAGGTTGCTGCTGACCTCGTTCCCGATGCCCAAGTTTTCCAACTGTCGCAGTCTGTGGGTGATGATGATGACAATGTTGAGTTAGTGGAAGAAGTTTGTAAAGAGGTGTCAGACGATGAGGAGACACGGTTGTCAGACAGTGGTGAAGTTGTTGTTAGGGGAGGAATTCCGAGGGGGGAGCAGACTGAGGAATCGGAGGATGACGAGGTGACTGACCCAAGCTGGGTTGATATGCCGAGTGAAGACAGTGCTGTTGAGGCGGAGGCGAGTGCTGCACCAGAACAGGTTGTAAGAGGCAGTGGTGTGGCCAGAGGGAGAAGCAGGGCCAAAGCTGGTGCATCATCAGCAACTGTTTCACGTAGTGAAGCTCCCGTGGCGAGGCCTAGATGTTCGCAAGTCTGGAGGTTCTTTAAAGAAAGTGAGGATGACCGACGGACTGTGGTGTGCAACCTGTGCCACACCAGGATCAGCAGGGGTGCCACCACTACTAGCCTAACCACCACCAGCATGCGCAGGCATATGAGTGCTAAACACCCCACTCAATGGAACCAAGGCCGTTCAATACCTCCTGCGGGTCACACCACTGCTCCTTCCCCTGTGTCACTCGCTGCCTCTGCTAGTCAACCCCCTGCGTCACTCGCTGCCTCTGCTAGTCAACCCCCTGCCCAGGACCCCGGCACGAGCGCCTCCCGCCGGAAAACCACACCTTCGCCTCAACCATCCTCCACAGTGTCCACCAACGTGTCCCAGCGCAGCGTTCAGCTGTCTTTACAGCAGACACTGGAGCGCAAGAGGAAATACAGTTCCACCCACCCACATGCCCAAGCCCTCAACGTCCACATCTCCAAATTGCTTAGCCTGGAGATGCTGCCCTATAGGCTGGTAGAGACCGAGGCCTTTCGCAATCTCATGGCGGTGGCTGCCCCTCGGTATTCCGTCCCCAGCCGCCACTATTTTTCCCGATGTGCCGTCCCAGCCCTACACCAGCACGTGTCGGAGAACATCATCCGTGCCCTGACCAATGCTGTTTCTGAGAAGGTCCACCTAACCACGGACACGTGGACAAGTGCTGCCGGGCAGGGACACTATATCTCACTGACGGCACATTGGGTTAACTTGGTGGAGGCTGGGACCGAGAATGACCCTGGGGCCGCTCATGTACTGCCCACACCGAGGATTGCGGGGCCTACCTCGGTCACGGTCTCTCAGACGTACTATGCCTCCTCCTCCCGACCCCTCCTCCTCCACCGAATTACCATCCGTGGGCACGGCGCCTTCAGTCGGTAGCTCTAGGCGCAGCAGCAGTGCCGTGGGTAAGCGCCAGCAGGCGGTGCTCAAACTGCTGAGCTTAGGTGACAAAAGGCACACCGCCCAAGAGCTGTTACAGGGCATCACGGCGCAGACCGATGTGTGGCTGGCACCGCTGAACCTCAAGCCAGGCGTGGTTGTGTGTGACAATGGGCGTAACCTGGTGGCGGCTCTGAAAACCTGGTGGCGGCTCGGCAGACTGACACATGTGCCATGCCTGGCCCACGTGTTCAATCTAATAGTTCAGCGGTTCCTGAAGACATACCCCAATCTGTCTGATTTGCTCACCAAGGTGTGCCGCATCTGTGCGCATTTCCGCAAGTCGAGCACAGATGCTGCCACTCTCAGGGCAGCACAGCGCCGCCTACAACTGCCCGCTCACCGACTGTTGTGCGACGTGCCCACGAGATGGAATTCCACATTAAACATGTTATCCAGAGTTTACCAGCAGCGCAGAGCTATTGTAGACTGCCAGATGTCATCTTCCACCAGAACTGGTAGTCAGGTCAGTCAGATTCCTCAAGTCTACAATGAGGAGTGGACGTGGATGTCTGATATCTGCCAGGTGTTGAGCAACTTTGAGGAGTCAACACAGATGGTCAGCGGCGATGCCGTCATTATCAGCCTCACCATCCCGCTGCTTTGCCTGTTGAAAAACTCACTGCTCAGCATCAAGTCGGATGCTTTGCGCTTGTCACAAGAGATGGTGGAGGAAGATACGTCACTTGATAGCCAGAGCACCCTCCGGTCTGTTTTTCAGCGCCTATCGGAGGAGGGGGATGAGGATGAGGAGGAAGAGAATGTCGGCGAGACAGTAGAGGGTACCAGTGCTCAGTCCTTAACTCTTGAGCGTGTATGGGCTGAAGAGGAGGACTTGGAGGAGGAGGAGGAAATGGAGAGTCAGGTCAGTGAGGAGAGGGAATTCTTGCGTGTTGGGACTCTGGCGCACATGGCAGACTTCATGTTAGGCTGCCTATCCCGTGACCCTCGCGTTAGAAGAATTTTTTCCAACACCGATTACTGGGTGTTCACTCTCCTGGACCCACGGTACAAGCAGAACCTTTCCACTCTCATCCCTGCAGAGGAAAGGAGTATGAGAGTGAATAGGTATCAACAGGCCCTGGTGCACAAGCTGAAACAATTCTTCCCATCTGACGCCGCTAGCGGCAGAGAGCATGGTTCTGTGGGCCAAGTAGCGGGGGAGAGGAGGCGAGCAGGCAGCTTGTCCAGCACTGGCAGGGGAACGCTCTCCAAGGCCTTTGCCACTTTTATGTCACCCCAGCAAGACACTGTCACCTGTCCCCAGTCTAGGCAAAGTAGGGGGGAGCTATACAGAAAGATGGTGAGGGAGTACCTAGCTGACCATACCAACGTCCGTAGCGATCACTCTGCTCCATACAACTACTGGGTTTCAAAGCTGGACACGTGGCCTGAATTGGCGCTGTACGCCTTGGAGGTGCTGGTCTGCCCTGCCGCTAGCGTGCTGTCAGAGCGGGTATTCAGTGCAGCTGGTGGCGTCATCACCGATAAGCGTACACACCTGTCAACTGACAGCGCTGACAGGCTGACGCTTATTAAAATGAACAAAGCCTGGATTTCACCGGAATTCAAATCTCCTCCGGGGGAAAGCAGCTAAAGATTTAAATAACTTATGTATCCGATTCCTCTTCTCTACTCCTCTTCTCTACTCCTCCTCCTCCTCCTCCATATTGTCTTTGCCTAAGGCTTCCAGCGAAACCTCCTTTCCCCCAGCCTGCCCCCCCCCCCACCTACAGGCCCACTCTACAAACAATTTAGCCGGATAGGGGACGTATCAGAAGTTGTACTCATGTTTGTTTTTGTTCTTCTTTTATCTGCCTCCTGACCTGTGATAGGCAGAGCATGGACACGTCCCCTTAGCTGCAGTGGGAAAAACACTCCCCTGGCCAGAGCAAGCTCTTTTTCCGTTTTCCGTGTTCGAAAAATCCATTAAATATAGGGTCCCAAGATAGGGGACGTATACGGTATTAAACTGAGAAGAATCCATACCATACGGGTTAAAGCAACAGTTTTTCCAAATCCAATCCGGCTGTTGTCACCACCACACACGCTAGCCCAGGGGGCACTCCTCTGGCTCTTCCAGCGAAACCTCCTTGCCCCAGCCTGCCCCCCCACCTACAGGCCCACTCTACAAACAATTTAGCCGGATAGGGGACGTATCAGAAGTTGCACTCATGTTTGTTTTTGTTCTTCTTTTATCTGCCTCCTGACCTGTGATAGGCAGAGCATGGACACGTCCCCTTAGCTTCAGCGTTTTCCGTGTTTGAAAAATCCATTAAATATAGGGTCCCAAGATAGGGGACGTATACGGTATTAAACTGAGAAGAATCGATACCATACGGGTTAAAGCAACAGTTTTCCCAAATCCAGTCCGGCTGTTGTCACCACCACACACGCTAGCCCAGGGGGCACTCCTCTGGCTCTTCCAGCGAAACCTCCTTCCCCCCCCACCTACAGGCCCTCTCTCCAAACAATTTTCCCGGGTAGGGGGACGTATTAGATATTGTACTGATTTTGAATTGCCTCCTGCGATAGACGGGAATCGAACCCGGATCAACTGCTTGGGAAGTAGCTATGCTCACCACTATACCACCAGCAGGCACAGCAACTGTTAAGAACAGATACTAAACTTGATTTCAGCTGCAGTGCCAGCATGAGCAGTGGTGTCACCTGCAGACGGTGATGGACCTTCGTTGCACCTAGTTGGGCGCTTCCCTAACATGTGATGGGTATGGCCTCGCCTTTCTTGGTCTGGGTGAGCACAATTGTCATGAGGGTAACCACCAGGCTGTTGCCTGAGAATTTGGGGTAATGGTGGGATTAGGCAGCCTCAGAGTCATCCATGCATGCTGCCCCTGCTGTTTCCTGTCCATTTCCGTGGTGTTTCCATCATTTTCTGTTGTTTCCAGGTTTTCACCCAGCCTTCCCTAGGCAGAGCCTTGGTCCCCCGCAAAAATGCTCGAGTCTCCCATTGACTTCAATGGGGTTCGTTATTCGAAACGAGCACCCGAGCATCGGGAAAAGTTCGACTCGAATAACGAGCACCCGAGCATTTTAGTGCTCGCTCATCTCTAGTAGAGAGCATATCTGTCTGAAGAAATAAAGAGACCTTTGGACTGTGAGCAGTGGACAGAGAAGACATCTGTCCATAGACAACACTGTAAGAGATGTCCTCCTTTGGAGACCTCTAGAGTCGGTGGCCTGGTGGAGAGTGAGATCAACTTGTTGAGAGAATCCACCTGCGCCTCAATATTAAAAATGACAGTATGTAGAAATATTAAATGCAACCCAGAAAGTGTTCTGAAAGTTATAATTTTTACAATCCTGTTATTTTACAATTTTAATTCATGGGCTTTTCCTTACAGAAGAACTCCCGCAAAAAAGTTATTCCATGTCCTGCTAGACATGGCCATGCCGCCTCTTATGACTCCTGTTAGCTATGGCTCTTTTTTCTAGGCACTATAAGCACAAGATCAAAGAAGGCATAAAACATTTATAAATTGCCATGTACTCTTTTGGTGCATTTTGCCACAAAATTTACTGTAGACACATCTTGCATAGTAAATCTCATCAGTAAATGATAGGGACTCATTTACATCCATGACATTTTTACCACCTCAGTCTCAGAAAGAAATTTTCAATTTGTGATGAATTTATTTCCAAGCAATGTAAAAAAATATATATTTTTTTACCTTGTCATAATCACCTGTCATCAGTATGTGCCCGTTAAGAAACTACAGTCACTTTTTGGATTCTGTCTAAATCCAACAGAAAAAAAATTATAATTGCATTTTAGTTATTCTGGGCTAATTTTTTTTTTCAGTTGGTCTTTATAAAAAAAATTTCAACTGTTTTTGTCATAAAGGGTCTTATTTTCAGTGAGCCATTATCTGATGGCTATGTATATCCCTTATCTTTGAACTACTAACAGCTAATAAAAACGTATCTTCTGATAAGAATATGCCTTAAAAAAGAATTGAGCTCTATTGAGTGTTTATGAGGCAGGAGATCAGAGATAAGGAGCCTTCAGCTGAGCTGCCTGAAGGTAAATAGTATAAACACAGAGCCTGGTACTAGAGAATCTCAAGGCTGCACAGAGAAAAGGGCTGAACATTTTTAATAAAGACTAGTGATGAGCGAACATGTTCGGCCGAATACACCGCTTGTGCTCGAGCGCCATACTCGAGTCCCCTCCCCGCACGCTAATTAGCCAATTAGCGTGCGGGAAGGTTTTGGCATTCACTGTAATGCCAGTAGCCATGTTAGCTACTGGCATTACAGTGATTGGCTGGCCGGGAACGCGTCATCGGGTGCTATAAAGCACCCGGTGACATGTGACCGGCTCATGCCGAGCCAGAGAGAGCTGCTGCAAGCAGAGACAGATAGAGTAGGGACAGAAGAACGCTAGGCAGGGATAGAATTTGCTCAGAAAAGACCCAAAAGCCCTTTTAAGGGCTATTCTATCTTGCTGGCAAACATTTTTTTTTATTTTGGGGTGTTAAAAATAGCGCTAGGTGGCCTGCCATTAACACCACCTGTGCAGCTGCTGCATGCTGTATGATACTTTCTGTATACTATATACCTGACATCCTTTGCTATTATTTTTGCTGTTAAGCCCACAGTACCTCTTTTGTGTCTCGCTGTATAACATTTGCGCACGGAGGGACTTATAGTGTAGGGATAGGATTTGGCTAGGCAGGGCTAGTAGTTCTGTTCAAAAGACACAAAAGTCCATTGTTATATCTGGCTGCATTTTTTTTTCTTTTGGGGCAAAAAGAATGCAAGTGTGACTGACACTACCAGCATGTGCACATCGTGTGTATTAGAACTTTTCAAAAGTCTATATACCTGACATCCGTTGGTATTTTTTCTACCATTAATTTAGGCCGCAGTTCCTCATTTGCGTCTGCAGTTTCACTTGCGCAAGGAGGGACATATAATGTAGGAATAGGATTTAGCTAGGCGGGGCTGGTACTTCTGTTCAAAAGACACAGAAGTCCATTGTTAAATCTGGCTGCATTTTTTTTTCTTTTGGGGCAAAAAAGAACGCAAGTGTGTCTGACACTACCACTACGTGCACAGCGTGTGTATTAGAACCTTTCAAAAGTCTATATACCTGACATTCGTTGGTATTTTTTCTACCGTTAATTTAGGCCGTTGTTCCTCATTTGCGGCTGCTCTATAACGTTTGTGCATTCTAAATATTTGACATTCAGTGAAATTTTTCTCTTACACTTAATAAAAATCTGCACTACTATACTTGTGACAAAGTTGCATATATACTATATAATATGCGCAAGGCGAGCAGCAAGGGACAGGGAAGTGGACGTGCTGCTGATGGTGAACACAGAGGCCACGGCTCTGGGTGTGGTGAAACTGTGCCTGCTGGCAGAGCCCAAGAAACAAAGTCATCCAAAACGCCTACCTTCATGTCACAGTTTGCAGGGCGACGCAAGACACAACTCTTGTCGCCACACCAGTGCGAGCAGGTAGTCGGTTGGATTTCAGTTGATAATGCTTCTGGTCGGTTAAGCACCACCCCCTTTTCCACAAAGTCCAGTCTCAGTAGCCAAGAGTCTGGGCAACCGCATCCTCACCCTCCTTCCTCCCACCATGCAGAGACTGGGCAAAGAACCAATCCCACATTCGGATAATCCGTGGAGCTTTTTTTCAGCACCGTTCCTTGGCTCGGGTCTCTCGCCAAGGCCACTTGAAGTGGGACATGAGGAGATATTGTCCCTGATTCCCAACCTATTGAGCCAACACAGTCTGAAGAAGATGACGGTGGGGAACGGCAAATAGCGTCTCACGAGGTGCATGATGATGATGAGACACAGTTGCCAATAAGTCAAGGGCAACTAGTGCCTCAAGAGGTTGTTGATGAGGATGAGACGCAGTTAAGTCAGGTTCTTGTTAGCTCACCATGTCAGGAGGAGGAACAGAGTGAGGAAGTGGAAGAGGAGGTGGTGGAAGATGAAATCGCTGACCCAACTTGGGAAGGTGGCAAGCCTAGCGAGGACAGCAGTACAGAGGGGGAGGGATCCGCAGCACCGCATCAGGCAGGAAGAGGCAGTGGGGTGGCAAAAGGGAGAAGGCAGCCCTCGTCAACCAGGCCCACAACTGTTCCCCGGAGCAGCCCCTTGCGGCAAGCTCCCTTGCCAAGCATTAGGTGTTCTGCAGTTTGGCTTTTTTTTAAGGAAAGTGCTGACGATAAACGGATTTTAATTTTGCAACCTGCGCCGTACCAAGATGAGCAGGGGTGTAAACACCAGCAACCACCAGCATGATCCGCCACATGTCAGCAAAGCACCCTAAAAGTTGGGCCGGACGCCTGGGTCCACGATCTGTGTCTACAGGTCACACCACTGCCTCCTCTTCCCCTCTGTTACCTGCTGTACAAGACGCAGGCCCAGATGGCCTCCCGCCCTGCACCTGGACCGTCGCAAAGAACCATCAGCCAGCACATCCACTAGAGTGTCCCAGCGCAGCGTTCAAATGTCCTTACCCCAGGCATTTGAATGCAAGCGCAAAATACCCTGCCACCCACAGGCCATAGCTCTAAACGAGCAACTTTCTAAATTGCTGGCCCTGGAAATGTTACCGTTTAGGCTGGTGGACACTGAGGCTTTTCGCAGCCTGATGGCGACGGCTGTCCCTCGTTATGCAGTCCCCAGCCGCCACTATTTTTCTCCGGGTGTGCCGTCCCTGCCTTACACCAGCATGTGTCCAGAAACATAACCCGTGCCCTGACCAACGCAGTTACTGGCAAGGTCCACTTAACAACTGACACATGGACAAGCGTTTCTGGCCAGGGACGCTACATTTCCTTGACGGCAAACTGGGTGAATGTTGTGGAGGCTGGGAACGAGTCGTACCCTGGGATGGCACAGTTGCTACCCACGCTGAGGATTGCGAGCCCTACTTCCATCCGGATTTCCGCAACCACCTACAGTAGCGGCTGCAACCCTCCTTCTCTTCCTCCACCTCCTCCTCCACTTCCCATGCAGAATTGCCATCTTGCAGCACCAGTCAGACTTCTGTCAGTAGCTGGAAGCAGTTTAGCACAGCATTCGGGAAGCGGTAACAGTCCGTACTGAAGCTTATTTGCCTAGGTGACAAACAGCACACCGCCGCAGAGCTGTGGCAGGGCATAAGGGAGCAGGCCAGTCAACCTACAGCCAGGCATGGTTGTATCTGATAACGGCCGCGACTTGGTGGCGGCTTTGGAGCTGGGCAACCTCACATACATCCCATGCCTGGCCCATGTCTTCAACTTAGTGGTTCAGCGGTTTCTGAAAACCTACCCCAATTTGCCTCAGCTACTGGTGATGGTGCGTCACCTGTGTGCCCATTTCCGCAAGTCACCTACAGCTTCAGCTGGCCTGGCAACTCTGCAGCAGCACTTGTGGTTGCCAGCTCACCGACTGCTGTGTGACCTGAGCACGCGCTGGAATTCCACCTTCCACATGTTGGGCAGGCTTTGTGAGCAGCAGAGGGCATTAGTAGAATACCAGCTGTAACACGGTCGGCGCCTTTCTAGTCAGCTTCCGCTTTTCACAAGCGACAAGTGGGCATTGATGTCTGACCTCTGTGAGGTTTTGTGCAACTTTGATGAATCTACACAGATGGTGAGGGGCGATAATGCAAATTATCAGTCTAACCATTCCACTTATGTGTCTACTAAAAAGCTCACTGCTCACAATAAAGGCCAACGCTCTGCGTGTGGAAAAGGCGGAAATGGGGGAAGACCCTACACAGGGTGAGAGCCAGACCACCCTCGGTTCATCTTCTCAGCATGAATTGGATGAGGACGGGGAGGAAGAGCAGGACACGGTTGCCACCGCTACACAGGATAGCCATACCACGTTTACACTATCTCTTCGGCGTGGATGGGCCAAAGAGGAGGAAGAGGACGATGGAGGATATTGAGAGTCATCCTCCTGGTGGGGAGAGCGAAGCCTTGTCTGTTGGGACTCTGGCACACATGGCTGACTTCATGCTATGCTGCCTTTCCCGTGACCCTTGCATTATACGCATATTAGCCAACACTGATTACTGGTTGTTCACCCTTCTCAACCCCCGCTACAAAGAAAACTTCTCATCTCTCATTCCTGTGGTGGAGAGGACAAGTAAAATGTTGCAATACAGAAGGCCCTTGTCGAAAATTGCTCCAAGAATTTCCATCTGACAACGACTGCCGGCAGAGTACATAGTTCCTTGGGCACCCGAGAAGGGAGACTGAGGGGAAACATGCAGAAGTTCTAACAGAGGAAGGGCGACACTCTCCAAGGCCTGGGACAGTTTCATGACACCCCGCCAGCACCCTCACCCTGATGAGCGGCTTAGTGTCACAAGGAGGGAAAAGTTTTGGAAGATGGTAAAGGAGTACCTAGCTGACCATGTCAACGTCCTTAGTGATCCCTCTATGCCGTATAATTATTGTGGTGTCTACGCTGGACACGTGGCACGAACTGGCGCTCTACCGCCTTGGAGGTGCTGGCCTGCCCTGCCGCCAGCGTTTTGTCTTAGCGGGTATTTAGTGCCACTGGGGGCATAATTACTGATAAACGCATCCGCCTGTCAACTGACAATGCTGACAGGCTTGACACTTAATCAAAATGAACAAGGCCTGGATTGCCCCTGACTTCTCTACTCCACCAGACGAAAGCGGAATTAACATGAAAGGAACCTTAAATGTGGCTTTTAGGGTATATTGAATACACTGTATTCCCATGTGCCCCTTCCTCTTCTCATCCTCTTCCTCCTCCATCATATAAAACTGCTTAGGCTGCCCTCGAAGTTCACCAGCTGGGCCTGCAACCATAATTTTTTACAGGGTCAGCTCACCATCTGGCCCCTGCACCATAATTTTTAAACACGTTTCAGCTCTGCTGAATGTCAACCATAATTTTTTAACACGTTCAGCCTGCTGCATGTCAACCATAATATTTTACAACGGTCAGCTCTGCTGCATGTCAACCATAATTTTTTACATGGTCAGCCTGCTGCCATGTCAACCATAATGTTTTTAAACGGTAAGCCTCAACCAGCTGGCCCTCAGCTATAATTTTTTACACGGTCAGCTCTGCTGCATGTCAACCTATAATTTTTTACCCGGTCAGCTCGCAGCAGCACGTCACCCCTATTGTTTTTGAGTATCAGCAGCAGGCCATCAATCCGAATTTTTTCAAAGGTGTGTCTGATGCACTTCTTTATGTGTAATAAAGGGGGTATGGAGTGCCCTGTTCCTTGTAATTTTGGCAGCCCTTTTCACTTTGTGCATAGCTTTATGAGTGTAGGGGTCCCACAATTATACT
>ONZH01024317.1:0-33483 GCA_900303285.1 Rhinella marina
GGATGATGTTCTCTGACACGTGCTGGTGTAGGGCTGGGACGGCACATTGTGAAAAATAGTGGCGGCTGGGGACAAAGTACCGAGGGAAAGCCACCGCCATCAGGTTGCGGAAAGCCTCAATCTATGCCAGTCTATAGCGCAGCATCTCCAGGCTCAGCAGTTTGAAAATGTGTACGTTTAGGGCTTGTGCATGTGGGTGGGTGGAATTGTATTCGCGTTTGCGCTTGCGCTCCAATGTCTGATGCAAAGACAGCTGAACGCTGCGCTGGGACACATTGGTGTAGGGTGTGGAGGTGAAGGGGTGGTTGTAGGGCGGGAGGCGCTCGTGCTGGGGTCCTGGGTGGGGGGTTGACTCGCAAAGCCAGCATGTGACACAGGGGAAGGAGCAGTGGTGTGATCCGCAGGAGGTGAACGGCCTTGGTTCCAGTCTTGTGCCTGTGCATGCTGGTAGTGGTTAGGCTGGTAGTGGTGCCCCCCCTGCTGATCCTGGTGTTGCACAATTTGCACACCACGGTCCGTCGGTCATCCTCACTTTCTTTAAAGAACCTCCAGACTTGCGAACATCTAGGCCTCGGCACGGGAGCTTGACTCCATGAAACAGTTGCTAATCTACTTGCTCTGGCCCTGCTTCTCCCACTGGCCACCCCACTGCCTCTTCCAACCTGTTCTGGTGCTGCACTTGCCTCCCCCTCAGAAGCACTGTCTTGACTAGGCTTACCAACCCAGCTTGGGTCAGTCACCTCATCATCCACCTGCTCTTCCTCCGATTCCTCACTCTGCTCCCCCCTGGGACTTACTGCCCTGACAACAACGTCAATGTCTGAAAACCGTGTCTCATCATCATCATCCGACACCTCTTGACGCACTACTTGCACTAAGTCCACACTCTCATCACCCACAGACTGCGAAAGTTGTAAATTTTGGGCATCGGGACAGAGCAACTGCTCAGGTTGCTGTAGAGCAGTGGTTTGTGTCTCTGGGTATCCTGAAAAGAGTTCCTTTGGGTATGCCGGATCTGAATCCATATTTTCCAATGGGGGGGGGGCAGGCTGGGAGGAAGGAGGTTGAACTGGAGGAGCCAGAGGTCTACTCCCTTGGCTAAAGTGGGTGGACTGTGTGGAAGACTGGGTGGTGGATAAATTACTGGACACATTATCCGCTATCCACGTCATCACCTCTTCGCACTGTTGTGTTTTCAATAGTGGTGTACCACGTGACCTTGTAAGTTGCGAGATGAAGCTAGGGAGCGAAACTCTGCAGCGTTCCACTGCTCCCTCATCAGTAGGTACTGTGTCTCCCTTCCCAGGACCACTGCCTCTGCCCCCCTACATCACTTGGATGCCCACGTCCTCGACCCTTAGCCCTTGGGTTCAACATTTTGTGTAATCACTAAACTGTAGAATTAATATCTGATAACTGAAATCTGAAAATGTATTCTCTAGACTGCGGATAGTGTACCACACACCACAGAATTTTTCACTGGACTGTATTAAATGTATCTGATAGAAAAAACATATTCTCTAGACTGCCGCTAGTGTAACGCACACCACACAATTTTTCACTGCACTGTAGGATATATGAATGAGATAAAAAAATGTATATTTCCTAGACTCCGGCTAGTGTGCAGCACATGACAGAATTTGTACTGCACTGTAGGATATATAACTGAGTGAAAAAAACGTATACCCTAGATTGACGCTACTGTACAGCACACAACATAATTGTTCACTGGACTGTAATATATATAACTGAGAGAAAAAACATATTCCCTAGACTGCACTACAGATCTCAGCAAGCCAAGGTACAGCAGCAGCAAAAATGAGTACTAAGAGGACTTTGGACATTTCTTTTGGGTCTGTGTGAGAGGAGGCCAAAAAAAAAGGTCATTGTAGCCCTTAGAAGGACCGTTGGGTTCTTTGTGGATGATTCCTGCCTAACCACATTCTAATTTCACGCCCTACCAGTGTGCAGCCAAGATGGTGGTAGCTGCACTACAAGTCCCAGCCAGCAGCCAGGAGGAGACCAAAAAAAAAGGTGCTTGTAGCCCTTAGAAGGGCTGTTGGGTTCTTTGTGGGTGATTCCTGCCTAACCAACATCTAAATTGGGGCCCTAACACTCTCCCTGACAGACAGCAGCTCTATCCCTAATCTCATGCAGCAGCCAGGAGGAGCCACAAAAAAGGTGCTTGTAGCCCTTAGAAGGGCTGTTGGGTTCTTTGTGGGTGATTCCTGCCTAACCAAAATCTAAATTGAGGCCCTAACACTCTCCTTGACAGACAGCAGCTCTATCCCTAATCTCATGCAGCAGCCAGGAGGAGCCAAAAAAAAAGGTGCTTGTAGCCATTAGAAGGGCTGTTGGGTTCTTTGTGGGTGATTCCTGCCTAACCAAAATCTAAATTGAGGCCCTAACACTCTCCCTGATAGACAGCAGCTCTATCCCTAATCTCATGCAGGCGGCGTCTGACGTTCACCGCCATTCCGTGTCAGGGTAAAATTTTAAGTGCTTCACCTGCTACCTCAGTCTCACTTGGTCACTCTGGGTTCACCGCCATGCTGTGTCAGGTTACATTTTTGGGTGGTTGACCTGCTACCTCAATCTAACTTGGTCACCAAGCTGTCACCACGCTGTGTCAGGCTTATGCCTGCGTCGTGGGGCGGGGGATAGGACAGCAGTGCCAGCATGGGCAGTGGTGTCACCCGCAGGCGGTGATGGACCTTCGCTGCACCTAGTTGGGTGCTTTACTAACATGTGATGGGCATGTGCCTTGCCCATCTTGGTCTGGGTCAGCACAATTGTCTTGAGGGTCACCACCAGGCTGTTGCCCAGAATTTGGCATAATGGTACGATTAGGTAGCCTCAGAGGCATCCATGCATGCTGCTCCTTCTGTTTCCTGTCCATTTCCGTGGTGTTTCCATCATTTTCTGAGGTTTCCAGGTTTTCACGCAACCTTCCCTGTGCAGAGCTTTGATCCCCTGCAAAAATTGCTCGAGTCTCCCATTGACTTCAATGGGGTTTGTTATTCGAAACGAGCACCCTAGCATCGGGAAAAATTTGACTTGAATAACGAGCACCCGAGCATTTTAGTGCTCGCTCATCTCTAGTTATAAGTTCAACCAGCTGATCACTAGTGGTCCAAATGCAAGAGCAAGGATACCGTTTCCCCATTTTGGTTGTCCAGTAGGTTGTCCATGCACCCATTAATTCTGTATGGGAGTGCCAGAGATAGCTTAGCACTGTACATGGCTATCTTTGGCGCTCCTATAGAGAATGATTGGAGCTGCAGTGTGCATGCATAACCTGTAGCTCCATCACAAGATAGTAATGGGACCCTATTTTTGGGATGAGTGAGGGTCCTATTGGTCGGACCCCTAGTAATCAACTAGTTATCTCCTATCTGGGGATAGGTGATAATTTATACATTTGGAACAATCCCTTTAAATAGTTGTGATAAGATCATATGCAAATAATACAACCTTTTTCATGGTCTAACAGCAATTCTGATGAGAAACCTCTGGAAAACATTTTAAAATAATTTTTGTTTTTCAAATTGAGACACAACTTGGCAATTTCTGGGGAAAACATAAAATAAATACATTTTGCAACTGCAATGGAGCCAGTGGTGCAGCAGTAATTAGCAAGATATGGGGAAATAAACAGTTTCTGTAACACAGACATTATTCTGCTTGTGGAAGTTTAAGTCCATTTTACTGCTTGGACTCCTACAAAAGGGAAACAGTAGCCAATTGCCACTTCAATAAATTTTACTTGGATGGTTAAAGAGTAGTGTTGGGCGAGCATGCTCGCCTGAGCACTATATTCGCTCGAGAATCGCTATGCTCGGCACAATGCTGTGTTAGGCCTAACACCGTGTGTGTGCTCGAGCGCGATGCTCGAGTCTCCTCCCCGCACGTTTGTTCACTGCCACGCAGTGAATAAACGTGCGGGAAGGTACTGGCATTCACTGTAATGCCGTAGCCATTACAGTGATTGGCTGGCCGGAATGTGTCATCGGGTGCTATAAAGCACCAGATCACACATGGTTCAGCTCAATCTTAGTCAGGGAGAGCTGCAGCAGGAGGGACAGATAGTGTAGGGAAAGGAATTAGTTTATTTGTTAGGCAGGGTTCATTGTTTGAATCTATCAGAGACCCAAAAGTCCTTTTAAGGACTATTGTTTTATCTGGCTCTTATTTACAGTGCCTTGCGAAAGTACTCGGCCCCCTGGAATTTTTCAAACTTTTGCCACATTTCAGGCTTCAAACAAAAAGATAACATTTTAAATTTTTGGTGAAGAATCAACAACAAGTGGGTCACAATTGTGAAGTGGAACAAAATTTATTGGATCATTTAAACTTTTTTTGTAATAATAAAACTGAAAAGTGGGGCGTGCAAAATTATTCAGCCCACTTATTTTCAGTTTAGAAAACTCACTCCAGAAGTTCATTGAAGATCTCTGAATGATCCAATGTTGTCCTAAATGACTGATGAAGATAAATAGAATCTAGTGATGAGCGAGCCGGAGCGGCAAGATTCGGGATTCGCATGAATCTTGCCCGCTTCGGCTCGGCTCGGCATCCCGAGGCAGCGCGGATTCGTGACATTAAAAAAATAATAAAAACAAACTCACCTTTTCCACTTGTTCGCGGGGAAGCCGGTCCGGTGTCTTCTTTCTTATTTCCCGGCCTTGCAGGACCTTCAAAAGGACGTTCGATGACGTCAGCGCGCTCACCATGTGGTGAGCGCAGTGACGTCACCAAAGGTCCTCTTGCAGGTCCTTCAAGGCTGTAAAAGAAGAAAGAAGACACCGGACCGGCTGCGCCGCGAACAAGTGGAGGAGGTGAGTTTGCCTTTATTATTTTTAACCCTTTAGGGGTTAAAAGTATTCCATTAGTCTCTCTCCCCCCCCAAACCACCACCTACCCCCACCCCCAGGCCCCCAAAAAATTGTGGAGGCACTGGGGGGGGAGGTGGAGGCACTGGGGAGGGTCAAACTGGAGGCACTGAGGGGGGCACAAGATGCTGATCTGAGGTCTGATGGGGGCACAAGACGCTGATCTGAGGTCTGATGGGGGCACAAGACGCTGATCTGAGGTCTGATGGGGGCACAAGACGCTGATCTGAGGTCTGATGGGGGCACAAGATGCTGATCCGAGGTCTGATGGGGGCACAAGACGCTGACCTGAGGTCTGATGGGGGCACAAGACGCTGACCTGAGGTCTGATGGGGGAACAAGACGCTGACCTGAGGTCTGATGGGGGCACAAGACGCTGACCTAAGCTCTGATGGGGGTACAAGACGCTGATCTGAGGTCTGATGGGGGCACAAGACGCTGACCTGAGGTCTGATGGGGGCACAAGACGCTGACCTGAGGTCTGAAGGGGGCACATTGTGTTGATCTGAGGTCTGATGGGGGCAAAATACGCTGACTTGAGGTCTGATGGAGGCACAAGACGCTGACCTGAGCTCTGATGGGGGCACATTGTGTTGATCTGAGGTCTGATGGGGGCACAAGACGCTGATCTGAGGTCTGATGGGGGCACAAGACGCTGACCTGAGGTCTGATGGGGGCAGAAGACGCTGATCTGAGGTCTGATGGGGGCACAATGTGTTGATCTGAGGTTTATTATCCCTGTACAGTGACATCACGGTGTTTATTATCCCTGTACGGTGACATCACTGTGTTTATTATCTCTGTACTGTGACATCACTGTGTTTGTTATCCCTGTACTGTGACATCTCTGTGTTTATTATCCCTGTATGGTGACATCACTGTGTTTATTATCCCTGTACAGTGACATCGCTGTGTGTATTATCCCAGTGCAGGAAGAGGTAAGTGGTCTGTGTTTGTGTGTTTGTTTTCTATTTTTCAGGGTCGTGAATGCAGAGGACTACGTCGGATTCGGTGGACTATGTCGGACCAGCTTTTTTTTTAATAAAATGGTCAAACAGGGGTCTGGGGGAGTGTTTATTTCAATAAAATGTTTTAAACTTGTGTGTGTGTATTTTTTTTTTACAATACTACAGTTTTAGTAATTACGACTATCTACAGACGGCCCTGATTACTAATACTGGGCTTAGTGCTTGCCGGGATGGCAGGCCAGCACTAACCCCAACATCTATTACCTCGGCACCCTCCGCCACCAGGGGTGCCGGGAAGAGCCGGGTACCCGCAGGACTGGACCTTCTAAATTGAGGGTCTGGCTCTGGGGCGGCTGCAGGCTGGTACAATTAGGCTGGGAAGGGCCAATAACCCTGTCCCTTCCCACCCTGGTAGTGCCAGGCTGCCGCTGCTGGTTGTATCTGGCTGGCAAAGGAAAAAAGGGGGGACCCCACGCCATTTTTTTTCAAAAATAATTAAATAATTTTAAAAAAATGGCGTAGGGTCCCCCCCTTTTTTCCTTCGCCAGCCAGATACAACCAGCAGCGGCAGCCTGGCACTACCAGGGTGGTAAGGGACAGGGTTATTGGCCCTTCCCAGCCTAATGGTACCAGCCTGCAGCCGCCCCAGAGCAAGACCCTCATTTAGAAGGTCTGGTCCTGCGGGAACCCGGCTCTTCCCGACACCCCTGGTGGCGGTGGGTGCCGAGGTAATAGATGTTGGGGTTAGTGCTGGCCTGCCATACCGGCAAGCACTAAGCCCAGTATTAGTAATCAGGGCCGTCTGTAGATAGCCGTAATTACTAAAACTGTAGTATTGTAAAAAAAAATACACACACACAAGTTTAAAACATTTTATTGAAATAAACACTCCCCCAGACCCCTGTTTGACCATTTTATTAAAAAAAAAAAAAAAAAGCTGGTCCGACGTAGTCCACCGAATCCGACGTAGTCCTCTGCATTCATGACCCTGAAAAATAGAAAACAAACACACAAACACAGACCACTTACCTCTTCCTGCACTGGGATAATACACACAGCGATGTCACTGTACAGAGATAATAAACACAGTGATGTCACCATACAGAGATAACAAACATAGTGATGTCACAGTACAGAGATAATAAACACAGTGATGTCACAGTCCTGGGATAATACACACAGTGATGTCACCGTACAGAGATAATAAACACAGTGATGTCACCGTACAGAGATAATAAACATAGTGATGTCACCGTAGAGGGATAATAAACACAATGATGTCACAGTCCTGGGATAATACACACAGTGATGTCACCGTACAGAGATAATAAACATAGTGATGTCACCGTACAGAGATAATAAACATAGTGATGTCACCGTACAGGGATAATAAACACAGTGAGGTCACCGTACAGGGATAATAAACGTCAGATCAACACATTGTGACCTCAGACCATCAGACCTCAGATCAGCATCTTCTGCCCCCATCAGACCTCAGGTCAGTGTCTTGTGCCCCCATCAGACCTCAGGTCAGCATCTTGTGCCCCCATCAGACCTCAGGTCAGCGGCTTGTGCCCCCATCAGACCTCAGGTCAGCGTCTTGTGCCCCCATCAGACCTCAGATCAGCATCTTGTGCCCCCATCAGACCTCAGATCAGTGTCTTGTGCCCCCATCAGACCTCAGATCAGCGTCTTGTGCCCCCATCAGACCTCAGATCAGCATCTTGTGCCCCCTCAGTGCCTCCAGCTTGACCCCCCCCAGTGCCTCCACCTCCCCCCCCAGTGCCTCCACAATTTTTTTGGGGCCCGGGGGGTGGGGGTAGGTGGTGGGTTGGGGGGGGATAGAGACTAATGGAATACTTTTAACCCCTAAAGGGTTAAAAATAATAAAGGCAAACTCACCTCCTCCACTTGTTCGCGGCGCAGCCGGTCCGGTGTCTTCTTTCTTCTTTCACGGCCTTGAAGGACCTGCAAGAGGACCTTTGGTGACGTCACCGCGCTCACCACGTGGTGAGCGTGGTGACGTCACCAAAGGTCCTCTTGCAGGTCCTTCAAGGCCGTGAAAGAAGAAAGAAGACACCGGACCGGCTGCGCCGCGAACAAGTGGAAGAGGTGAGTTTGTTTTTATTATTTTTAACCCTTTAGGAGTTAAAAATATTCCATTAGTCTCTCTCCCCCCCCCCAACCCACCACCTACCCCCACCCCCCGGGCCAAAAAAAAATTGACCCCCTCCCTGACTGTGCAGAACCTTTGGCCCCTGCAAAAAGATTCGGGTCTCCCATAGACTTTAATGGGATTCGTGATTCGGCCCGAATCCACGAATCCCGTGGTGGGATTCGGGCCGAATACCGAATCCCCAAATCTTTTAGGATTCGCTCATCTCTAATAGAATCCACTTGTGTGTAATCAAGTCTACGTATAAATGCCCCTGCTCTGTGATAGTCTCAGGGTTCTGTTTAAAGCACAGAGAGCATCATGAAGACAAAGGAACACACCAGGCAGGTTGTGGAGAAGTTTAAAGCCGGATTTGGATACCAAAAGATTTCCCAAGCTTTAAACATCCCAAGGAGCACTGTGCAAGCGATCACATTGAAATGGTAGGAGTATCAGACCACTGCAAATCTACCAACACCCGGCCGTCCCTCTAAACTTTCATCTCAAACAAGGAGAAGACTGATCAGAGATGCAACCAACAGTCCCATGATCACTTTGGATGAACTGCAGAGATCTACAGCTTAGGTGGGAGAGTCTGCCCATAGGACAACAATCAGTCGAACACTTCACAAATCTGGCCTTTATGGAAGAGTGGCAAAAAGAAAGCTATTTCGCAAAGATATCCATAAAAAGTCTTGTTTACAGTTTGCGACAAGCCACCTGGGAGACACACCAAACATGTGGAAGAAGGTGCTCTGGTCAGATGAAACCAAAATCGAACTTTTTGGAAACAATGCAAAACGATATGTTTGCCGTAAAAGCAACACAGCTCATCACCCTGAACACACCATCCCCACTGTCAAACATGGTGGTGGCAGCATCATGGTTTGGGCCTGCTTTTCATCAGCAGGGACAGGGAAGATGGTTAAAATTGATGGGAAGATGGATGGAGCCAAATACAAGACCATTCTGGATGAAAACCTGTTGGAGTCTGCAAAAGACCTGAGACTAGGACGGAGATTTATCTTCCAACAAGACAATGATTAAGCATAAAGAAAAATAAAACATAAAGCAAAATCTACAATGGAATGGTTTAAAAATAAACGTATCCAGAATGGCCAAGTCAAAGTCCAGACCTGAATCCAATTGAGAATATGTGAAAAGAGCTGAAAACTGCTGTTCACAAACGCTCTCTATCCAACCTCAAAGAGCTTGAACTGTTTTGCAAGGAAGAATGGGCAAGAATTTCAGTATCTAGATGTGCAAAACTGATAGAGACATACACCAAGCGACTTGCAGCTGTAATCGCAGCAAAAGGAGGCACAACAAAGGGGGCCAAATGCAAGGGGGCGAATAATTTTGCATGCCCCACTTTTCAGTTTTATTATTACAAAAAAAAGTGATCCAATAAATTTCGTTCCACTTCACAATTGTGACCCACTTGTTGATTCTTCATCAAAAATTTAAAATGTTATATCTTTTTGTTTGAAGCCTGAAACGTGGTAAAAGGTTGAAAAGTTCCAGGGGGCCGAATACTTTCGCATGGCACTCCATATTATTAACGCAAGATGCGCTAAATTGCGCCCAATTGTTTGGCCGCTGCTGACAGTAACACAACCTCTGCTACATCTGTTGTGTTACATTTGCGCATCCTAAATACCTGTGACATTCAGTGTAATTTTTTTGCTACTGTTGACAGCGACGTTACCTGCGCTACATCTGCTGTATAACGTTTGCGCATCCTAAATACCTGTGACATTTAGTGTAATTTTTTCTGCTGCTGGTGACAGCGACATTAGTAGTAGCTAATAAACATGCAGGGAAGCCTGGAGTACCTCCTGCCATGACCTCCTACCTTTACTACGTGTCTAGGAGTGATTGGCTGCCTGCATTAGGTGGCGTGCTATTATGTATATGCGTACGCCTGGGGTTCGGATCACACACTTTGTGGTTTTAGGAGATTGAAAGAGTGTGCATGTGATAGGGATAGCGAAAGCGTACACAATAGGAGAATATTCGTTTCTATTAGGCAGGGAAATGCATTTTTGACCCAAAAGTCTTTTTTAAGACTACAATCCAGCTACAGAAGTTCAAATCATATTTCTGCAAGCAGCCCAGCAAAATATACTGCAGTCTGTAGAGTCATTGTCTGGCCCTAAAGATACAGAATACCCTCCAGTGTTGCTTGCTGTAATCTGTGCTGTATATCATACATTAGGTGCTCTCACAGTGTCATATAGTGTGTGATACTGTAAGGCATCTATTCTAATAAAGCTGATACATACATTAGTATAGTGTGTATACTATGGTGCGTATTGTGCGTGCATAATAGCATTTTGTGCACGCGTGTGCAAGCTAACTTCATACATCCTATATATATATACACTAACCGGCCACTTTATTAGGTACACCATGCTAGTAACGGGTTGGACCCCCTTTTGCCTTCAGAACTGCAATTCTTCGTGGCATAGATTCAACAAGGTGCTGGAAGCATTCCTCAGAGATTTTGGTCCATATTGACATGATGGCATCACACAGTTGCCGCAGATTTGTCGACTGCACATCCATGATGCGAATCTCCCGTTCCACCACATCCCAAAGATGCTCTATTGGATTGAGATCTGGTGACTGTGGAGGCCATTTGAGTACAGTGAACTCATTGTCATGTTCAAGAAACCAGTCTGAGATGATTCCAGCTTTATGACATGGCGCATTATCCTGCTGAAAGTAGCCATCAGATGTTGGGTACATTGTGGTCATAAAGGGATGGACATGGTCAGCAACAATACTCAGGTAGGCTGTGGCGTTGCAACGATGCTCAATTGGTACCAAGGGGCCCAAAGAGTGCCAAGAAAATATTCCCCACACCATGACACCACCACCACCAGCTTGAACCGTTGATACAAGGCAGGATGGATCCATGCTTTCAAGTTGTTGACGCCAAATTCTGACCCTACCATCCGAATGTCGCAGCAGAAATCGAGACTCATCAGACCAGGCAACGTTTTTCCAATCTTCTACTGTCCAATTTCGATGAGCTTGTGCAAATTGTAGCCTCAGTTTCCTGTTCTTAGCTGAAAGGAGTGGCACCCGGTGTGGTCTTCTGCTGCTGTAGCCCATCTGCCTCAAAGTTCGACGTACTGTGCGTTCAGAGATGCTCTTCTGCCTACCTTGGTTGTAACGGGTGGCAATTTGAGTCACTGTTGCCTTTCTATCAGCTCGAACCATTCTCTGCCCATTCTCCTCTGACCTCTGGCATCAACAAGGCATTTCCGCCCACAGAACTGCCGCTCACTGGATGTTTTTTCTTTTTCGGACCATTCTCTGTAAACCCTAGAGATGGTTGTGCGTGAAAATCCCAGTAGATCAGCAGTTTCTGAAATACTCAGACCAGCCCTTCTGGCACCAACAACCATGCCACGTTCAAAGGCACTCAAATCACCTTTCTTCCCCATACTGATGCTCGGTTTGAACTGCAGGAGATTGTCTTGACCATGTCTACATGCCTAAATGCACTGAGTTGCCGCCATGTGATTGGCTGATTAGAAATTAAGTGTTAACGAGCAGTTGGACAGGTGTACCTAATAAAGTGGCCGGTGAGTGTATATATGTGTATATATATATATATATATATATATATATATATATATATATATATAAAGAATGGAGAACACCAGGGACAAGGCTAAAGGTGGTAGAGGTGGGAGACGTGGGCATGGAACTGGTGTAGTGGGCAGAGGCGGTGCCCGTGGTAGTGTGCCTACTGCTGTGGGAGCAGTTGAAAGACGCCAATTCAAGATGCCTGCTTTTCTGCAAAAGCTTGCAGGGCCGCAGGGTACACCTTTGACCGACCCCCAAGAGCAAGAGAATGCTTTTGGGGGCATTACTTTTTAAAAGTCACATGGAGACTGCTCATGTGACTTTTAAAAAGTAACAAAAAATAAAATAAAATGCCACACATTCTTCAAATCTAATCCTTGAACTACTTTCATTTTTACATTTTTCTCCCAGGAAAAGTTTAATCAAGTGCTCTTTTTCACGTACTAAACATAGTGGTCCAGCGGTTTCTTAAGACCTACCCCGAGCTTGCTGTGTTGCTCACTAAAGTGCGCCGCATCTGTGCACATTTTAGGAAGTCCGCCACAGATGCTGCCACCCTCAGGACAGTGCAACAGCGGTTACAACTCCCTGTTCACCGGCTGCTGTGTGACGTTCCCACACGTTGGAATTCAACGTTTTAAATGATAGCCAGGGTGTACCAGCAGCAAAGGACAATAGTAGACTGCCAGCTGACAGCTTCCCAGAGAGGTGGTAGCCATGCCAGTCAGCTTCCTCAGGTGTATAATGAGGAGTGGACATGGATGGCTGGCATCAGCCAGGTCTTAGGCCCCTTTGAGGATGCAACACATATGGTTAGCGGCGATGCGGACATCATCAGCGTCACCATCCCGCTGCTGTGTCTCATCCAAAAATCCTTAAAGAACTTAATATCAGAGGATTTAGGCATGTCACAGTAGATGGTTGAAGATAGTCCGTTGTTAGCCAGCCAGAACACCCTCATATCAGTTTCGCAGAACGAATTACAGGAGGAGGAGGTCGAGGAGGAGGAGACTTTAGGCCACACTGCAGGGGGCGATTCGATGACAGCAGTTCAGCAGGTATGGGCTGAGGAAGAGGAATTGGAGGTGGAGGTAGAGGAGGAAGAGGAGATGGATAGTCAGTCGATTGGTGACATGGCTGACTTTATGTTAAGCTGCCTTTGTTGCGATCCTCGCGTGAAGACCATTCTGGCCACCAATGATTACTTGGTGTACACCCTCCTAGACCCACCATGTAAGGACAATTTCCCCACTCTAATTACTGTGAAGTAAATGACTACAAGGGTCAATTCATACCACAAGGCCCTGGTGCAAAAAATGCTAAAAGCATTTCCATCTGACACCGCTAGCGACAGGGGACAGACTGCAGTGGGCCAAGTAATAGGGGAGAGGAGGGGAAAAGGCAGCGGGTCCAGCAAGGGCTGGGGTACACTGGGTCAGGCCTTTGCCAAGTTTTTGTCACCCCAGCCAGAGTGTACCGCCTGTCCACAGGTTAGGCAGAGTAGGGCGGAACTGTACCGCAAGATGGTGAGGGAGTATGTTGCGGACCAGACCAGCGTCCTGAGCGATGACTCCACGCCATACAATTATTGGCTGTCCAAGCTGGACAAATGGCCTGAACTGGCGCAGTACGCCTTGGAGGTGCTGGCCTGCCCTGCTGCTGTTGGAAAGGGTCTTTAGTGCTGCTGGGGGGATAATCACTGAAAAATGGACCCGCCTGTCGACTGACAGCACCGACAGGCTGATGTTCATCAAAATGAACAAGTCGCGGATATCCCCCCCCTTCTCTTCCCCACCACAGGATAGCAGCTGAAGTGCAATAAGAGCCCTTGTATCCTCCTCTTCCTACTCCTCCACCACCTCCTCCTCTATCACAGTTGCTGACAACACAATATTTAAGGACGGCCAACAGGCTCTCTAAATTCAATATTTACGGAGAGCCAAAAGGCTCTCTAAACTCAAATTTTTGCGGAGGCCCAAAAGGCTCTCTAAAATCAAATTTTTGCGTAGGGCCAACGGCCTCTCTAAACTCAATTTTTACCCAGGGCAAACAGCCTGTCTAACCAAAATTTTTAAGGAAAGCCAACAGCCTCTCTCAACTGAATTTTTACCCAGGGCAAACAGCCTCTCTAACCAAAATTTTTAAGGAAGGCCAACATCCTCTCTAGACACAATTTTTACGGAAGGTCAACAGGCTCTCTACACACAATTTTTACCAAGGACAAACAGACTCTCTACAAAAAATTTTTACGGAGGGACAACAGGCTCTCTACACACAATCTTTACCTCTGGGCACAAAAGGCCTGTTGCTCGCCTACTGTCTCTCTCCAAAAACTTCATCCTGAGGCCATTTTAGTGGCTATTTAAAATTGTAGTTTTCCTGTGTTTCACCTACTGTCTCTATTCCAAAATTTCTGCCTGAGGCCCAAGTACTACTGGCTTTTGAAAATTGTCCTCCTCCTCCTCCGCTGTGCCTACTGTCTCTCCAAAAAAACTTCTCTCTGAGGCCCAACTACTGTGGTACTGGACTGATCCAGGTGCAGGTGACCAGACCTCAGCATGTCAGCATTGATCACTGGGTCAGTCCGCTACCAGTGTCCACCACCTTACAGCAGCCATTCACATCCTGTTACCCAGCTTTCCCATGTATGATGCTGTAAAATCTGAGTTGATCTAAACATAAGTGATAAATCCTGACACACAAGACTATTAACTTCTATTAGATCGTAAACAGCCAGCTTTCTTAGAGTCCTGATCAACAAGTTGTCATTCAAAAATCTCATAAAGTTGAGTGACAGCTGCTCTATGCTTGCAAGTGGTAATGGTCTCACTGTCTTTTTTCTCACAAAGTTTTTTACTAATCAAAGTCCAGGGCCATACTTGACAAGCATAGACAAATATAGCATTTACATCTCCCAGCAGAGTATTCTGAAAACATCTTTCCTCTCATGCCACTTATCTTGGGATATGTCTAGCCAAGAAGTAAGATAAATAAGGCCAAAAATGTATGCCAGTACAAAAATTTTTAGTAATACAAAAGGGCAGTATCATTATTATTCAGACTTTGGAGTGGCTTTAATGTACCCGGCTGCCTGGTTCAACACCCCTTTCGATTATTAATCTGTGATCAGCATTGATTGCAGTGTCATATCAGAAAGTTGATAGCTGACACTGAGGGAGGTACATTGACATTGGAAAAACACTGATAATGTTTAAGGGTAACATTCAGTCACAGCTCTCTTCTCCGTAATGAAATTTGGGAATAAATTAATTCCCAAAAATATACATGTACACTATATGTGTATGTGCAACATAAACATTGTTTTACTATAGCAAAATACCATAAAAAAGAGAAAATCAGCTCAAATAATGCAGCTCAAATGTATTGTCATATAATAATATATGACAAAAACCCTGAAGTTGGTCACATGTTGAGCATGTTTTTTTCAAACAAAATGTGCCGTCTTGCTTCAGCACAAAACAGTTGGTTGGTGACAAGAATTCTTTCATTCAATAATCAACTAAATTAGTGAAATTGCCGTATTTATTTGAAAGGAAAAAGAGCACTTGATGAAACTTTTCCTGGGAGAAAAATGTAAAAATGAAAGTAGTTCAAGGATTATATTTGAAGAATATGTGGCATTTTATTTTATTTTTTGTTACTTTTTAAAAGTCACATGAGCAGTCTCCATAGCAACCCACCTCCTGCCTTTCGCTGCGGACAAAATGTTGCATCTGCCTTCTCATCCCTGAAGGCCAAAACTTGAGAGCTGGAAAATGAAAACAAGGAAAAGAAGAGGAGTCTATAAAGGCTTAATATAACTCACGTCTTTTACTCAAATCTATAACTTCCCCCTGGTCAAACCTGTTCTTTTCATCTGCCAATCAAACAGTGATTCCAGTCAAGTAATAAGGAACATAGATATAAGCTAGTAGCTGAGTCCTGGTTCCTTTCAGTAAACTTTGAGGCCACACACAAATGTATTAATAATTTAAAGTACGCCTGAAACAAAACTTTTCCAGGCAAAGAACAATGGTAGAAAGCTAGGACTCTATCCATTATTTACCGGTGAGTCTTCTATGAACTTAAGAGAGGAACTTGAGCTTTAGTCAGGCACTTGAAAGTAAAATAACAATGATACAATTAAAAATATATGCTGCTGTCACCATTCAATGATTCTAAAAAGCAAAAATATAGACCTGTATTAGTCCCTCTGTCCCTATCTGACACTGATTTTGAGGTGATCTACACCTTGTCTTCAGCTTTCTGTCAGACACAAGACTAATCAAGGCACTTCACTGGAGCCAAAAGAAGGCGAGTTAACCACTAGCTACAAGTACTAATCTCTTCAATCCTAGACACCAAGAAACAGAACATTACCCCCAGACCACTAGGGAATCAAATATTAACCCTCATTTTCGACCCTAGACTATCAAAGTTATCAAATATGAATGTCCTCTTTCACGCTAGCCAACAAAGGAAGGAGAATTACCATAGAACATAAAAAATCTAATTTTAAGCCCTTCTTGTACCCTAAACACTTAAAGGGGTTGTTTGGGTTCAAAACTAAACCCGTACATACCCACATTTTCACCCCCCTTGCCCCCCTGATATTAGCAACAGAGCATTTTGTACTCCAATGCTCTCCCTTGCCCTGTGATGTATTGCACAGAGTAAGGACTTCTATATTTATGTTTTGAACACTACAAGGTGGAGGCTTCCGCCTAGCAGTGTTGCCAGTGACATCACCAGCTCTTATGGGCAGGCTTTAGCACTGCCATAATCGTTTTACAGGCTAGAGCAACCCTAAAGTCTGCCCATTAGTGTCAGTGACATCACCAGGGTCACTGTTAGGCGGAAGCCTCTGCCTAGCAGTCCCTATGGAGAGCCCGGTATGTTACTGGATGCCCTAAAAAAGACTTTGCCCTGCGTGATTTAGCGCAGAGCAAAGGAAAGCATCAGAACATGAAATGCTCCAATACTCATATTAGGGGTGCTGCCTGGGTGAAAACGGGGGTATGTCTGGGTTTATTTCTGAACCCAGACAACCACATTAAGGAAGGAGACACCACCATAGCCAACCAGGGTATTAAAACCTTTCATCTAACCTAGAGCACTTAGAAAAAGAGCATTTCTGTAGGCCACCTGAGAATCAGCTCATAACCCCTCCAGTATCCTATACCACTAAGAAAAGGACGTTGTATTTGTCGATAAGAGAATCCTTATCCTCTACTCTAGTTTATCAAGGAATTGGTTAATACCCTAGACTACCAGGGAGTGAAATATTAATCATTTCCATATCCTGGACCACCAGAGTTCATGGTGTCAAGCTCTCCACTATTTAATACTATCACTGAGATAAGGAGCATCTGTCAGTATTATCAACTTTATTAAAACTGGCATAGTGCCTGGTAGGGGTGAACATGCTGATTAGAATGATACCTTTCTTTTGTCTGTGTTTTGAATGACTGCAGAGATATCCCTGCTTTTATTTATATACAAATGATCACCAAATTAGCAGTTTGAGAACCAATGGGCTTCCCATGGCTTTGGGCCACCACTTTTGTAATGCCCTTGTACTCTGAAAACTGCCTCCCCACCGAGCTCAGGAAGCAGCAGTAGATCCATTGTGCAAGCGCAAAATACTGAATATATCCTCTCTCAATTTTATTCAATGAATTGCATTTTAGATAGTTTCAGTAAATAATTCTGAATTTGACTATACACATGGATGACTTAAGCAAGTGCTGGATGAATTTCAAGTGCCATGCAGATAATTCACCTAGAATTTGCCTTGTAATGATTTCAGTTTTTTTTTTTTTTAGGATTTTATGATTAATAGTTTGAAGTTGAGTCTCTTTGACAAATCAATATAAAAATAATAACCAGACATAATTACCGTATTTTCCGCACTATAAGACGCACCGACCCATAAGACGCACTTAGGTTTTAGAGGAGGACAATAAGAAAAAAATATTTTTCATTAAACCTCAGGTCAGATCACCAATCAGATCCTCAATGTTAATCAGACCTCAGGTCCAATCAGACTCCCAATGTTAATAAGTCCCCAACAAGACCTCAGATCAGACCAACAATGTGAATGACCCCCAATCAGACCTCAGATAAGAGCCCCATGTCTCTTATCAGTCCCCATTGCCTCATATTAGCCCCATTGCCTCATTGCCTAATATCAGCCCCCATTGCCTCTCATATTGGCCTCCAGCAGCACCCATTGCCTCAAATTAGTCCCCTGCAGCCCCCATTGCCTCATATTAGCCCCCATATGCCCTCATTGCCTCATTTAAGCCCCCAGTAGCCCCTATTTCCACTCATATTAGCCCCTAGCACCTCAGTTCAGCCCCCAGCAGCTCCCTTTGCCACAGGTCAGCCCCCCAGCACCCCCCTTTGCCTCAGGTCAGCCCCCCAGCAGCCCCCTTTGCCTCAGGTCAACCCCATTGCCTCATATTTAATAAAATGAAAACGCCACTTACCTCTCCTGCTCCTGGACGCCTCCGCTCTTCTCCTCCAGCGCGATTCTTTTCTTCCTGCTGTTGGCTGATATGTGACCTGGTGCGCAGAGCGTCAGGTCACAGAGCGCCCTCACGCTGTGCGCAGCCCTGCACAGCTCAGCCAACAGCCGAGGACCAGGAAGCAATAAGTAAAAAGTCTTCACCGCTTCCTTGTCCTCTGGTGCTAATGACCGCTTCCATAATGGAAGCGCTCATTAGCATTCGCCCCATAAGACGCAGGGGCATTTTCCCCCCACTTTTTTTGGGGGGATGCGTCTTATGGGGCAGAAAATACGGTATATTCATGTACATAGGGCAGCACCATTCTTTGAGCCTACAAAGAGCTTGAAGTTCAAAGAGTGGCAAGTAGTTAAATGGGCATGGCCAGCAGTAGTGTTGAGAGCAAATGGCATACCAAGAAGTGGCACTATGTTCAGCCAAGCTCCAGGAATTAAATTGCTGTGCCTGCCAGATTGGAGTGCAGGGCATTGGAGCCATTGCACAACAGTACTTGCAGAGTTTGAATTGTCCAGTTGACAGAGTGAGAAGAACTAATTTGGCTGAGCTTTACTTACTCCTCAACCCATCAAAGTGTTGTATGCAGACCTGCTGTTGAAAGACCTGTTGATTGCCAGTAACAGTTTTTCTCTGAGTTCCTGACTTCTGTCTTTCTTTTCCCATCATATTAACAAATTGTCTGTATATGTTACAAAAATGTAATACAGACCTGTAGGGTTTTCTTGAGCTGCCATACATTGGGCACACAAACATTATTTTCTGCAAGAGACCTTAGGTTCCCATAGGAAGATATTTTTCTTTCCATCTTTTTCTAATAACAAATTATTTCATAAGGGTTCTAATACACTATATGTTTAAAGCTAAACCATGGTAACTGCGTATGGACTACTGCTAATTGCTATGCTGCACCGGCACTTGCAAATCAAAACCATGGTATAAAAATTAGTGGTAATCCACATGCACTTATAGTTACAAACATGTACTAGTACCCTTACTCTGTGATAGTGGATACTGAGCTGTACAAATGAAACAAAGTTAGAAAGTTGACATTGGTGGTCCAGTAAATGCAAAAGGATGAAACAGATACTATAGATAGCATAGCAATGTATTTGGTAAAGTACTGAGAGGGTTTATATCTCACCCAGATTGCACAGATTGGTGAGATAAAAAGAATCCAGAAAGCTGTATGTTTTTAGCAAAATATAGTTTGCTGGAGCTGGTTTATTCAGACTTTGTTTATGGGCTGGGTTTGCTTGGAATGGTAGGTAGGATTGGTAGAGGGACCTACCATTCCATCCCACTCCAGTACTGCTATTCCGCCTAGTAGCCTGAGTTTTTCTCAAGTGTAGTCACTGGAATCTTACTGGGGAATGGATAAAGGCCTTAGTGCCTCAGTCTGGGTCAGAGCCTCAAAGCTGATATACTTGTCTCCTGTGAAAAGTTTGATCTGCATGGGATTTTTACCTGTTTAGTTAGTGCACAGATGGGCTAGGACAAAATATACTGAGTTTGGACTTTTAAGACTGCTCAACCTAGTGACGTCTGTCATCACTGGCCCTGTTCACACACAGATCCCTACAATAGATAGATTTAGATACATAGATAGATTTAATTACTAGAGATGAGCGAGTAGTGAAATATTCGAAAGTTCGAAATTCGATTCGAATAGACCGCGATATTCGACTGAATATCGAATCCCATTAAAGTCTATGGGAAAAAAATGCTCGCCACTTGGAAATCTCAATTCGACCACTTGGAGGTCACCAAGTCCACCCTGAAACCTCAGAAAAGGATGCCAACACTGCTGGAATGCAACTGGGACAGCAGGGGAAGCATGTCTGGGTGCATATAACGCGCCCAAGTCGCACTATTACGCCACTATCACAGCCTCTCAACAATACACTCCAAAGACAATATAACCTCTCTGTAAAGTGAGACCATACAAGGAAACCTTCTTTCCTCTACATTGCCATGGACCCCAAGCCAAACTAGACAAAAAAGAAGATAAAATTCTGCACCCCTTAAAATCACGTTGCCTATGACAACCACAGATGGCATAGGCAAGGGGGAAAGCAATCAAGCCATCACTATTTTTCCCTCTGTGCCATCCCTGCCTTGCCCAGGCACATGTCCCAAAACATCATCCACGCCCGAGTAACACGGTTACTGCAAAAGGCCATTTGACCACCAACACTTTGGTTTGAGGCCGGGGATGCTACATCTCCCTGACGGCACACTGGGTGAATGTTGTGGAGGCGGGGACGGGCAAACCTGCTACCCCACCCAAGTTTTGGGCCTTGGTTCTGTCAGGATTTCCGCAACCCTTACAGACAGCTCGGCAAACCCCTCCTTCTCCTTCTAGATTTGTTAAATCTGTCCACCACCCAGTCAAGTCCACAAAGTCCAGTCTTGTCGATAGCCTGCAGAAACTGCAGGGACCTCACTCTGACCCTCCTTCCTCCCACCCTGCCCAATGTTATCAACCCAGTGTTCCCACCCATGCAAGAATCGCAGGAGCTATCTGAGGATTTTGTTTGTTCTGATGCCCAAACACTGGAGCAAGCTCCATCTCTAGCTGATGGTGGTGTGGAACGGGCACTAAAGTGTAAAATGATTAGGGACGATGATGAGACACAGTTGCCAGCAAGGGAGGCTGTTGGAGCAAAGTGAGGCAGTGTAAGAGGAGGTGGTTGAGTATGACGAAGTCAATGACCCGACCTGGCCCAGTGTCATGTCTAGCAGGTAAAGCAGTGGGGATGTTGAGGGATGCGTAGGACCGCAAAAGGCAGGAAGAGGCCGTGGGCTGGCCAGAGGCTCATGGAGAAGGCAGGCTAGAGCCCGCAGGGCCGCATCTCTTCCCTATAACAGGCCCCCACACAAAGCTCTCCCATCGAGGGCTCTTAGGTCCTTGTTGTGAAAATATTTTAATGAGTGCGCAAAGTTAGCTTGAGGTGAGCCCTCGAAAAAATTATATGGAGGCCCAAGAGGTGAGCCCTCGAAAAAATTAAGTGGAGGCCAAAGAGGTGAGACCTCTTAAAAATTGTATTAAGGCCCAAGAGGTGAGCCATAATAAAAATTGTTTGTAGGCCCAAGAGGTGAGACCTCTTAAAAATTGTTTGTAGGCCCAAGAGGTGAGACCTCTTAAAAATTATGTGGAGGCCAAAGAGGTGAGACCTCTTAAAAATTGTTTGTAGGCCCAAGAGGTGAGACCTCTTAAAAATTGTTTGTAGGCCCAAGAGGTGAGCCATGAGAAAAATTGTTTGTAGGCCCAAGAGGTGAGCCATAAATATTTTTTTTTTTACGGAGCAATTCTACGGCGGTTAAGGAGGAGGAGGAGGAGGTGGAGGAGGAAATGGCACTTCATACAGATGGCACTTCACTTTTGGCTGCTTTCCACTGTTGGAGAAGCAAAGTCCGGGTCAATCCACTTGCTGTTCATTTTGATTAGCGTCAGCCTGTCGGCACTGTCGGTTGACAGGCAGCTGCGCTTATCGGTTATAATGCCCCCGGCTGCGCTGAACACCCTTTCTGATAGCACGCTGGCGGCAGGGCAGGCAAGCACCTCCAAGGCATACAGGGACAGTTCCAGCCACGTGTCCAACTTGGAGACCCAGTAAGTGTAGGACGCCGAGGGATCGGGGAGGACAGGGGTACGGTCTGCCAGGTACTCCCGCAACATCCGCCGATACTTGTCCCTCCTGCTGATAGCGGGCCCCGCAGTGATGGAAGTTGCACGAGGGGGTGCCATGAACGTGTCCCACACCTTGGAGAGTGTTCCCCTGGTGGCTGTGGGCCTGATCAATGTTGTGGGACTGGGAGACCCTCTCCTCTCTGCCGCCAGTGATGGAGTTCCCTCTGGTATTCCAGCAATTGATTCGTCCTCTCCTCTACCGGAATAAAAGAGGAGACGTTATCTTTATACCGGGGGTCCAGGAGTGCGAAGAGGGGGGTGACTCGAGGCGTACTTCCGCCTGCGGTCGAACGCCTGCGAGATGGACAGTTGATGGGACGAGGAGTGTGAAGGTGCAGCGAGGATGCGGGGGAAGGGGAGGCAGCAGGAGAAGGCCCCAAAGTAGTCGAGGCAGAGGCAGATGTGGAGGTGTCCTGGCTGGAGGTCTGGACCGCAGTGGCAGCACACAACAAAGGGGAAGAGGCAGTGGCAGGAAGACCTGGCGCAGGTTGTATTGCGTTTGCTCTCTCCCACTCAGCCCAGTGCTTGACTTCCAAGTGACGCCGCATGCCTGAGGTTGTCATATTGCTCTTCTCAGAGCCCCTACTCAGTTTTGAGTGGCAGAGTGTGCAAACCGCGCTCAGTTTGTCATCCGCACAAACATTAAAAAATCTCCACACCACAGAAGTACGAGGCCTCGATGGGGGAGCTTCGCGCGACTGCCTGCTGCCGGGAACAGCTTCGGCCCTGCTGGCTGTGGCCTCACTTCTCTGTCTGGACTGTCCTCTGCCTCTGGACATCCCTCTGCCTCTGGACATCCCTCTGCCTCTTGCTGCCTTTTTCGGTGCTGCGCAGACCACCACCTCTCCACTGCTTTCCCCGCTGGACATCACCCCTGGCCAAGTGGGGTCGGTCATTTCGTCATCCACCACCTCCTCTTCCACTTCCTCACTCTGCTCCTCCTCCTGCCCACTGGACATTCCAACAGCCTCCCTTGATGGCAACTGCGTCTCATCATCATCATCATCGCTCATGATAACAGATGCTGGTTCAGGGTCCACATCAGCAGGAGATGGCGAATACTCAAGTGGTTGGGCATCACTACAAACAAATTCCTCTGGTAGCTCCAGGGATTCTTCCGGCACATCTGAAAAAGGACCCGAAAAGAGCTCCTGGGAGGGGTCAAGGGTGGGATGACTCTGTTGGCCAGGTGTGGAGGAAGGAGGGTCAGAGTGAGACTGTGTGGATGACTGGCTGGTGGACAACTGTGTGGAAGCGCTCTCGGCTATCCATTGCACCACCTGTTCACACTGCTCAGGCCTCAACAGCGGTGTAACCCGCCCCCTGCTTAACTGTCCCATAAAGGCAGGGATTCTGGATGAGCGGAATCCTGGCTGCCCCTCACCAGCACGCATTGTATCCCCACTGGCTTCAACAAGGCCCCCAACAGCATTTCCGCACCCCCGTCCTCGTCCACGTCCGATTCCGCTAGCCCTCCACATGTTTTTTTTTTTGTTACAATATTTGGCGTACACAGCCGTATACTACAAGGTCAGACGGTGTGTATTAACACCACGTATATAAAAGAGTTTTGCAGGCACGCAGAACGCACAGTACAGGTGCCAAATAAAAGGCCTTTTTTTTAAATATTTCTAGGTACACAGCCGTGTACTACAAGGTCAGACGGTGTGTATTAACACCACGTATATAAAAGAGTTTTGCAGGCACGCAGAACGCACAGTACAGGTGCCAAATAACAGGACTTTTTTTAAATATGTCTGATTACACAGCCGTGTACTAACAGGTCAGACGGTGGGTATTAACAGCACGTATATAAAAGAGTTTTGCAGGCACGCAGAACGCACAGTACAGGTGCCAAATAACAGGACTTTTTTTTAAATATGTCTGATTACACAGCCGTGTACTAACAGGTCAGACGGTGGGTATTAACAGCACGTATATAAAAGAGTTTTGCAGGCACGCGGAACGCACAGTACAGGTGCCAAATAAAAGGACTTTTTTTTTAATATTTCTAGGTACACAGCCGTGTACTACAAGGTCAGACGGTGGGTATTAACACCACGTATATAAAAGAGTTTTGCAGGCACGCAGAACGCAAAATACAGGTGCCAAATAAAAGGACTTTTTTTTTTAAATATTTCTAGGTACACAGCCGTGTACTACCAGGTCAGACGGTGTGTATTAACACCACGTATATAAAAGAGTTTTGCAGGCACGCAGAACGCACAGTACAGGTGCCAAATAACAGGACTTTTTTTTAAATATGTCTGATTACACAGCCGTGTACTAACAGGTCAGACGGTGGGTATTAACAGCACGTATATAAAAGAGTTTTGCAGGCACGCAGAACGCACAATACAGGTGCCAAATAAAAGGACTTTTTTTTTAATATTTCTAGGTACACAGCCATTTACTACAAGGTCAGACGGTGTGTATTAACACCACGTATATAAAAGAGTTTTGCAGGCACGCAGAACGCACAGTACAGGTGCCAAATAAAAGGACTTTTTTAAAAATATGTCTGATTACACAGCCGTGTACTAACAGGTCAGACGGTGGGTATTAGTAGCACATATATAAAATAGTTTTGCAGGCACGCAGAACGCACAGTACAGGTGCCAAATAACAGGACTTTTTTTTAAATATGTCTGATTACACAGCCGTGTACTAACAGGTCAGACGGTGGGTATTAACAGCACGTATATAAACGAGTTTTGCAGGCACGCAGAACGCACAGTACAGGTGCCAAATAAAAGGACTTTTTTTTTAAATATGTCTGATTACACAGCCGTGTACTAACAGGTCAGACGGTGGGTATTAACAGCACGTATATAAAAGAGTTTTGCAGGCACGCAGAACGCACAGTACAGGTGCCAAATAAAAGGACTTTTTTTTAAATATGTCTGATTACACAGCCGTGTACTAACAGGTCAGACGGTGGGTATTAACAGCATGTATATAAAAGAGTTTTGCAGGCACGCATAACGCACAGTACAGGTGCCAAATAAAAGGACTTTTTTTAAATATGTCTGATTACACAGCCGTGTACTAACAGGTCAGACGGTGGGTATTAACAGCACGTATATAAAAGAGTTTTGCAGGCACGCAGAACGCACAATACAGGTGCCAAATAACAGGACTTTTTTTTAAATATGTCTGAGTACACAGCCGTGTACTAACAGGTCAGACGGTGGGTATTTACACCTGGTATACAAAAAGGGTATTGCAGGCACACAGAACCCAGAACACTAGAGCCAAAGAAACTGTATTTAAAAAAAAAATGTACACAGCCGTGTACTGCCAGAAGATCAGATACATGCATATACACACTAGGTATATAACAGGGTTTTGCAGCCAAAAAGAACGCAGAACAGTAGTGCCAAATATAGTTTGGTATGTAGCAGAGCACCTTATACACCACTAATGCCTCTCTCTCTCTGTCCCTACTCCAGCAGCTATCCCTGAATACAGCAGCCGTTCTCTGCAGAGTGTATATAGTAGTAAAGCTATCACTGTACTGCACTATAGTAGCCCTGATAAGGGCTTTTAATCACGCTCCTGCCTGTCCAACAGCTAAAACCTATCTCTCCCTTCTCCAGCCTCTGTCCCTGACTAAGTTCACGCAGCATATGCGAACGAGCAGGAAGACCTGAGTTATTAATATTCGAGGTCACGTGGTTTTTCCAGCCAATCCATGTAGACGCCGTTTTCGCGCTTCCAGCATGCTCCGCGGGCCTGTCATACCCCCCCCTGCATGGTGATTGGTGGAAAAAGAGCGCCAGGGAAGGTGGGAGGGGAAACGAATTCTAAGTGCGCCATCGCCGTTATACTCGATCGAAATCGAGTATGCCGAATAGCGTAGTATTCGATCGAATACGGGCTCGATCGAACACTACTCGCTCATCTCTATTAATTACTACTAAGATTTTACTAAGAGTTAATGCAATGTAATTGAGTTAGATGTTGTGATTTATTATGTATATGCACTTAATAGTACTGTATGGACCAACAGACAGTTAACAAATAGGCACACTGGTCAGGTTGCCAGGAGATGGACTGGTCCGCCCCCCTAGTTAGTTAGTGAATCTAGTCTGAGCAGAAAGAGATACAAGCCCTATATATACAAGCTTCTGTTATCAGGGTTCAAGTTCAGAGAAACTTTTTCTCTGAGACTTCAGCTGCCATGGAAGCAATTTTAATATCAGAGTACCCTGAAAAAAGAGATAAGAAGGTACAGAGCTCATCAGCCTGCGCATTTGATCCAGGCAGCAAGGTATTATGTACGCCTATGGCAGAAAGACTTTGCTGCTGAGGAAGGGAATATTGTAAAAGTATCCTTCCACACTCCGAGATGGATTTGTCACTTGTATCTCAGTTCTGCTCCCCTCAACTTGGGAACTGAAGGAGTTAAAAAGGAAACTCATTGCATGTCTACCCTACTACTCTCATCTTCACTACAGTTAATAAACATTTTATTATAACCTGCAGCCTGGTCAAGCATGCTTGACAAAAACCTCATTGTGATGGGCTGAAATGTTGCAGGGGAATAAACTGGGTACACCACTATTTTTCACTGCATTTTGGAGTCCTTCCTCATCTTTCGTCTGTTTAATATCCAGTCGACCTGTTGCCCAGGAGCCCAGATGGATTGCACCTGCATACGGACTAACTGTGTTGCTGTTTCTTCTATTTAGTAGATAGATAGATAGATAGATAGATAGATAGATAGATAGATAGATAGATAGATAGATAGATAGATAGATAATTGCACTGTATAATATAAATGTAGCACTCCACGCTTTCAGTAAAAAGTAAGATTACTGTGTAATAGTGTTATACAGATAACAGATGAAGAGTTGATTTTCTAGCTGTGATTAACTTAAATTAATATTATAAGAGAATACATCATCTCTTATCCCTTTTGTAAGAACCTTATGGGAGAAATAATTACCATTATTTATTCTTATCTAGAGAGAGCCTAATAATTTATCTCAATTACAACATGATTCTACCTCAACAACACTCAGCAGATTTGATGTTGTATGTAATGTCACACCTCTGTGAAATACAATATTTGGTTAGGATCTGACTTTTTGGAGTAATTGTTTCCTCTTCTATTTATTTAGATGAAGATCTACATATGATAGCTTTCCAAAAATGTATTTCCTGTTGTTGGTAGTTCAGCAAATGCACTTTGCTAGGTTGAAGCTAGGGAACAGTGGTCCTTACATTAACAAAGAAAATAGCACTTCTCTCTGCAGTTTGTTGTTCAATAAATAACATACATAAAGTGTGAAGGAATAGAAAAATGACTTTAAGTCTCTCTCACCCAAATATAATAGCACAACAATACCGCACTAAGGATTACATTTACAGGAACACATTTAACTAACTCAAGAGTTTTTCATTATGACATTCCTCTCATCTAACCAACCATACACATTTTCACATTTTCAAAACTACAGGGGTCAGAGACTCTGGTGCAGAGCACCGAGGAGTCATGAAAAACCATAGTCAAAGACAGGTTGAGGTCAGGGCAGGCACAGCAGAAGCAATCCAGTACACAGTCCATGGTCAGAGCAGGCTGTGAAGGGTCAATACGGAGTTCAAAAACAGGTCAGATCTGCCAATTGGTAGGAAAAGACAAATAAATAAAAACAAAAGGTACACTTTTGCAGAAATTATCAAGCTGGGAAACCTAATGCTCAGGCACTTTCCCACAGGAGAAAGTTTCTAAAGTACCCCAAAATGGGCAGACAGCAATACAGAAGCCATGGTAACCTTGCAAGATTTGTATATTATGTCAAGACAAGCCATTCCGAGTAATTTCGGAGCTGCCACCATTGCAAACGGAGATGAAGAACATAGTAACTAGTTTGTAAGGCTTGAAGACCATAATATCATTCTAATCTCAATGATGGCAGCTCTGGAATGACTGGGTCCCAATGGCTGGTTTTGCAAGATTAGGTCATTCTCTGAAGCTAAGCATGATTTCTGCATCGTTGTAAGCCAGTTAGCACTGATTGGACAGTGTCACAGAGAGGAAGAAGACAACACCCACTGAAAAGGGATGAGGTCTCCTCCTCCCGGTATCTTTACTCCGACTGTTGAGTGTGGACACAAAATTGGGGCCTTGGCAGGACAAAGGGCCAAATAAAAGATGAATCACTGGAATCAAGAGAGCACATAGAATAAGTGGACAACACCTTCAACCTTTTCCAACCAACCATTGCCGGTTATTTTTCATCTCTGCATGGATGTTCAGAAACATCCTTGCAGAGATTTCAGCTGCACATTCTTTGTGCAGCTGCAGAGTGGGGAGCTGGATTTCAGTGACATTATGGCTCCTCATAGAAAAGGTAGGGATCTGTTTTCACCCTTCCTGCCTTCCCTCAATAAGCAATGTGTATAGAGATCAAGAAGCAGCTATGCCACTTTCTGCTCAGGTCCCAGCAGTCATGAGATCGCCAGGGCTGAGACCGTGTACAAGCTGCTGGGTCTAGCACATCCAGATCATCTCTGCAGTAAGGTTGTATAGTAATTAGAGATGAGCGAGTAGTGTTCGATCGAGCTGGTATTCGATCGAATACTACGCTATTTGGCGTACTCGATTTCGTTCGAGTATAACGGCGATGGCGCACTTAGAATTCGTTTCCCCTCCCACCTTCCCTGGTGCTCTTTTTCCACCAATCACCATGCAGGGGGGGTATGACAGGCACGCTGAGCACGCTGGCAGCGCGAAAACGGCGTCTACATGCATTGGCTGGAAAAACCATGTGACCTCGAATATTAAAAACTCAGCTCTTCCTGCTCGTACGCATATAATGCGTGAACTTAGTCAGGGACAGAGGCTGGAGAAGGGAGAGACAGGTTTTAGCTGTTGGACAGGCAGGAAGCGTGATTAAAGCCCTTATCAGGGCTACTATAGTGCAGTACAGTGATAGCTTTACTACAATATAGACTTTACAGAGAACGGCTGCTGTATTCAGGGATAGCTGCTGGAGTAGGGACAGAGAGAGGCATTAGTGGTGTATTAGGTGCTCTGCTACATACCAAACTATATTTGGCACTACTGCTGTGTACCTTGAACTATAAAATATATAGGCCTTATAATTGGCAACTGTACTGTGCGTTCTCTTGCAAACTAATTTAAATACCTGGTGTTAATACCCACCGTCCTGAACAGTTAGTACACGGCTGTGTACCTTAAACTATAAAATATATAGGCCTTATAATTGGCAACTGTACAGTGCGTTCTCTTGCAAACTAATTTAAATACCTGGTGTAAATACCCACCATCTGAACAGTTAGTACACGGCTGTGTACCTTGAACTATAAAATATATAGGCCTTATACTAGGCAACTGTACTGTGCGTTCTCTTGCAAAATTATTTAAATACCTGGTGTTTATACCCACCGTCTGAAAAGTTAGTACACGGCTGTGTACCTTGAACTATAAAATATATAGACCTTATACTAGGCAACTGTACTGTGCGTTCTCTTGCAAAATTATTTAAATACCTGGTGTTTATACCCACCGTCTGAAAAGTTAGTACACGGCTGTGTACCTTGAACTATAAAATATATAGGCCTTATACTAGGCAACTGTACTGTTCGTTCTCTTGCAAAATTATTTAAATACCTGGTGTTTATACCCACCGTCTGAAAAGTTAGTACACGGCTGTGTACCTTGAACTATAAAATATATATAGGCCTTATAATTGGCAACTGTACTGTGCGTTCTCTTGCAAAATTATTTAAATACCTGGTGTTTATACCCACCGTCTGAAAAGTTAGTACACGGCTGTGTACCTTGAACTATAAAATATATAGGCCTTATAATTGGCAACTGTACTGTGCGTTCTCTTGCAAAATTATTTAAATACCTGGTGTTTATACCCACCGTCTGAAAAGTTAGTACACGACTGTGTACCTTGAACTATAAAATATATAGGCCTTATACTAGGCAACTGTACTGTGCGTTCTCTTGCAAAATTATTTAAATACCTGGTGTTTATACCCACCGTCTGAAAAGTTAGTACACGGCTGTGTACCTTGAACTATAAAATATATAGGCCTTATACTAGGCAACTGTACTGTGCGTTCTCTTGCAAAATTATTTAAATACCTGGTGTTTATACCCACCGTCTGAAAAGTTAGTACACGGCTGTGTACCTTGAACTATAAAATATATATAGGCCTTATAATTGGCAACTGTACTGTGCGTTCTCTTGCAAAATTATTTAAATACCTGGTGTTTATACCCACCGTCTGAAAAGTTAGTACACGGCTGTGTACCTTGAACTATAAAATATATAGGCCTTATACTAGGCAACTGTACTGTGCGTTCTCTTGCAAAATTATTTAAATACCTGGTGTTTATACCCACCGTCTGAAAAGTTAGTACACGGCTGTGTACCTTGAACTATAAAATATATAGGCCTTATACTAGGCAACTGTACTGTGCGTTCTCTTGCAAAATTATTTAAATACCTGGTGTTTATACCCACCGTCTGAAAAGTTAGTACACGGCTGTGTACCTTGAACTATAAAATATATAGGCCTTATACTAGGCAACTGTACTGTGCGTTCTCTTGCAAAATTATTTAAATACCTGGTGTTTATACCCACCGTCTGAAAAGTTAGTACACGGCTGTGTACCTTGAACTATAAAATATATAGGCCTTATACTAGGCAACTGTACTGTGCGTTCTCTTGCAAAATTATTTAAATACCTGGTGTTTATACCCACCGTCTGAAAAGTTAGTACACGGCTGTGTACCTTGAACTATAAAATATATAGGCCTTATACTAGGCAACTGTACTGTGCGTTCTCTTGCAAAATTATTTAAATACCTGGTGTTTATACCCACCGTCTGAAAAGTTAGTACACGGCTGTGTACCTTGAACTATAAAATATATAGGCCTTATACTAGGCAACTGTACTGTGCGTTCTCTTGCAAAATTATTTAAATACCTGGTGTTTATACCCACCGTCTGAAAAGTTAGTACACGGCTGTGTACCTTGAACTATAAAATATATAGGCCTTATACTAGGCAACTGTACTGTGCGTTCTCTTGCAAAATTATTTAAATACCTGGTGTTTTATACCCACCGTCTGAAAAGTTAGTACACGGCTGTGTACCTTGAACTATAAAATATATATAGGCCTTATAATTGGCAACTGTACTGTGCGTTCTCTTGCAAAATTATTTAAATACCTGGTGTTTATACCCACCGTCTGAAAAGTTAGTACACGGCTGTGTACCTTGAACTATAAAATATATAGGCCTTATACTAGGCAACTGTACTGTGCGTTCTCTTGCAAAATTATTTAAATACCTGGTGTTTATACCCACCGTCTGAAAAGTTAGTACACGGCTGTGTACCTTGAACTATAAAATATATAGGCCTTATACTAGGCAACTGTACTGTGCGTTCTCTTGCAAAATTATTTAAATACCTGGTGTTTATACCCACCGTCTGAAAAGTTAGTACACGGCTGTGTACCTTGAACTATAAAATATATAGGCCTTATACTAGGCAACTGTACTGTGCGTTCTCTTGCAAAATTATTTAAATACCTGGTGTTTATACCCACCGTCTGAAAAGTTAGTACACGGCTGTGTACCTTGAACTATAAAATATATAGGCCTTATACTAGGCAACTGTACTGTGCGTTCTCTTGCAAAATTATTTAAATACCTGGTGTTTATACCCACCGTCTGAAAAGTTAGTACACGGCTGTGTACCTTGAACTATAAAATATATAGGCCTTATACTAGGCAACTGTACTGTGCGTTCTCTTGCAAAATTATTTAAATACCTGGTGTTTATACCCACCGTCTGAAAAGTTAGTACACAGCTGTGTACCTTGAACTATAAAATATATATAGGCCTTATAATTGGCAACTGTACTGTGCGTTCTCTTGCAAAATAATTTCACGGCTGTGAAGGCAAAATATTGTAACAAAAAAAAAAAAAAAATGCGGAGGGGGGCTAGCGGAATAGGACGAGGACGGGGGCGCGGAAATGCTGTTGGGGGCCTTGTTGAAGCCAGTGGGGATACAATGCGTGCTGGTGAGGGTCAGCCAGGATCCCGCTCATCCAGAATCCCTGCCTTTATGGGACAGTTAAGCAGGGGGCGGGTTACACCGCTGTTGAGGCCTGAGCAGTGTGAACAGGTGGTGCAATGGATAGCCGATAGCGCTTCCACACAGTTGTCCACCAGCCAGTCATCCACACAGTCTCACTCTGACCCTCCTTCCTCCACACCTGGCCAACAGAGTCATCCCACCATTGACCCCTCCCAGGAGCTCTTTTCGGGGTCCTTTTTCAGATGTGCCGGAAGAATCCCTGGAGCTACCAGAGGAATTTGTTTGTAGTGATGCCCAAACACTTGAGTATTCGCCATCTCCTGCTGATGTGGACCCTGAGCCAGCATCTGTTATCATGAGCGATGATGATGAGACGCAGTTGCCATCAAGGGAGGCTGTTGGAATGTCCAGTGGGCAGCAGGAGGAGCAGAGAGAGGAAGTGGAAGAGGAGGTGGTGGATGACGAAATGACCGACCCCACTTGGCCAGGGGTGATGTCCAGCGAGGAAAGTAGTGGAGAGGTGGTGGTCTGCGCAGCACCGAAAAAAGGCAGCAATAGGCAGAGGGATGTCCAGAGGCAGAGGGATGTCCACAGGCAGAGGGATGTCCAGACAGAGAAGTGAGGCCACAGCCAGCAGGGCCGAAGCTGTTCCCGGCAGCGGGCAGTCGCGCGAAGCTCCCCCATCGAGGCCTCGTACTTCTGTGGTGTGGAGATTTTTTAATGTTTGTGCGGATGACAAACTGAGCGCGGTTTGCACACTCGTCCACTCAAAACTGAGTAGGGGCTCTGAGAAGAGCAATCTGACCACCTCAGGCATGCGGCGTCACTTGGAAGTCAAGCACTGGGCTGAGTGGGAGAGAGCAAACGCAATACAACCTGCGCTCGGTCTTGCTGCCACTGCCTCTTCCCCTGTGTTGTGTGCTGCCACTGCGGTCCAGACCTCCAGCCAGGACACCTCCACATCTGCCTCTGCCTCGGCTACTTTGGGGCCTTCTCCTTCAGCCTCCCCTTCTCCCGCCTCTTCGCCTGCACCTTCACACTCCTCGTCCCAACAACTGTCCATCTCGCAGGCGTTCGACCGCAGGCGGAAGTACGCCTCGAGTCACCCCCAAGCCCAAGCCTTAAACTGCCACATCTCCAAACTGCTGGCCCTGGAGATGTTGCCGTTTAGGCTTGTGGAGACGCAGGCCTTCCGCGACCTGATGGCGGCTGTCGCACCTCGCTATTCCGTCCCCAGCCGCCACTACTTTTCCCGGAGTGCCGTCCCCGCCCTGCACCAGCACGTGTCGCGTAACATCAGGCGGGCCCTGAGGTACGCAGTCAGCGCAAAGGTCCACTTGACCACCGACTCGTGGACAAGCGCTTGCGGCCAGGGACGCTACATCTCTTTGACGGCACACTGGGTGAATGTAGTGGAAGCGAGGACGGGGGTCGCAAACAGAGACGGCCTACCTACCACCCCCGCCCAAGATTGCCAGCATGGGTTCTGATAAACCCCCCTCCTCCTCCTCCTCTGCCTTAACATCGCCCTCAGCCGCTAGCTGGAAGCGTT